>CM034470.1:13955384-14488038 GCA_019925255.1 Litchi chinensis | reverse complement strand
AATAAGATTAAAATAATCAATATTTTAACAAATCATGAATACTAGTATTCAAAAACGTATAATTTCTAACAACAATATAGTATATGTGTATAAAAATCTATATATACTTATAGTATAAGTATGAATATCATGCACTTATGAGCTATAAACAAATTAAAAATATTCCATCAAAAACTTCATTTTTAATAGTTTGTGTAATCGAAGTTATAGAAATTATAATACCAAAATGTAAACTTAGGTGATTCAAACACGGTGTGGTTACCATCTTGATTCATATAATGTTGAAATTATTATATTATTAATTTAACAATTCTGTAAGAAAACAATTCATGACATGTGTCATTTTCTCATTTAATACAGCAAGTGGAATGGGGCAAACCTACAATGGTTGATGCTATGAGGCGCCTTCTAGCCAATGCACTCCTAGACTTCAACAGCCAAAGATTTGTGTTACTTTCAGAGACTTGCATACCTTTATTCGAATTCACCACAACATATAATTACCTAATCAGCACTAATGAAAGCTACATTGCTTCATATGATGATCCAAGAAAGGTCGGCCGTGGCCGATACAACCCCCTAATGTTTCCAACTATACTGGTATCTCAATGGCGGAAAGGCTCCCAATGGTTCGAGCTAAATCGAAAAATCGCTATTGAAATCATATCGGATGACATGTATTACAATACTTTTCGACAACATTGTTCTCCTCCGTGTTACATGGATGAACACTATTTTCCTACGCTTGTGAATATTCTTGCACCGGAAGAGAATTCAAATAGGAGCATTACTTGGGTTGATTGGTCGAAGAGTGGTCCACACCCCGGAAAATTTGGGAGGCAAGAAGTTTCTGATGAATTTTTGAATCGGATTAGATTCAGTGAGAATTGTAGTTATAATGGAAAAAATACATCCGTATGTTTTTTATTTGCAAGGAAGTTCCTGCCAAATACTTTGCACCCTTTGATGCAAATGGTGCCTGTGTCGCTTGATTTTAATCAATCCTTAACGTCTATATAATGACTAATTGTTATTATTGAACCTACATTGTACCTTGTCATTTGACGTTGTTATAAGAATAATGTTGGGATAAATAAACAAAGCCAAACGAGACTATATCTTTTAGTTAAGGGTCCTTGGTCTTATAATTCAAATAGATTTTTTTTTTCCCTTTTTTAAGATAAATATGTAAAATTTCAAACTGCCACATATGTAAGGCGCTGACTTTGGTCAACATACGCAGGAAAGACTGGAAGTCCCTCAGCTCTTGTTTACCTTTCATGTCACAAACGGAGAAGGCCACCTCTAATGCTTGGTGGGCAAGAAAGAAAGAGGGACGTCCTAGTCACACAAATCAGCTGGAGATGACGTCTAGAGAGAATGGAGGTTCTGATGCAGAAAAACACAGCAGATTGAGCGTACACACTCTTTGGCACATATCAGACCTGGCATAAAAGAACACACGGACGTGATTGGCCAAAAAGGATTTCTTATAATTCCTTATTGTGATGTTTGCTTTATTTTTCCAATTTCCATAAAACGATTTCTTATAATTCCTTACAAAAACACAATTCCGTTACCTACAAAAACGATTTCGTTTTCCAATTTCGATAAATAAAATTAATAACTCATTTTCGTTATCGGATTTTTTCCATTAGATTTTTGGTTTTTAATAAAGTTTATTACAGGGTTTGATTTCGCTGTATATTATATTATATTGCCCTTCCCATGGTCTAATAGTAATCCTTTGAAGTTTGTTCTCTGTTTAGTTTTGGTTTTTTTACCTTGCTCTTCTTTGTATGTCTTTTCCTTTTTTTTTTTTAAATAAAACATGCACTTTGACCACCAATCTTATATATAATTAATAATATTTTTTGATTACATGTAGAAATTACAATTCCTTATTGTGATGTTGGCTTGATATTTTATATATATTAGTACGGTATAAGTGGGTGTACAAGTCACGACTCATAAGTGCAAAAGGTAACTTTGAAATATTAATTTTAAAATTTTTTAATTTAAGAAATTATATGTAAGAACATATTAATAGTTAAAAATTTATTAATAAATGGGTGTAGAATTTTTTATTATTTATTTATTTATTTATTATAGTTATAGAGCCACCCGTTTGAAGAATAAGTGTGAAAGCTTAATATAGTTTGTAAATAGAAAATCTTAATGGAAAAAAAGGTAGTTCTTATTTTCTGATTTCTTATTAAACATAATTACTTGTGACAATGAGTTTATAAGTTGATGTTGATGAACCACCCTTTAGTATATGTTTGTGTTTAGATTTGCTTTTCTCACTTTTTTTTTTGGGCGGCGGTGGAGGAGGCAAACAGGGAGTTGTTGAACTAGATTTGGAGGTCAAGGCCGCTACATTAATGGAGCCGAAACTGTCCACTCAGACAAAATATTTCCAGAAAGTTATAAAAAGTAACTAGTATTTTATGAATCCTGTAGTATACCAGTATTAAAAATTGACGTTTTACAAATGATCAAGTTACATGTCGATTACATAACTGCATTCCTTGTGCTCAGTATTCATATGAAAGTTGAAAAATAGAATAGTGTTTCGTGAAATAGTTTAAGTCTGACTAACGATATACTGACCAAATTTGTTAACAGCACATTAAGTCAAAACTTTATAATAATTAAATTTTTCAACAAGGCTCTGTTTGCTATGTGTGAACCAATAAGGTCTTGTCCCTAATAATTAGTCAATACAATTTAGTTTTTAAAACTAATGCCAAATGGATTAGATTTTTTTTTTTTTTTTTTTGGTATTTTCGAGATGATTTATCACTATTGAAGTAGTTCAAATATCTATTCTTTAATTATAAATAACTACTCTCACAATAAGGAGATAAAATGATTCATACAAAACTCATAAAACATGTTTGGTAATATTCGAACCTTCGACTTTATAATGCATCGAGAGGTGCGCAATTGCATATTCTAAGAGAAGTGATGTGCTTCTCAATACTACTCATTAAGTTGCCCTACTCTATATATTTTATAAAAGAGGGAATTACCCACAACCTCCTTGCAAATTTGATATTCACAAGCGTATATAACATTTCGGTTTTTTTTGCAGCGTCCTTTCTTGACTAACAGATTAACTGGGTTTGACCGTCACCGTTATGAGCTTGAAGGATAGAATGGTCATTTTGCTGCAAAATCAACGCACAATAATCTGATAGTAGTTAGGGTTAATTTCGTCTTTTAACACCTTTTAAACGGTCAATCCGTTAATCAGGGGAGGACGCTGCAAAAACATCAAAAGGTTGCATCCGCCTGTGAATATCAAATTTGCAGGTAGGTTATGAGAAATTCTCCCTTTTATAAAATAATTGTACACTATAATATTTGAAAATTTTTAGTAGTATGAGAGTAGATATTTCTCGATTGTAAGGTAAATATTTGAACGATACATACAATTTGATATCTATTAGTCACTACATACTTCTAATCAATTTGTCGTCAAATCTCAAAAACTAAACAAATAGAATTCAATCGAGCACGCAACAAATTTTCTCCACATCCAGTATTCCCTATACTAACTTAACAATTTTACAAATTGACCATTTATACCTTATAATATATCAAAACTTATCATAAGTAATTGAGTTTAACTATTTTACCCAAGCAGTAACATTACTCATAAATTGCAGTCATTGAATTTGTTGTAAGGATAGCTATTAAAGTTAATCTAAATATTACAATTTATGGGTAGCAAACCCTAAGTGTAATATTAAAGACACTAATAAGTGTGTATTCAATCTAGAGTTTATTAAAGTTTAATGGATTTTTTTTAATAATAGATTTTGATGGAATTCATAGATTTTATAAACTTTATATTGATTTTGTTAAAATTATTTAATAAATCCAATGAAATCTTAGGGAGAATAGTAAAATTTATTATAAATTTTTCTCTTCATAAAAATTACTTTAAAATTCATCTAAATTCATTCAAATCTATCATTTAAAAGAAATCCATAAAATCAATCACTTTTTAAGTATAACTAGATTTTATTAGATTTTATGTAAATCTGAATTGAATACATCTAAATTCATTCAAATCTATCACTTAAATGAAATCCATAAAATCAATGACTTTTTAAATATAACTAGATTTTATTGGATTTGATGCAAATCTGAATTGAATACACCTAAATTATATTAGAATCCATACAAAAGTAAATTAAATATATCTAGATTTTAATGTATTCAAAATAAATCAAAATTGAATACACCAAAATTTTAAAGAAATTCTTTCAAATGTGAATTGAATATTCTCAAACTTTTAAAATCCTTTAAATTCCAATGAAATCTTAAATTGAGTACACCCCCTTAATATAGAATCAAAGGAGAATATTGCTAAATACAATTGGTAGTTTCCTTATATGATAAAAAATAAAGCAAAACAAAATTGGAACTTAATTAATGGTTCAATAGTAATTTCAATGATTATAATATAATTTTGAGTTATAAGAAATTATTTAAACATAATTTAAATTATACATCTGCAAAAGGAAGAAAAAAAATAATATTTTCATATTCATGAACTATTTTTTCGATACTTTCTTTGTTTTTAGAAATTTAGAAATTTATGTATATACAGAAATTTTCTCAATGAGGACTTACAATGTACATTTTAAACTCCTTTGATGAAATTTTGAAAAATTTCAAGATATATTAACTAATTTTTCCTACCTATTTAAAATAAAATACTAAAAATGGAGGAAATCTTGGAAAAATAATTTATGAATCCGAACAATTTTTAAACTTTTTACAAATGTATAATTTAACTTATTTATCATGCATATATAAAATCTCATAAAATTTATTTAAATAATTGCTTTTAATGAAATCATATTCAAATAATTTCTCATAACTGAAAATTAGATCATACCATTAAAAATTATTATCAAATCATAAATTACTTTTTAATATTTTTATGCTTAATTATTTATCATTTAAAGAAACTACCAATTGCATCTAACAAGATATGATGTTGTTTCCATATTAAAGTTATTAATATTAATTATGCTAAGTTTTGGTTATATATATGGAGTAAATGATTAATTTATATATTAATAGAGTAAGTATAGGGAGAATTTTATTTTATTTTACTTTATTTTTTACAATAGAGCCATCTTAAATTTACTATCTAATTTCTCTTCTTTGTTTTCTCCTCGGCCAATTTTTTTGTCGATCTTCTTCCCACTTTTCAATAGACTTAAAACAAATATATTTGTATTTAAAAAAAAAAGAAACAAATATATTTTTTTCTAATTAGTAGGAGAAATTTTTGGTTCCTTTCCTTTCCCACCTTGGGTATACTTTCTTTTGATAATATGCTTTCCTTTATGAAACTCCATTTTTGTTTTTGGTGTTGGATTCCTAAAAGACCGAGTCTCGGACAATGTCCCCACAATCTTGTCAATTACATTAAATACATACAGAACAATACAGTAACAACTCAAGGTTTAGATGCCTTCAAGAATCTTATTTTTCTTGACACTTACAAGAACCTCCCCTGTTTTGAATCCAAACTATACACATATATATACGCAGACGTTACCATCAATCTAAACAGCGACTCTTTATTTTTGTTTTCAAAATATCAACAATGAAGAATGGAAAACAACAAATCCAATCACCCTCTGCAGCAACCATGTTGTTCAATGTCCAAATGCATCTCCCTAATCTCTTCTCAAATTTTCTCATTTTCAGCTGCGGTTTAGCCCTCGGAATCACCCTCAGTTCCCACCTCAAAGACGTTTTTTCCTTCAGTTTTCAGCTCAACAACCAACTCATCCACCCCCTCCCTCCACCACCACCTATGCAAACCAAACACCCCCTTCGATTGGACCCGAAACCGTTCAACAACACATCAATTAATGGGGAACATGACTTGATGAATTTGTCAAGGAGAGAATCACCAACTATTCCTCCTCCACCACCCACCACTACCCGAACCGGGTTAAGGGAATACTTGGAGCCGCCTAGTGCAGCGATGCATGACATGAAGGACGATGAGTTGTTGTGGAGGGCATCGATGGTGCCTCATGTTCCGGGTTTTCCATTCAAGAGAGTTCCAAAAGTTGCATTCTTGTTCTTGACAAGAGGTGCAGTGACTATGGCTCCTCTTTGGGAGAAATTCTTCAAAGGACATGAAGGGCTCTACTCCATTTATGTTCATTCGAGTCCATCTTTCAATGGAACAGTCCCTGAAAATTCTGTTTTTCATGGCCGGAGAATCCCAAGTAAGGTTAGTGTGTGCATATATTTTTTATTTATCATTGTTGTGGGTACTCGCATGTTTGTTCAAATTCATTTGCATTATAATCGTTTGAGAATCATGGACCAACGAAACAGAAAGTGATGTCGATTTCAAAATCATATACGAGTTTGGGATTTTTGTTAATAATCCCCATGATGTTCTGTTTTTAATCAAAATTAAATAGCTTTTAGATTGCTTAATTTAATTTAATTTTCCAATCTTCTTAATTTCGTTTTATACTTTATTAATCAGTAATGACATTAATTATGAAATCCTTCCTTATTTATTGTTTTTTTAACACCTTCCTTATTTGTTGTTCATTATTATCATATTAAAATTTTCCTGTAATGACTAATTACTCTTGTAATGCAAATACTAAAATGGGTTTTTTTTTTTTTTATATTACCAACCTTTTTTTTCCCCTTCACTCATTGGTCATAAACGTTGGTCAGTTTTTAAGAAATGTGTCTTTTGTTATTATTATCATTATTTAATGTTTTTTACCAGTGTTAAAAGGTCAATTAACACAATTTTGTTATAGTGATTATAAGCATGTGCATTAAGGATGGATTGTTGGAAACTTAAATACGGTTAGAATAAACATATATAATACTTTTGTCAAAAAAAACGTATTCAAAACACAAATCATATTAAGCAGAATTATTTTCTTATTTGGTTAAGGACAAATTTCCTTTACTTTTCCATATACTTGTGGGATATCTTTTTATTGATTTATATATCTTTCTGCTAGGAAGTTTGTATTTCTTAGGATTAAAGATATTAGTTTAATATAAACAAATTTGTAAGATTAGTTTTTACAAATTCACAAAATTGAGGTTCCTTTGTGAGGACTACCTTCAACACCAAATGATCTAAAATATTCATATAATAGTTTACATAAAAATTAAGAGGTTAAATTTTGAGATTCAGATAAAAAAGAGCTAGAAGATTATAAAAATCGTTAAAACACATATGTGGATTATTAAACTTTTCCAATTCACTTAGACGATGGAATTAATACAAAGTATTTAATCTCACTTTGAAGTCTAGATAAAAATTTATTAATGATGGTGATCATGTTGTTGCCGTGTTCAACCTGTGCACGACTTCTGAAGTTTGACCTATGATTCCTTGGACATCTAAGTGTATGAATTTTCAACTGAAATTTATTTCAATGTCCACATATATACACGTTGCAATTTTTTTGGACACAATATTTTGTCAAATTCTGTTACATGAACCTAGAGAAATGAGATCATTTGGTGTTACATACATTGATTCTGCCAATTAAATTTTAAAAAATGATTAAATGAGCTATATGATCAAGGAATTTGAAAACATAAGAAAGTTCAAACCTTAAAAAAACCTTATATAATTAAGTACGAAAGGACAGACAATTAATAATGTCTTTGTTCAGACAAATTATAAATAACAATTAAATAATCAATTTAATGTGCTTTTCCTTGATATAATTTGCTTGTAGAGATTTGTGTTCTTCATTAATGCCTAGGCACAAACCCACTTAGACAACATGCTCCTCTTAAATTTATTGTAAAAGTCCACTCCTGAGATCCAATGTTTCCTCATTCAATTTAGATTCTAGGAAGAATAAAAAAATTACTTTCAAATAATAATTTATATTATATGAAACTCCATCATTCTGTCATTACATTTATTTAGAATTTAAAATAGGTATTGTAATAGTTTTTATACATTTCTTGTAGTTTTGAGAAAAATCATGATCATATAGTATATTTATATATAACTTCGCTAGTACTTTATGTATGACATGTTACATGAAATCCAAAGTCCTTGAAGAAGTGCACCCTAAGAAATGTCAGTGACTCTAGAATATACTTTAGAGTACTTTCTTAATATATTTCTTACATACGCATGAAGTCAATTGGATTCTATAGATGCTTACCTTGCTGAAGCATGAAATTAATATTCAATGTTTTAATACTAAATCACACACTTTTTTCTAGAGCATCTTGAGCCTGTTTGAAGACCGGAAATATTGTGACTTCCCTCTATATGATCCGATTATTTTTAGTAGGAAAAGATACCTTTTGATTACCATATACAAAAATTTCGAGCTAAATCAAGCTAAAATTTAGTAATAACAATCCATTAATTGTTAATTTCTTCCAATTTTTGATTGATAACAATATTTTATTTTGTTAATAAATTTTCTCATATTGTTATAAGAAAGGGAAAAAAAAATTTCAATTAAATAACATGTTTGGAAACTTTTTTTATTTCTCTTATGGAATAACATGCTTTACTTTGATTCTACTCTTTTCCCAACTAACAAAGAAACTCTTTTATCTCAATTAATTCTTGAATCTTCCCTTTACATTTTAGCTCTACTTTTCTACATTCTTTTCTTCATGCTTTCTCTATGTGCCAAAAAAAAAAAAAGTGGAATGACAAGAACTAGAATGTGTTAGAAAAGAAAGTGGCAGTAACTTCATATCAAGTTACTGCTATAACAAAAAATAAAAATCAAAAATCAAAATTGCCAAATAGTCATATAGTCGCCATTTGAGCTTTCTTGTTGGGCCCATCACAAATCTGTAGGTTTCATTTGGGCTAATCATGTTGGGCCTATCAAATTGCATTTACATTGTTTGCACACTAATTGTTGATTTTGTGTTTTTTTTTTTTTCAACAATGCAGGAGGTAGAATGGGGAAAATTTAGCATGGTTGAAGCCGAGCGTCGATTGCTAGCCAATGCTTTGCTTGATGTCTCCAACGAACGTTTTGTCCTCCTCTCGGAATCAAGCATTCCACTATTCAACTTCTCCACTATTTACAACTATCTCACAAACTCAACCAAGTCATTTGTTGAGGCCTATGACCTACCCGGCCCAGTAGGCCGGGGCCGGTACAACCCTCGAATGAGGCCCTTAGTTCGGCTCGAGCAATGGCGTAAGGGCTCCCAATGGTTCGAGATGGACCGGGCCTTGGCTATCGCCGTAATTTCGGACCGAAAATATTTCCCAGTTTTCAGAAAATTTTGCAAGCCCTCTTGCTTTGCTGATGAACACTACTTGCCAACATTTGTGAGCACAAAATTTTGGAAGAGGAACTCAAATAGGAGCTTGACATGGGTTGATTGGTCCAAGGGTGGCCCGCACCCGGCTCGGTTTCAGAAAACGGATGTGACTATTGAGTTTTTGAACAAGCTTAGAAACGGTGGCCATTGTGAGTATAATGGAAAGAAGACTAGTGTTTGCTTCTTGTTTGCAAGAAAATTCATGTCGAATGCTTTGGATAGGCTCTTGAGGTTTGCTCCTAAAGTCATGAAATTCGATTGATTTGTATAGATAATTCTCTATTGTTGAGCCATTCGTTTTACGTGCAGCAATATTTGATATCTGGCACCACATCAAGTGCCCCTACTTTTCTTTCCAACATTTTTTTAGTGGAAAATATATGTTAATTTAATCTGTTCATTATTATTATTATTTTTTAGACTAATTTCTTGTTTTAAAAAAAAAATATTTGTATAAATAAAATGCAAATTACAATTCTAACATTTGTCTTTCTTTTTACACCGTTTTCAATAATATTGTGTGGTATTTTTATTTATAAAATTTTGAAAATGATATCTAATAATTACGACGTAAAGAATCTTTCTTATATATATGAAGATGGATAAAAGAATGATTGAGATTTTGTGTCACCATGAAGAAGGTGGCTCATGGTTGTCTTCCCCGAAATTCCTTAATGTATTTTCCACATATGAAAGTTGAAAATGATATCTGCAGCCACTGAGTGAGAGGCAAGCAACAAGAAGTGCTGACTTAGATGCATTTGTTTATAGTGAACAATATATTTTGTTTACCTCTGCACTTTAAACATATTATTGAGAACTCAGTAGGAAGAGAGACAGTGGAGTGCAGCCATTCTCAAAACTGGCGTCTGGTGGATAGGAACAACATTTCTTATATATTAACAAGTAAGCCAACAGGTTGATTAGATAATGGCTCGATAAAGAGCTAATAAAAATCAGATTCAGAATACAGCTAAAAACTAAACTGTACTATTTCTAAAATTAAAATAACTCTATAACAATGTTTAATATTAATATATAAATATATATGATTTATGAAAGTGATTTATGATATATTTTGTTGAAATACGATTATTTAACTTTGAACACAATTAGATTTTTAAATTAAGATTATTTGATTTGATAAGAAAGAAAACGACCTTTTTGGTTTTTGAAAATTTGACATTAATGGTAAAAAATTAGATTTATGAAGCTTTTTTTTTTTATAATTTTTTTCTAAAACTTGACATGAGACGAATCATAAGTTTATAAGAAGCAGACAAAATCAAACATACAATTTGAATAGCTGCTTCTATGAAGATAAGTATTCCCACAGTAGAGGAAAAACTATCTACATTATTGAAATCAAACTTGCAACTTATATATTTACTCTCATAAATAGGAGATAACTACTCTCACGATATGGACGACTTGAATATTTACTTCTATGAATATGAGATAATTACTCTTACAATAAGTGAAAAAAACAACCCATACTGCCTAAATCTATTGTTGGAAAAAAATTATCCACAAGCAGGGTCATCAGTTTACTTGCCAATGTAGAGATAAAACTATCCACATAGGTTATGATATACATTTAATAGGAATTAAATCTTTAACCTTTTCAAGAAATTTCTTCTTAAATCTATACATCATCTTTTAACACAAATGATTATATATCTCCTCATTTACTAAAACTTTGTATGTGATGCAGATCCTTATTATATATATAAAACGTAACAAATATTTGAACTAGGAATCAATGTCGAGCATAATATTTTTAAAATATAGCTTTACACATAGGATGGGAGACATGCATTGATAGAAGAAATTTAATCTATATAAATTTGGCTCTTTAAATATAATTTTATGTTTTGACCCTGGTTAGTTAAAGTTTTGTAACATTTGAATCCTGCAAGTACGAGTTCATATGAAGCCCAACCAACCCTAACATAAATTAAATAAACAAATTATAAAAAATCTACCTTGGGCATGACCACGACGGCAAAGACTGGTCTACAATAACGTGTAACACTGGGGCCTGGAACAAGTGAGACTGGCCTAACTTGCTTGGAAACTCCACCAAACTTTCCCAGAAAGTGAAGATTAAAGGTATTTTATTGTCGAGGAATCTAAAAATGAAATTATTCATGACCGGTCCTCAGTCCTCTACTCCTGCCAACAACTTATAGTCCTTTTTGTTTTGTTTTGTTTTTCTTTTGCGTGATGACAACAACTATAGTCTTAAGGATCGCTTGTTCTAAATCCTGGTACGGTTCCAGTGCACTTAATCCCAACAACATATGTAGCCAGCTGTTGGCACCGTTGGTAAAAATGCTACAGCCGCATGCCTCATAGTACGGTTCTACACTAAATAATAATACATTTCCCTAACAATTTGTATTGATAGACCCTTCACTCTCGTATGGGTAACTCTTTCATCTTTGTATAGGTCGACCCTTTTATGTGAGAGCAACTCTTCTGACTATATCACTAACGATTCCGTTTGGATTGGTTTCTATAATCCATTGAATCCTAATTATTAAAATAAAATAAAAAAATCTGATAGAATCCGATGCATTACTGTTGGCAACTTGGCATTGTCACATCCATTGGTTATCAATTTTGCTGTTGAAATGGCGGCGGACCAACATATACATATACTGATTTAAAAATCTATGAATGTATATTTTTTCTACGCACGTGCATAACAAAACGTATCTAGTTGCGGCTGAGTTGAGAGTTTATCATAGGGACAAACAAAAATTGATGTTTCAGCCTTTCAGGTTTTGTTTTGGATTATTTTCAGAAATTGAATAATATCAAATGATTTGATATTATATATTGAAAAATATTCAACCCTTTAAGAATAATTAAATATTAAGCTTTGCAATGAGCATAGACCATTATTATTATTATTATTATAGAATTATAAGGTAACGTGTTATTAATGAGACTAGATCCATGATTAAATATTATATATGGAGTCCAAAAATCTGTTCTGATAGTAAACAGAATATTACTAAAAAAAGAACTAATTTTAAACGTTTGGTATTGATACAAAAACTCATACTGATTTTGGTTATATTGTATGAGATTTAGTCTCAAACTTTTATCTAATAATGTTTGAACTTTTATTTTTTCGGGGGGTTAAACTTTTGCAAAATTGGTTGTTACAAATATATATATAATAGCATGAAAATAAATCTTAATCGTTCATTATTAACATTGTTGGCATATTACAAAATTACAACTAATATCCTAAATCTACAATAAACATGTCATTATATAATAAACTAGTCTATATTAATATTTATTAGCATTCTTTTCAGTAGTTATAATGGACGAGTTTGATTAATGTTGTCATTTTATGAATAATGATGTCGTTATAGTTATCAAGAATATACTAATTTGGAGCCATAATTTACAAGTAATTATGTTTGCAGAAATTTGATTTATGTGTACAGTACAAGCGAGTCTTCGCCAGTTTACCAAAAATTAAAAGTTAGCATCAAAACTTTTATGTACAGTTAAATGATGTGTTATTATCATTAATAATGAATAGAAATATTCGACAGAATGTTTCAAAAAAAAAAAAAAGAAAGAAATATTCGACTGAAGAATGTTAATTTGTTCTCCACCCCCAACAACACCTACACCACCACAAATATCATGTCATAATCTATTAAATTGTTTTAGTAAACCAAGCAAATATCATGTCATAATCTATATTTTCAGAATTTGACTATTATGGTAATATACTAGTTTACTATGAATATAATGACGCATAAGGACTATATACTATATTCGTTTTTTTAAATTGAACCATATGATGTCTTAAATTCTTCTGTACAATTTTTCCAGTATAATTGTCTCATTGCAGCGCATTAACATGAGATGGTGAAAAATTAAATTTAAGAGAATTATCCATTAATTTATCCAAATGTGGTACTAAATTTTGATAGTGGAGTTGTCTTTTTCCACACAAACAATCACGCAGAGTCATTATTATATACCTTTTTTAAAAATAAAAATATATGCATTTTAAAGTCAAAATCATCATCTAGATGTGTACTTTTGTCTTTTAGCTTAAGGATTTTTTCTTTTTGTCTTTTTTATAAATAATTAAAAATTTACTAACACCAATGATCACCATCTCACTAATTCCTCACAACTAAGCTTGAAGAGAAAATTTTATTGCATGATGTTGAGTGGTACTATGATACTATCTAGGGGTAATCTAAAAATGAACAAATAAACATAAAACTAAATACAATCAAATTATAATTTCCAAAAGAAAACTTTAAATGTAAAACATTCAGTATAAGTTGAGAATAAAAGGAATCCTAAAAAGTAGATCCATTTAGTAATCTCCATGATTGGATTTAATTGTGCATTAATTAGGCTAATTCAATTTAGTATGAGAGTACATAAATTTAAATATTTTTACCAATATTTAGGGAACATTTACTAATGACAAAAATGAAAATAAAGGAATCAAGCTAATAAGAAAATAATTCATTGGGCGTGTTTACTAATCGAAATCATTAGAAGAGAAAAAGAACCTAATTTATATTTTGTGATTATGATATTTAGTAAAAATCATCTAGAATTAAAATGTATAGACCCTACATAAAATTAGAAATTAGGTTTCCTTATGAAAGTGAATTTAATTCCTTCTCGGAATCAAATTCTTTTCCCAATAGAATTTGACCTTTTATTTTCATTGTTAATTGGTAAATGTGCCCCTAACTTATTAAGTGGGAGGAGGGGACCAAGTTTTCATTCAAGTAAAAACTCAGGGTTGTTTGTTTTTCCTATTAACACTTAAAGAATTTGAATCATATTTATTAAATTGTTTTGTTTGTTCTTTTAAGTGATCAAATAATTTAAGGATTTCCGACTTTTTTTGACTTTTTACTTAATTTTAAAATTACTGAATTACATTTAAATGTTTTCTTCAAATCTATATATCCTCCTAATGAAATATATTTTTAATTTTATCATAAAATTCTATTGTATAAATTTTGTTATTATAACTTAATACTTACAATAACCAAAAAGCTAATATGCCTAACTTTCTTTATAGAATATAATTTGAAAGTTGCTTTTAATCATTAAAGTTTCAAATATTGTTGAATATTTATATTTCTTTTAGCAATATAAAAATCTTTTGTACTACACTTTTTTTTTTTATGACATCTTAATTTTGAATATAATATTATTGATATTTATATAAAAATAGTTTAAAATTTGTTAAATTATTTGATTTTAATTAGTATCATCTAAACCAAAAATAAGAAGCAACTAATCATAAAAAATATATAAATTTTAACTTAATTATTTTAAGATAATTTTATTTCTAAAATATAAATAATTTTATTTCTAAAATATAAACAAGTTGACAGTACATTTAGTGGTAGGAAAAAAAAATGTTTTGGGTTTAAATTTTAGTCATTATTCAGTCTTTAATAAAATTCAAAATTGTTTAATCTTAAAAAAAAAACAAGTCTTAATGCTTGCATGTAGTTTAATAGCAAAAGTTATAAACAATATATCATAATAAAGGTTTCCATCCTTTATTAGGGAGTTATTTATCACTCAACAACAGTATTAGACTGTTTTGTTCAATAACTCATCTATGAAACTAATTTAAAATCATTGACCGATATTGTTTGCTTTTTGTATTTTAAATGATCAGAAATTTGAAATTATCCCTAAAACCACTTATTTTTAAAAATACATTTTTTTAAAAAAAAAATTCACATAATGAAAAAGAATTAATCTCATATTTTTTATGTAAAATATTATCTTCATAGAAAGTAAATTATGAACTTTCAATCTCTTTCCATGGGAAATAATTTTTCTAAAATATTTATAAAATTAAATAATGTTTTGATTAATACTTTTCATTATATAATAAACTTTTGAAATACTATCAGTAACTAATTCAGTACTTGCAAAAGTTATGAGATTGTTTGATTTAGTTAGTTTTTATAATTATTCCTTATATGTGGCGACTTTAATTTAAAATATTGAACCAATCTTCTTTAGGGTTAAGTTATATTAGACAGTGATATAATTATTAATTATTGAAAGTGTATAAATATATAATTACTTGTTTCAATTTTTTGTAAAATAACCACTTTAGGTTTTTTGGAAATAAAAATACGTTGATTAATTTTACATTTTTAATATAACATAGCACTATTTTCTATTAAGATGATAAAACAAATGTAACTTAATTGCACTAATATCCAATCAGTCGTTTTCTGGCTCCATTGTCAGCAAAATTTTGCTACATCTGTGAGCATCAATGGGTTGGTAAAATCAATCAGATCATACGGCTATGAATAGACTAGTTAAACCAAAAGAGAACCAAAAACGGAAGCGAATGAGACCTGTCATCTGGGGCCCACCATGATCCTTCTTAGAACTGAAGGATTTGACCAATTTTAACGCGGGACATCCGGCCACCTCTTTCCATTTAAAACATGTATTATCTTGATAATTTTATATCGTTTCTGATAAAAATAAAACATTCAGACACGAGTAATATTTTAGAAAAATACTAAAATACAAAATTATTGCAAATGCTATATTAATTTAAAGGTTGTTATACTACACTTGTACGAAAGAAAGCTCAATTTATACGTGAAGCGAATTATTATACATCTTAATAACTTTCTAACATTAAATTTTAACCGTCTGATTTCACTTGATCAAAGGGTTTAAGGGTGGGGGGTTGACTTTGATTAGTATTGACGTCAAAGTCTACACATCATGCAGACATAGGTCACCACGGTCCTGGGAGGTGCCCAGTAGGTTCCTTTATCATTCCTAGAAGCTTCACATAAATAATATTTTAATACAAAGCGTTCAAACTCTTTGCCCTTTACAACACTTCCAACAAACCCATATATATGCCTAGCCCTAGCGCCAACCTCCTACCATTTCTCTCTTCTCTTGATCTTCAGTTATTTCATAGATTTTGTTGGCTGATTCTCTAGCTATATTAATTTTATCCGAATGGTGGCTAAACGGTTTCTAAACGAATCTAGCTCCGACCAGGATCAACCGGCCGAAAAACGGCCTAGAAATAGACCTTCTTTTGCTTCGTATGTGATTGAATTTTGCACCATCTTTCTTGTTAATTTTCTCTTGCGCTTTCTATGTTGGAGCTTGTTTAATTTTTGAAATTCTGAACCATATTTTTCCATTGAGCTTTGTATAATCATTAAAACAGGCTCTTTGCTGATGGTTTTTAATGATTTCTCTCCCTTTGACAGTGTAATTGGAGAAGTGGTTATGGTGAACTCCCTGCGTAACTTCTTTTCAGCGTTAGAGCCAATGCTTAGACGAGTGGTAAGTTATAAAGCTTTACTATTTTCTCTTATATTGATCGTGCTTTTAATAATTCTACTTTATATAGCTCCTTGATCTATATAGATGAACATACAAAAATATCTACATATAGATATGCTGTTGCATGTTGTATCTAATATATATTTGCTCAAAGCAACTGCTACCCCCATAAGAATAGTCAGCATCTTTTGGTAGATATTGTGATGCATATATTTTTAACTAATTATATATATATGCTTCCTATATATGCAAAAACTTATTTGCTTTAGCATATTATCAACATATAAACTCCAAGCAATATACAAAGTAGAAATATTTAACGTGTACAAGATAATAACTAAGATATACTTATCATCATATTAATATAAATACAAGTATTTGATTAATATTTCTATAATATTTTCAATAATTCTCATGATTTACTTGAATTATGTGATTAGGTAAACGAAGAGGTACAGCGTGGTCTAGCACACCGTGGTTTCCGGTCTATCACCAGGTCTCCTTCACTGCGTATTCAAGCACTTGAACCATCAAGCTTGAAGCTGATATTCAGCAAAAAGCTTTGCCTTCCAATCTTCACAGGAAGCAAGATCACGGACGTGGATAACTGTCCCCTCCAAATCCTTCTCTTGGACACCCGAAACGGTCATGTGATTCCGGCAAGTCTCCCTCACCCAATCAAAATAGATGTCGTGGTTCTGGACGGAGACTTTCCACCTGGGGATCGTGACAATTGGACAAGTGAGGAATTTGATAGTTGCATTGTAAGGGAGAGAACCGGCAAGCGCCCGTTGCTCACCGGAGAAGTAAACGTTACGTTAAGGGACGGGTCAGCACCCACCGGAGATGTCGAGTTCACCGATAATTCGAGCTGGATTAGGAGCCGCAAGTTCAGAATCGGTGCAAAAGTGGCCGGAGGGAACTCTTCGGGTGTTCGAATCCGGGAAGCCATCACTGAAGCTTTTATTGTCAAGGATCACCGCGGAGAATGTAAGTATTTTCATTTTCACTCGACTCTCGCTTGTAGTTTACTTGCATCTATCTAACATAGCCTAGGAATTTACCATTTTGATTAAAATAAGTTAAAAATATAGGAAAAAATCCAAAAAATTTCCAAAAAAAAAAAATATTATTGAACCTCATTTTTGAACATGAAACAGAAGTTTCAATGGATATTTTGATAATATCCCTAAAATATGCTAAGAAAATATTCCAACTAATATCATTTTAAGGGTTTTGCTATATTTTCAGGATTGTTATTGATGAGTAATATTACTTAACTAATAAGTTAGCAAAACTCACATTTTAATAATCTAACATTTCTCAAGTAGGTTTGAGTGACTTTAGGGCCAGTGATATTTCAAAAAGATAAGAAAAGCGTTTATATAATGTAACAATATTTGATTATCAAAGGATGTGTTTGTGGTGTGAAAAAGATGTCTAATATATAATCTTGGACAATATTAACAAATGAACAATAGTTTTATATTCAACTTGCTTTGTTATTCTAGCTAAAGATATTAGCGTGTCTCTTGAATAAAAATAATTACAGTATGCTTTACTTTAATGATGTTTATTAGTCTAACTTATATAAAAAAGTGCATAAATTACTATCAACTTGAACTAGCTAGCTGTTGTTGTGCATATATCTTTACCTCTATCCCTTGAATTTTATATCATCAATTGGGACTCTTAAAAATATTATTCCCTTGTTTATTAATGGTTGGTGATAACAGCAGATCATTTTCTTATGATTCTTATCACATTTCAATCATAGATTGCTTAGAAAATCTTGGTCTTCAGTCAACCCTGTGTATTGATTGCCAAACCATCTCCACGCCTTTTGCCTGTCAAATAGTGAAAGAAACCTACTGATGCCATTATATTATTGTGAAATGATTTGAAAACTCTAGGTCTGAAAACTTTATAGCTTTTTTTAACCGATGTTAATATGTTACTAATATGTGTTTACGAACATAAGCTTTTACAGTTTAAAGCTAATTTTATTTATTTAAAATAATGAATTCAATGAGGTTAATAAATTAATAAATCGACGAAATAAAATTCATTCATTATGTCTTTAACAATAAGACTATAATTTTATTTCATTATATGTATATCCATAAAAATATAAGTTGGCATCCCGCTAATCCTTTTTAAACTCAAATTGTTATAGTTGAACATTTGTATTTCTCAAAATTTTAATTTTGTCGGTAAAATTGCTGTAGATGCAAACCACATATAGGAACATCACTTTAACACGATCTTGTATTTATGTGACCAAAATTAATGTGGCGGATGAGTAGGGACCAATGAACTTTGGCCACCGCATGCTTCAGATGAGGTATATGATTTTCACACTTTTCAAAGTATTCAAGTGACTTTCAGTTTCAAGTCAACTACACAGCCAATGTTTCCACTACTTATAATCAGTTGGTTCCCACAATTATGCCAAACATATGGGTCCCAATGATGCAACCTTAGAGCCACCTGTTTAGGTCCCCACGGCCCAGATACTGATTTTTACCATCCGATTGTTACGTATGGTGAATGTAGGCCTTCCACACCCAGCCGGCTCCATTAATTAATAACCCTTGACTGTTAGTTGTGGAGATCATTGATTGCAATTTGTTGTATTTCAAGTTCTTTTAATCCATTCAAGTCATCAAATTATCCTCAATCAAGTATGATTCAAAACAGTTGAAAAAGAATCAAAAAGGGGGAAAACGTGTTAATTTTGATGAGTTTGATATTTCCATAGGATAATCTTGCTCTTTTGCAATAAAAAAAATAAATAAAACAATTGCGAGTATGTCAATTATTAACTATGTTGATCAGCACTTATATTGATGTAAGATGTATTAGAAACTTAATTACTATTTACATTCTATCTGCTTTAATAATTAATATATTTATGTTTACTAATTCTAACAAGACCTCTAAGTTGCGTACTTACAAATTCTTTTAAACATTAAAAGACAAATGAAATATCATTTTCTATAGAAGTACCTTGTACTAATACTTTTTTATTGTATTTTTATTTTATTTTATTTTATTTAATATTGTTCTCTTGACTAACATGAAGTGTACAAGAAGCATCATCCACCCGCGTTGGTAGATGAAGTATGGCGGCTTGAGAAGATCGGAAAAGATGGAGCTTTCCACAGAAAGCTTTCTCAATCAGGCATTAAAACAGTTCAAGACTTTTTAAAATTGTACACCGTTGATTCTCAAGGACTTAGAAAGGTAAGTAATAATTTTTTCACATTATATATATATATATATATATATAATACTTTTATAATAAGATATACCTGATTTTAAAAAATAAAGATCAATCAATCAAATTTATTCATTATATTTGAATTAAATAAGAGGGAGAATGCAATAGATAAATTTGACGAGTTGATTTTAGTTTTTAAAATTAAATATACCCCGATTATAAAAACCCTATATATACATATGTGTATATGTATGTATGTATGTATTCCCAAACCAGAACTAATGATTTGTAACGATTAACATCTTTTAATGCTTCAGATTTTAGGCGCTGGAATGTCGGAAAAAATGTGGGAAGTGACCATAAAGCATGCGAGAACATGCGTGATGGGCAACAAGCATTACCTTTTCCGTGGACCCGATTACACCATCGTCTTAAACCCTGTTTGTCAGGTTGTTATGGCGTTGATCAATGGGCATATTTACCCCACTCGCGATCTACCAAGCATTAATAGGGTATGATTTTTACCTACTTATAATATTAAGTGTTTCGTTAACTATTTAAACACAAACACATGATATTGTGTTATCATGCAACAATTTTGTAATATAATTATTTATGTTCTGTATTTGCAGAACTATATAGAGAATCTGGTGAGAGAAGCATATTCGAAGTGGCGTCTCCTAGAAGAGGTTGAAGGACTCTCGAATGAGCCTGCCTTAGTACTAACTCAAGGTGCGTACAACTTTACATGTACAGGCGAAACTTTAATTAATTTGTTGGTAGCAAAATGTTTAATCAATTAATTACTTAACATTTTATAGGCAACATGGTAGACCAATATCCCAATCATCATCATCATCAGAGCATGGCGATGAAATCAATTCAACAAAGTGGGTACCCTATAGACAAATCTACTGAAATGGGATGCAGTGATTGGCAGGTCAATCCTATTCCTACCTACCTAAGCACCCTAGCAATTGAAAATGGTGTTGGATTTAGTATCTCCGAGTCATCATCAGATGGTGAATTGACACCTTCAAGGTCCTTCATCAACGGAAACTAATGCATGACATGATGATCCGTGACTTAAAATTACTTGTATATATCGATAGGAAATAATGAACCAAGAAAATGAATCTGCTTAGGTACCACGTTAGGGTCGAGTGTTTTCAGTGCTGTGTTGGAAGATGTGTGACTTGCCACTAAGGCGAGTCCCCCAGTGCTATTTAGTTTTTCTATTTTTGTTCTTGTTTTTCTGCTTTTCTTTTTTCCTGCCTACTGCACAATAACATCGTGTAAATTTAGGATTAAAATATAAAGGCAGATGGATTGCGAGAAAAGAAATATGCTAAAATATTTTCTTCTGTATTTTCAATTTAAAGCAATCTTGCAAGTTTTGTCAAAAGCAATTATTGAAGGCTTTTGTTAACAAAGCACTTGGGCGGGCATAAGAGGAGCAAAAATAAAGGCCTGTCACTTCAGATCCAGGCTTGCTATAGGCCTAAAAGTGGGCCTCACTTTGGACTGGTTTATGATTTGTTTAAATGGCGACATTAGCAGGATTTCAATGACGGCCCACACTCAAGTTGCGCTGTGATATTAATCATCATAAAATATTAAGTGCCAAATAAAATGCCAAATTCATCAGGATGCGAATTTACATTGCAAAAGTGACTAATAAATCGAGTTTCTCCAAACAGGTTGTGCTCCTCAAAGGAATCACCAAAATTTATTCTGTAAAACCACCCCGATCAGATTTTCATTGTCCGTAATGATACCTGATGCAACAGCCATATTTACATCCTTCTATTGCCAAGAGTTTTTTGCCAAGGTATTGCCAATTCATTAGAGAGAAGCATCTTGAGTCATTCCCCTGGCAAAACCTCTAAGCATGCTGCGTCCAACCAAGGCTTAAATGCCCCTCCTTCAAAACTCACATTCTGGAAAATATATATCAAATTAATAATAAATCAGAAAAAGAATATATGCAATTTACATATGTATGTACATAAGAGCATGTAAATGCATGTGTGCAAGCTCAATGATGATCAGATCCCATCTTCATGATTGACAGCAAACATTACTTGTGGAATCAGGATTGTTGAACTGCACAGGCAAATTGAACTCTCACAAAATTTTTGGAGCTAGCCACTACCCCATCACACATAGAATTATCATTAAATTAACTCTTTACTTTCTCCGTAAAATCTATGCAATTCTACACCTACAAGAGTGAACTAGGTCTTGTTAACATGCAATAGCCAGTACTAAAACAACAGGCATACATAAACACATAATTTCATATATTCACCAAAAAAATAAATAAATAAAAATTTGGGCTGAAAGCTAATAGTTGCCGGTCACAAGCTAATATTTCTAAAGCAAATTCCCCTGTTCTCAGACATATGAGTTTAATGGTGTTCCCATTTGCCAGCATTGATTGACAGTGGACAATCATTACATATGCAGCTATCAATCTAGAATGTCATGGTACTTCGTAAACTAAAAGAATCAGAAAAAATCCCTCACCTCCAACCAGAAGAAAAAACCACGTAATACATTCAAAATTCTACGTTGATCCTTAACCTCATGAATCGTTCTAGCAAGATCTGCAAGTTAAAAAATATATAAATAATTAAAAGAAATAGGAAACTTTACATTCTTTAAAAAATTCCACTTTTAACTGAATAAAATTCATTTATATACAAGAATGTAAAAAGAAGGGATTTAGAATATCTTAATATTGTGTTATACTAAATAACTATGGGACCAAGCAAAGCATCAACCTGCAGGGTCTGCAAACATGGGTGAAACACTAAACCTTCCATACAATCCAGCTTGAGAAGTATCTCACAAAGAAATGGAGGAATTGAAACCAAAGCAATGGCAGTAGGAAAACAACAACCAGAACACACAGTCAATGCAAAAATGGAGACAATTTCAAACTTTATTATTCATAATCTCAAGCTTCAACTAGGTAGAATATGTGATCCCACTTATAGCTATTATAAGCCATATGATACAGCAGGTTTCATCCCAAATTTGATCCAGTTCATATCTGTATCCAAGTAGGGTCCTTTAAATACCACAAATAATTTGAGGAGCAGCGAGTCATTCAGTTATTTCATATAAATAAACAAAGCTTTATTAGTAGTAAATTGGCTACAATAATATCAATTGAACCAGTGGTCCATAAGAAGTACAATATATAACCAAGACCATATTTACATTAATGTCTTAACTTCTACAGACATATTCAAACAAGACTACATACATAGTAATGAACAAAAAACAATTATGCTAGATTACCAATACAATCGTCAAGTCCTATACCAGTATTTTTAATCCCAAAGCACTCCAACTTAACATAAAGACCTATCAAAGTTGTCATATGCAGTGTTTTTTATTAAGAAGGGCATCCTACGCTGAGCATGGAAAAACTCAAGAACTTGTCACACAAATATAAGAAAGTTCAGACAGACATCAAAGCATAACACTTTAAGACATGCATAAACTACATGCTTTGTAATGAAAATTTTTGTAAATCTGCTACAGATACTAAAAATCTGGACTTTGCTACAGATACTAAAAATCTGCTGTAGAAAATAATTAACAAATTAACAAATAATAATTAAGATATGCATAACCAACAATAAGAGTGCCACAGTACAGGACATAGGAATTATGAAAAGATAATTTGTTGAGGACAAGGAAATATTAATGTCATCTATTCAAACCAAATACAGATACAAAAGTTCAGAAGAATTTGAGATTCGAGATTTATTGTGTCAAAAATAGATACAAGATGACCCAACTGATTCTGATTCAGGTTAGGACCATGAGATCAGATTAGGGACATTGAGATCCTATAAATGACATAACTACTAAAATACATATATAAAATTAAAATGCTTCAAATTCAAGAAAAGATGTAAAAAGATTAATACTAGAATTTTTAGCTCCAGAGCTTTCTCCAACTAAAACCCATGGATTATTTTGATTTTTAGTCAAAAAGATAAAAATTTCCTCTCTTCATTATTTTGTTCATCTTCAACCTCTCTTGCCAAGGGCTCTCCATAATATTAACCAATAATCAATGTGCAAGCTCTGATTGTCCATCACAAGTTTGCCAGTTTTCTCACAAAATCCTACCATCTGATTCTACACATGCCTAAAGTCCTACTAATAAGGCAATCCAAATTGTCTATCAAAACCAGGAACAAAAATTATATGATCGTATATTCCTGCTTACAATTTCAACAACTAGATCAAGCATTTCGGTTTAATAAATATGATGCCTATGATGGTAAGTTGTACATCAATTATGTAATTTAATCAAATAGATTTTGTTATTACTAGTTAGATAAGATAAACCGGATTGAATGTCTCTCCATAAAAGTATATTCCATATGCATGAAAAATGACAATTGCAAAGCCTGAGACAACTATGCAAATTAATAATCTTACCATACAATTCAAGATACGATTTGCCAAGAGAACGAGATTTACGATTTACTTCTCTTCCACGCAAAATTCGAGGCCGCTCCTCTAGTGGCCTTTGCTGAGACACAGCTCGCATAAGATCTTTGAGCTCCTTGTGGTCATAAGGTCTTTGAAAAATTTTCATAAGCTTCTTTCTGAACTGAGCTTCCTTACTTCTTGCAAGCCCTCCAGCACATCCCTCACCATCTACATCAATCTTTTTGTTTGCCAACATAAATAAAACAAACAAGCAAACAAAAAGAAAACATGATCTAGAAATCAGAAATATACGACATTAATATTTTAAATAAATAAATAAATACGAGAGGAAAAAAAAATGTAGCAGGAAATGATACATACACCTAAAATGTGTGACTTTGACCCTACAAATGGATCATACTCTCCATCAGGAAATGAATTAGCATCCAGTATAACTACTTCGGAATCTGAATCGCTTGCCTCCTTCTCATACACCACTTTTTCACCACCTTCAGGTGCATAGACAAAATTTCGACCACCATCCTCCAGAGAATTCAGAAACTCTTGGTAACTTTCATCAATCATATCAGAAGCTGAATCACTCACCACCTTCTCATACACCACTTTCTCACCGCCTTCAGGTGCATAGACATAATTTTGACCATCATCCTTCAGAGAATTCAAAAACTCTCGGTAACTTTCATCCATCATATCAGACACGCAATCATTTGTCGGGCAATGAAAAACATTATCAGGTTCCAATTCTACATTTGTATCGACCACCGGAACCTTTCTATCTATTATCGGGACATTACTCGATTTATTATTTCTTAATCTATTTCGAGCTTCCTTATTTTTCCTTCTCGGAGCATTATTATCGTCTTTCTCATATTTAACAACAAGAGGCGCACCACTGCCAAAGGCAAGTGTAAGCACATACGAGTTTCCGTCTACTTTTAGGTTGTCCAAGAACATCATGTACTGAGGATCCAGGATGTCACCATCATGACTCCTTTCAAGAGTAAGTGAGACATCACAATTAGCATTATCATCTACACTATTCACGTCATCAGCAGCAACTAACTGATCCATATCAGTAAGAAAATTCTCATAATCTGAATCAATATCAACAATTTCAATATCAGTTTCGTTTTTTCGGTTGCACTTTTTAGTTACATCCTTTGGAGTCTTACTAAAATTCTGATGTGCAATGCACCTTCTCTTCCATCGCCTAGCCAATCTCTCATCACCAAGCGTGAAATCAGCGTCTATTTTCGCAACCATCCCAACCTTATTCTTAATCCTCGATAAATTTCTCATTCTATTATATTTTAAAGATACAAAACGCTTCTGCAAGTAAAATAAAATATACATTAAAAAAAAAAAAAAAGAAGTGAAAAATCTTTAAAAATAGAAAATAAAGAGGGGAGAAGAGAGGGTACCTGGACGGGAGGCGGAGGGGAGGCAGCGGTAATGAAGAGGCCGGCAGAGAACTCGAACGAGGACCCGTCGTCGGCGTTGGCCGTGGATGGTGTCGTACGGATAGTGGAGAAAGTGACGAGTGAGGAGAGAGGCAAGGAGTTAGGGTTACAAGTAAATAATGTTGATATTACAATCCTGCCTTTATAGAATGATTAGAAGCTCATCCTATTCAACGAACCGATTTAATTTTGCCCCGATTTCCTATTAAATCAAACTCATATATGTTATTTTTCACCCTAATTGCCAATACTATTCTAATTAATAAACTGTTTTAAGGTGAATTATTTACTAAGAGCATCTTTAAGGATGGCAAAATGGACAGGGTCTAATGGACAGGGTCTGCAGACCCTGTCCATACCCATAAGCATGCGGTTCAGGTAGAGACCCTAACCGCTTTTAAAAAAATCCTTAAAAGAACTGGATGTGAAAAAACCCGCAAAATTGCGGGTAGGATAAGGGTCTACCCGTGGGTCTCCATCAGACCCGCAACATATATACCCCTACCCGGTTCATTTTCAAAACAAACTCTAACCTCTCTCTCAACTCTCTTGACTCTCTCTCTCTCTCTCTCTACACCCCTCGGCGCCGTTCGACGCGCCTCTCTCTCTCTCCAATCATCGTCGCCGTCGTTCGTTTGCTCGCGTCTCGACTGTGCCTCTCTCCTCTCTATTGCCGTCGCTTGTTGTTGGCAACAATATTCGGATCCTCGACGTCGTTCGCCAGTGCCTCTCTCGCTCTCTCCAATCGCCGTCGCCGTCGTTCCTCTGCTCGAGTCTCCTCTGTGCCTCTCTCCTCTCTATCGCCAGTTTGGTGTTCGAAATCAAGACCCTTGTTGGCGACAATATTCGGATCGTCGACGCCGTTCGACAGTGCCTCTCTCTCTCTCCAATCGCCGTCGCCGCCATTGCTCTTCTCGAGTCTCGACTGTGCCTCTCTCCTCTCTATCGCCAGTTTGGTCTCTAAAATCAAAACCCTTTTTGAGTTTAAAGGTATGTGAATGGCAGAACACATATGGGTTTTCATTTTGATTATGTTTGCGTTAGTGTTTGTCTAAAGTGATGTGTTGCAGATCTGTCGAAGCAGAACACATATGGGATTCCTCTATGCCTCCCAACTCCTTCATAGCTTGTTGTTTCGCATCTGGGTTTGTGCCATTACATCCTCTATGATATATTATCTGGTTATTTTTGTGTTATTGATGTTATTGACGTTTGGGTGTTATTGATGTTATTTTTGTGTTATCTTCTATATTATTGATTTAAATGGTGTTTGTTTTAAATTTGTTGTATTATGAGATGGTGTGGATTTGGGTAATGAATTAGTTTGTTGAATGTTTGTTGATGTGGGTTTTGAATGGTTTGTGATGGTCGAAGTTTCCCGTGGTTAATGGTTATGCATCATTGAAGTGTATTCCTCTGTCTCACCGTGTCTTTATTTATGCCATTATGTGTATATGCAATAGGTGGAGACACTTCTAATCCTTGAAGAAACTTTTAAGTGTGCAGCACCTACAAGTCTCTGGGGAGCTTGGGGTTCTGCAACAAGTCTCTGGAGACAAATACAAGGGTGGCAGACTTGATGCAGAGGTTGATATTACAAGAGAAGATTAGTTTCTTGGTGGACACAGCAGGCAGTGTGAACAGACTTGGAATTCCATAGTATGAGTGGTGGTCGGAGGCTTTACATGGTGTCTTTGACATTGGTCCTGGTGGAAATAAACGTTTCACTGGAATTCCATAGTATGAGTGGTGGTTGGAGGCTTTACATGGTGTCTTTGACGTTGGTCTTGGTGGAAATAAACGTTTCACTGGTGTTTTCCCTGGTGCTATTAGCTTTCCTCAGGTTATTCTCACTGCTGCTTCCTTTAACGCATGCCCATTTCAAGCCATTGGAAAGGTATACATTTCTTTGCATCTTTTTGTTTTATCCTTCCAGATGCTGAAGATGACCATTTTATCATTACGGTCACTTTCATCTTGAACATCGTCGTCACTAACACATCCAACTTGCCATCTGAATTGAAATGATAACAAAATCTTAACAAATATTTGTCTTTTTAGTTAAAAAATTATCTTGTGATGAGTGTGTTCTCTTTTATTTTTCTATCCCTTTTTGTAAATTAAGACTAATCTAATCATGTTTGTTAATTTGAGTTGTATTTGCTTTTATGTCATTGTTAGGTGGTTTCGATTGAGGCCAGGGCAATGTACAATGTAAGATCAGCAGGATTGACATATTGGTCAGTGGTCACCAAATGTTAACGTATTTAGGGACCCCAGATAGGGAATAGGCCAGGAGACACCAGGAGAGGACCCTTTGCTCTCCAGCAAGTATGCAACAAGTTATGTCAGAGGTCTACAACAAAGTGATGACAACAACTCTAATTGCCTTAAAGTTGCTACATGTTGTAAACATTATGCAACTTATGATCTGGATAACCGCACATATTTGGACATTTTTATAAGATCATTAATTTTCTTAGCTGTATTAAGATGACTAGTAATTTCTGTTGTTAACATATTTTTTGTATTAACATATTTTTTTTAAAAGGCTTGTTCTCTTTTTTGGAAATATAAAACAGAAAACAACTTATGAAACCATTTAATAAATAAGTTTAACGATGACTAATAAACATGATAAATGTTGTGGTTTTACAGGATTGGATCTCTACTGTTTAAATTGCGGGTAGGATATGGTTCTGGTTGCGGGTCTCTATCAGACCCGCAAAATACCCGTTGCTTAAATACCCCACCCTTACTCGGTTCCCTTTTGAAGAACCCTAACTTCTCTCAACTCTCTCGACACTCTCTCTCCTTCTCTTTCGAGTCTCCATCGCTTCTGAGTTCGTTTTTAGTACTGGAGGTAGATTTTTGAGTCCACATCATAGGAGATTGCATCCGGACACATTGAAAGCATTAATGTGTGCTCAAAATTGGCTATGGGCTCTACTTCGAAGTATGAAAGTAGTAATAAATTTGATTATATTATGTATATTATTTGTAATCTATAGTTTAATCTTTAATTTTTCACTTGATTTGTTCTATTAGGTGGTGTTCCGGAGCAAGAAATATATCATAAACAAGATGAAGAAGAGCCATCAACATCTTGATTTTATTTTTTATATTTGTATTTATAATTTTTTTTTGGTTACTTTTGGGATGTAAATTAATGATAAATTTTAGCTTATAATGTTATTTTTTGTTTAATTTTGAGTGTGGCATATGCTTTTTTCAAAATTGACAAGAATGATTGTGAAATTGCTAAGAATTATTGTATAATAAATTAATTGATGTGAAATTAGTTTAATTTGTTTTAGAAGAAAAAATTGATATCAGGTCAAAATTTTTGATCCATTGAATTTGTTGGTCCATAAAGAATTCATGAAAAATTTTAAAAAAAATTTTTTTTGGGTCAACCCGAATTTATTCGGGTCAATCCGGTCAAAATTGGATTTGACCCAGTCAATCCGGATCTGACTCGGTCAATCCGGGTCTGACGCGGGTCTGAACAGACCCGCAAAATATAAGGGTAGGATATGGCCCAGACCCTCAAATAAATTTGAGTGTATGGGTAGGGTCTGGACCCTCAAATAAAAATGAGGGTCCAATGCGGTTCTGGGCCTGGTGCGGGTCCAGAACCACATTTTGCCACCCTTAAGTATCTTCAATGTAAATGTGGATTGTTTTTTAGAAAAAATGGACATATCATCAATGTCAAGAAAATATGCATCCTATGTGACATAAATATGGATTGATAAACACTCAAGTTTAAAAGAACTCTCCAATGCTATTTTATTCATTTCAATAATAAATAGTCAAACAATAATTTATGGTAATTTACTTTAATAATATATTATTAAAGTAAATTACCATAAATTATTATTTGATGGAAGTTTTCATCATTTATTGCTGACATGGTTGCCCAAGAGACTATCTAGAAATAGACATTGAATTTGATAGCCTATATTTTCTTTTTTGCCATATCAGCTTGATAGTGGTTATGGAAGTTTGCATTGGAGAGGTTAATTTTAACATTCTATCAATTTATCTGATATGACACTCCATTTTTTCACAATTCATACTTGTATTGAAGATGCTCTAATCCCATATCTTATGCAAGGGATTGGATTATTTAGTGTCACCTTTAAAATAGTAGTCCTACGTCTAGGACTTATGGTTTATGCTCATGAAAACAATTTTGTATTAAATAATAATTTATATTAGGAAAATTTTAATTTTAGTTCTTGTGTTACGATAAATAATCAATTTCCTAACATCGATATTACTTTTAGGAGTAAGAATTCTCTGTCATCATTTTTTTTATTAATATTTTAATAATCTAGTGACATCTCAGTATTTAAAAAAATGAATGATTAAGATTGATAGATTTTTTCTTTCTCATACATCACTCAAACTTAAATTACTCTTATAAAAAGATTAGCATCGTGTCAACATTGACAGAGAATCCTTATCTCACTTTTAGACCCCCTGGTTCCTAAATTTCTAGATTCTCATCAATTTAATTCCTGTGTTGGTACGGCTTTTAAAAAGATAAAATTTAATTATTTAATAATTATGGTATAAAATAGGGTTCAATAAAATTTTCAAAAGTGATTATTTCATATTTTGGTAAATTTGACAGCAAGCTTTTAAGAAGTAGGTTATGGGTTACTTTTAAAATATGATTAAGAAATAATTTGATGTGAGATTTAGGCTCTATTTAGTATTTATTTGAAAAAATTAAAATCTGATTATTTAATAATTTTGATGTAAAAAAAATGTTCGGTTAAAACTTTTAAAAGTGAGTATTTATAATTTAAGTAGATTTAGAGCTAATTTGGTATTGCTGTGGTTTTTAAAATAATCATTGTTCGCTATGCTAAATAAATAATCTGTTGTAAAGTTAATTAGATTATTATTTGGTTAATTTTGGTATTAAAGGTGTTATAAATCTTCTAAGTAGTATACATCCGTTTGGTAAATTTTATATTTAATTGCTATGAATTTATAAAACGTCTTAATTAGAGATAAAATAAAAATATTTTAATTTTATTTAGTATATGTATAATCTTATATAAGTTAAAAAAAAAGTATAATCCTATATGATTAAGGTTGGGATACAAATTTCTTTTCATTAAACCAATGAGAATGATTAACAATTTATTATATCTCAGAACATATTAATATATAATCACTTTTTAAAAGAAACCACTATCTACTTTTTAAAATTACCGTTAAATCTAGTCATATGATTTAATAATCACTTTTGAATTTTCACTAAACACCATGTCATACTAAAATCATTAAATAATCAAATTTTAAGTTCTCAAAAACAATATCATACAATCAAAGGCAGCCAGCGCCATTGGTTAGTGTGCCAATTGCTCTCATGCCAAAATACATTGGTCGACACAGTGAGAGCCTCTTTTTCATTTTTATATGGGTAAATTTCTTTCATATAGGAGCAATATCTCGAACTACGTCATCAGTATTCCTATCATAAATTCAAAGATAATTAGGAAAAATTAAGCAATTAGACTGTTATTTTGAATTTATAGATCTACATAGTGTATTAGAGAAATCGCAGATGGAAGAATTCCTAAAGTGCAATTAAGTGTCAGACTCGAACAAAATGTCTCAATTTGTACATGTATATAGTAAGTTGTCTTATGTTTTTTTAATAAGATGCCGACCAAGCATTTTGTTGTTTGGCACAAGTTATGTTCTTACACAGTGGCCTGAATCTGTAAATATGTCTTGTCAGCGAAAACAAAGTATCTTAAACTTAACTTGATCTAGTCCAGTAATATTTATTTGATAACTTGATAATTGAGACTACGTACATAGCTGCATAGAACTGTCCGAGAAACTCTTACTATCATCGAAAGTGAAAATTCATTTTTTTTTTTAAAAAAAAAAAAAAAAAAAAGGAAACTTCAGTTACTTTCTTATAATAACCTTTTTGTCAAAGCACCTTCTAAGACTATCTTTATTTGCCTAACCGAAACAACTACATATTGGATATAGTAAAGTTGGGAGGTATTTATAGGGAAAAATGTACTTCTAATTTTTTTTTAATATTTTTTAAAATCTTCAATCCTTATAAGATCTTAGATTTAAATTCCATGACTATTTTTATTCTAATAACACTATTGGTTTTTGCAAGGAAATATGACCTTTGCCGTACTGGACAAAATGATTTTGCTTGCACACAAGTACGCGGACGATTTTCCTTGCAAAACAATCACATTAGTCCTAGAAGTATGGTTAGGTCAGCAAGCAGGCTACGAGTTTGGGTCAGCACTGCAGCTTGACGCAAATAAGAATTAATGTACTTTCTTTGGATTAGTAAGTCAATTTTGAGTAGGTCTTACTAAGATAATGAGCTCAGGATTTTTCCACAGGTCTACTATCTCAGTTTTATTTTGGACCACTCAAAATTTCCAACTCAACCATCTCTCTCCATCTTCCTCTCTGATCTTTCCTAGAAAATTCTCAGTGGATACTACTTCAACAAAACTGAGAGTCTCTTAGTTTCAAAAAAAAAAAAAAAAGACTGAGAGTCTCTTTAATATTATTTTAATGAGGTAGGATTTTTTATTAATATTTTTCTGTAATTATATTTATTATTATAATAAAGTCTCATCTTTTTCAAAAATAAATAAATAAAAGTCTCATAATCTCTCTTCATTTCATTTTTTAATTTACTCAAACGTGAATCCGCCAACATGTTATATCAATCTTAAAAATAAACTGAATTGCCCAAAAACATGAACCACCACCATCTCCTCCAACGAATTCTCATCTTCTCCATCATCAGTGTTTTCTTCCACTTGGTGGCCTTCCCACCATCTTATTGTAATCAAGATGAGCAGTTATCGGTTGCAGTAATCAAATCTTTATTCTTTGCTCGTGAGTAGCATAAACTCTGGTGAAAATACAGTAGAAACAGAACAAAATGACACTGCAGAAACAGAACAAAGTGATTGCCTTATTTCAGATACTGCTGAGGATGACAGTAAGTTGCTGATTGCCTTGAGAAAAGGAGTAAGTGAAGGGAAAAATCAATTTTGGATTTAATGCGGAAACGTGGATTTTAAAATTTTTTTCAAATAAAAACATACTTGATCGATGCTAGTAATAATAATTCAATAATTAAATTAATAAGATCGAATTTTACCTTGCATGAATATTGAATTGATCCATTTTGATTCACAAATTCTTCACCACTCGATCTTCCTTGTTATGACTCTTCACAAAAAAAGCTGTGTGTGGGCACAATCTTGAAGAATCAAATCACGAAATCTTTTATAAAAGATTATTATGTGAGATGGAGTAATTTGATGTTTTTAATTAATGGAAGTTTTTGATTTAAGTAGCCAAAAAATTCTCTCTCTAGTTACCAACATAAAACACCCTTTTATAATGGTAAGTTATGGTTTTTCAATTTAACAAGGAATACAATTTCCTATTTAAATTAGAAAACATAGTTCATATCCAATATGGAATCAAAATCTTTATTGGTCTAGAACTCTTTACTTTTAATTTAATATGGAATCTAATTCTTATTAAAACTTCTTTAATTCAATTTAATATGGAATCTAATTCCAATTAAATTAAATTACTATTTCCATTAATTAAAAGATTTTTCATTAAATTAAATGATTTTAAATCATAAATAATTTAATAACTCTAATTAAAATTGAACTCATAATCTCTACAGATAATTAAATAATTAACACTTAATTAAATAATTACATATATTTAAATAATCAAATTATTTAAATAATTCGTGAACATATCCATGTGACATTTATAATTGGACAATCCAATTATATTCTTTTATTTATGTCTTTATGTGGTTGTGAGCTAGTAAGGGGACCAAATGGACCTACAATTTGAGCTCCAATAATATTGGAATTATTAATTAAACTCTTTAATTAAATAATTCACTATTATTAACCTCAAAGTTACTCCACTAAAAACCCAAGGTTGCACTCTCAAAATTGTAGATGTTTTATACAATCTAAATTTTCAGTGTCCATCGATTTAATCATTTCATATGGTTCAATTATCTACAAGTAGTTCATAATTAGAGCTAGGTCATTAAAGTCCGTTATACCTCTCTAATTATATCTTATTTCAATAAGTACCATTGATTCTCTAATGAACAATATATTCATAACAACTTATGAATTTATCTTTTTGTTTACTCATAAACAGAAAGTCGAGCGCTCTTATTATTCAAGACCCGAATCAACACTTTAAAAGAACTACTTATCTACTTCTTGCAAGAAAGAGTGGATTCCACTATTGTGTAAAATGTTCCCAGCCATTTATTAAATCATATCTCCAAAGTACGAAGCTTATTGACCGTAAATATATAACAGTCTCACCCATGTAAATCAAAAGACAGGACTCAACAAATAGAAGTCCATAAAACACTTATGATTAAGATCAATCCATATATGATCATCTAGTTGATAAATATGAATTTATTTATTTAACGGATATTAATAAAAAATTCATTTTATCGTGGTCTAGTCCTATATAATCTCTATTATATAAAGTGCCTCCATTTTCATGTCGCCACATGAACGATCCTGGATAAGATCATCGCATCAAATACAAAATGGACCGTAACTGTAAATTTACCACAAGCAAAGTACCAAGCTTTATTTGCTTTATACGTACTCTTTAGATTATTGATCTCAAATTAAATCTTCTTGTATATAACACTTATATACTTAGTTTGAGATTACATAAGTAATCATGGATGTTACATGATATTTGTATGAAGCAAATATTTCATAAATGCATATAAATTGAACAAAATAAATACTTTATTACTATTTATTAAAACCGTTTATATAATTACAAGCTCTTACGGTACAAAACCCAATAATAAGAGAGTGCAGAAACCGACCTCTGTATCCTATTTGTAAGCTTGTGTCTTATGATCGCCTATCACCTTTATTTCGAGCCTTTTTAGCCAACATAATGAAAACTGAAATTCCTGGAAGCATCGAAGAAGCACTGCAGGTTCCAAAATGGAAAGCAGCAGTAGATGAGTACCATCTCATAGAATTTGCGACTCAGATGTTTGGAGTTCTAAAGTCACAACAACTATCACAACAACGATGACATTTTCTTGTAACGCCATTGCATAAACGGATGATATTAAGTTTAACTGATTTCAAACCAATATAAAGTACCCTAACCTTGATTACTGTCTGGATTTTGGTTTGAGTTTGAATTAATTTGTTAAACGAGTTATAGAAATATTCTCATCTGGTATAGGCAAATCCAGGTCATGTTAATGTTTTATTCCTTCTACATTGATTAATTAAATGCATGATACTTTGATTTGAAACTGGCCTTCAGACCTGAACTGTCAGCCCCCAGAATATGTTACGAATCTGGCTAGCTTATTCCACCGACACCCTTCAACACTCCTGCAATTTCCTTTCTTGAACCTTCAATCACTCCTGCAATTTCCTTTCATTGAACCTTCAAGATATTGAACTAGATAGCAACTTCGTGGTGCCAAAGTATGTTCCATAAATGCGACGCTGGGCCCCTATAACCCGTTTCATTTCGCCCGCCATGTTTTCGTCATATGAGACTATGAAAATCGAAGTCAACAGTCACAATCTCTAATTAATAAAAAATGGCAGCAATTTTCTTGGTCAAATCTTTTAGGTGATGTTTGGATGCTTTTTTTTAACTGATTTTTATATTTTAAAAATAAAAGATGAGAGAATGATGTTTGGTAACATGTTTTTAAAAATGCATTTTTGAAAATGGAAAACTTTTTTTGTTTTTTTTTTTTAAAATAATAACTAAAAAGTAAAAAAATATATTTTTTTAAATATTTTCACAATTTTCAAAACAAATCATTGTTTTTCCTTCCAAATAATTATTTTATTCATTTAAAAAACAATATCAAATATATTTACATTATTTTGTGTTTTTTAAAGTAATTTTTAAGAAATCCTATTAAATATATAGCAAAATTTTGTCAAACTATGTAAAGGGTCATTATGATAGACGCAAGACTTGTTCTTGTTCCTGAGGTTAACGGGAGACCTCATAGGATAAGGTTTCCCGAAGTCTTCCCTGTTCCTCCTCGTTATAACGATCCTGTCATGTGTATCTAATAGGATGCTGTAGCTATCATGACGACCTTCATGCTGAGGTCGTTCATTTTTGAGCTCATTCTTGGCCTTTTTAGCGACTTGATTATTTGAGTCGTTATTCAGACCTTCCCTTACCACCATTATTTCTTTTCTCTGGTTGGTTAGAACTATCCGCTTCGCTTTTCTAGTTAGACTGCTTGGGACTGAAGATCTTCTCTCATATAATCTCCTTATCAACTCGCTCATAGAACTCACTCAGGTCTCTCACTAGAGATTTGTAGATGCTCTCATATAGCTTCCCATTTTTGCGAAGCCTAGCTGAGATCGCAATTAGGATGCTTTTCTTTTGAAAGGTTTTCTACATTGCTAACTTCGTGTCTAAACCTAGTAATGTAATCTTTCAGCGATTTGTTTTGTCGTTAGAAGATTGTGGCGAGGTGACAAGATGACGCGAGCTATCTCCTCAGAGCTTTATACTGGTTGGTGAACTTTCGTTGACATTCCTCCCAGCTATCTATGCTACAAGCTAGGAGACTCTTGAGCCAGCCCATGGAACGTTCCATAGGGTGGTTGGAAAAACATAGCATTTGACCAACGAATTGGTCGTTTATAGATCTACTTGAACATTGAACGCATCTAGATAATCATAAGGGTCGCTATCTCCATTGTACTGAGGAATGTTGGGAACTTTGAATTTGTGAGTAAGAGGCTGTATCTCGATCTCCTTGGTGAAGGGAGTCATCTCTTCATATTAATCACGCTGGTTTGAGGTACCGGGACATGCCTCAAGTTGTTGAATTCTCTGAAGGAGCTTCTCTATCATTGGGTCATGAGGCCTGTGCTCACGACCTGAAGAGCGGCGGTCTAGTACGTATCTATGACTAGCCCTCTCTCTTAAGCTCGTAGGACGTGAAAATTCCTCCTCTTCACGAACTAGGCGACCTTAAGCTCTCAAATGTGAGTTGGAGGAACGAATTGAGTTAGCAGATCGTGACTCCTCTCTGATGAGTCTTTTAAGAGCTGACACTTCCTCTCGTTGTTGTTGGAAAACTTCTCTAGGAGCAGTAGCCTTAGGTCTAGGCATGTTTTGTGCTTAGGCCTATGCTAGTGCTCTGACTGCATCTGCAAGTTGCTGCACTGTATTTTCAATGCCTCCTGCCGTTGGTGCCACATCTGTAGCCCTTCATGTAACACCCTCCATCCGATTCCCATTCGGATGAGAACTCGAGTCGAATGATGCTATCTTAATCGATTTATTCATTATTATTTTACGTAGATGCATTAATATATTTTTTTTTTCAAAAAATCCGGTAGAGTTTCCTCTATTTTTCAGAAAAACCCAAAATTATAAAAATCTGCAAATTTCAAAGGAAACACTTCTAAAATATATTCATTCTCTCAACTTTCATTTTGGACCCTCTGTCCGACTGCAAAATTATTTCGCCACACAAACATTTATAAACACAACTTTAATAAAAATCATAGTAATCAAAATTAAACATTAATTAAATGATAAATAAGAATTTCTTTACAATATTACTTTACAAACCAAAAACTTTTTCTACAATTGATATACATCCTCATTTATAAAATCTTGTAAATCCATATACATGTACATGTATTTCCATACACATTAACACCATTATACAATACTAAAAGTAGAACTAACAAATATGGAGGGATGTGACTCGCAAAAAACATGAGAGCTGTTTTCTCGTCTATCTCTATTTACAACATCCAATTTCATTCTACACGTGGAAAATCCAACGTGCTAAGTATTTCTACTTAGCAGGTACACACAAACTTTTCATTTATCATTTCATCAAGAATCTTGTATTATAAAATAAAATTTTCAAAATTCTCAAGCTTTTATCATACTTCACAAATAAATTCATTTATTAATAATTTCATGTATTCAACACATGAAATTCATTTTTTCAAACATATCGAGAATCGTACTTCCAAAATGCTCAAACTTTTATTAAAATTTACAAATAAATCATTTTACTAATAATTACACATATAAAATGAATATTTTAAATTCCTCATTCCACAAAATGTCATAGGATAACACAACCTTTTTACATTTGCTCAAAATATTAAAATAATGCGTAAGAAAATCACTTTATTAATACACACATATATATATGAACGACGTTTTCAAACATATCAATTCGATTTCTTCCAATTTCTATAATAAATCACAACGGAAGCACATTACTAACAATTACTTATATAAAATCCATAAAAATCATTTTCAAACATAGTTACACGATTTTCATTTAATAGTTTTCTCAATGCCCTTCGTAAGCTCTGACATGATATTATGGACTGGAAAACGGGTTCTCCGGCATCGGACACTCGATGACTACCCGTCAGATCTCATTTCACATATCACATAAATTCTGAGACCGGATACTCGGTACCTAGTAAGGTTCATAAATATAGTATCAATGCATATAAGCGAATCGGTGCAGTACTGCTAATATCATCCTATTGGCATGTCAACTACCAATTCTCCACCTATCAATGTTCAGGTTTACTCGGGCCTTTATAATTTCATTTATCACCAAAAATTTCATATCTTAACAACTTTTTTTTCGCAATAAAAATTTCATTCGAAAAAACTACAACACTTTTTCAATCAAAGTTTTTCTCATATCAACATGATTCTTCGAATTTATATGATAAATTACAATGAGAGCACATTATTAACATATACATATATATAGAGACACATAAAATCATTTTTTTTAAACATAACTACACGATTTTCACTTAATATTATTTATTTATTTATTTGAAGTATCATTATAAGCATAACATCACATCATTTCTCATTTAAGTTACTCATTAATCTTATCAAAACAGTTGTGCCCTTCTTCCGATATGCATTCGGTCAAGGCATTAACTTGTCTGTTTCTTTCTGTTTGTTTCCGTTTATTTTCCGTTTTCATTCGAAAATCATTAAAATCATATTCAAACAAACTTTTCAAATTTTGATCATCAAATACCACAAAAATCATTCACAACATAATTTACACATATTCATGGAATCTATTTAATTAAAATTTAACAAAATCATATACTCAATTAAACAAAACCTTTACTAATAAAAATGAGTTTTTAAAATAAGTGTACAACTATTTTGGGCAATGTTTCTAGCTCTACCATACCTTTAAATGGAGCTCGTAACTCCTCTTTATCTTCCTCTTGGATTCCTTGAGCTAATTTCCACACCTAGATTTCAAGAATGCAAAATTCACCCATTTCTTTAATTCTTTTTCCATCAACTAATTTAATTTCAATTAATTCTCCTACAATTACATCAAACTAAAAAAAAAAAAAATCACAATATTCCATTATCTCCTACTTTAGCTGTCCACCCCCTCTATTAACTCAACTTCATTTTCTTCATTTCTTTTACTTAAATTCACTCAAACTCTTCCAAAAGCATTCCATACCCACATCAAACATCAACAATTCAACTCAACACACAATTATATCATATTCTAGCAAAAACCCATTTTCATGAATCACACCCAAAATTTTCATTTTCTTTACATCAATTAACTCAAAAACCACCCAAAACTCATGCCAAATTCATCAAACACAAAATCAACCATAAAAAATCCATTCAATACACAATTGCACCTATTCTAACCGAATTTGAATCCCATGCATAACCAATCCATTTTCTCAATTTCTTTCCATCAATGCACTCCAACACATCCTAAACCTCACTAAAAACGCATCAAAAGGATAGGATACCAAATTTACACATATTCTTGGACTTAACAAATTTTACACCCAACTTTCCATTTTAAATTTTTCTTTCATTCTTTTAACTCCAACAACCTCAAATTCATTTCAAAATATCATATCAACCATCCAAGCATTAAAATCACTTAAACACATGCAAAAATACAAATGGTCCATGTACTAATATAATAACTCATCTATCTACCCATTTGCATTTTCATTCCAACAACCATCTCAAATTAACCCAAATCATTATCTAACATCATCCAAATATTAAAACTCATTTAAATACAAAAAATTTTCCAAGGTATACACATACTAATATAGGACCAATTAATTCATCCTCTTCATTTCAAATCAAAAATCACATCCAATGACATCAAATAATCATCTAACTATCAACAAAGGCCTTAAACTAAAAATCAATTAAATTCCATTAAAATTATAACATAAACCCTAACTCATACCTTTGTAATTTTCTTGACCCAAAGCTCATTGATGATTTCTTTTCTTTTCAAGCTTGATTTAATGATGATTAACCTCTAATTAACCTATAAAATTCATCAAAAACCCATTAAATCACCAAACTTTAAAAACCCATGAAAATTAATATCAACTAACATCGAAATAAATTTATTTAACTTACCAATTCTCCTCCATTTCTTCTTGATTCTTTACGGAGGATAACAAGGGTTAAAAGTAGATGAAAACCCCCTTGAATCCTTACCCTTTTTTTCCTTCTTTTTCTTCTTTCTCACGACTCCAAATTTTTTTTTCTACCACTCGGCTTTTTCTTCCTCTCACAGCTGCACTCTCTCATTTCACTTTCTCCTCTCTTTTTGCCGACCTACACATCCTCTCTCATCATCTCATGCATTTCACTTTATATATTATCCACCAAATAACCATTTTGTCCTTAAAACTTACTAAAAATCACAAAAATGTCATCCATAAGAGCTTGACAAGTGTCCTCATCTTTATCCATAATATCACATGTCGCATTTTCAATGGTTGCTTTTCCCATGTTTATCTTTTCTTTATTTCTTTTGATTTTTGACTTTTCCGGGATGCTTGAATTCGACTTTTCCTGGATTTTTTCGAAATCCTTTCAAAATTCACCAAGGCCTATATTCAAACTATCTACATACTCCTGGTAACTTTGGTGACTCTTAAAAGTCATTCCATGCCCCTTTTCGACTCTCCGCTAATTCATTAAATCGCCTCCAGCGATTTTCTGGATTGATTATATTTTCATCCGAATTTCCTTCGGAAGTGTCGTTTGAGCTTCTAAAATACTTTTTGAGTATTTTAACACTCATTTTGACACTTCTCTAAATTTTTAAATTTTTTCGAAAATCCTTTCGAATTTTCGATCCAATCCGAAAACTGTTCCGTTTCACCTAAAATGAACTCATTTTTGATTCGTTTCAGTTTTCTTAGACTCCATTACTTATTCCAGAGCTTTTCAACTTCGAGGCCCGTTTTCTGAAAAATTCATTATTTACACGGATACTATTCATCTCGAAATCACTATTCATCTCGAAAATACTATTTATCCTGATATATTTTCATTTCTATTAAATAGAGGAAATTCAGAGCATTACACTTCGACTGTAAAGACCATCGGTGTTGATTGACGAAGGGCTAGTAGAGGCATACCCACGGTAGCGCCATTTGTGGAGACATGAGACGTGCCTGCCATGGGTACAGTTACATCCTCCATCGGTTAGGTGTCACACTGTTGCTTATTCATTTGCTTTTCTGGTTGATCAGTTGTCGAGTCAGAACTTCTGGTGGTTCTTCCATTTGCCATAACAATTTAAAACTCAAAAGATTGTAGTCCGGACCCTTATTGTAGCACCAAAATATCGATGTTTAAATCTGGTCAATCCAAGTTATTGATTCAATACTACAAATAAAGTAAAATAAAGATAAAAAAGGGAAAAAGAGAAGAGGAAGAACAGTGAATGCAAGGAGATTTTTACGTGGTTCGATCCAAAAAGATGCATATTTCAATAACTGTTTCTTTGGTTATTTTGGTAGAGTCATAACATTTTATTGCTTGACCGATGTTACAGTGAATTTTCAACCCTTATTTATAGTATAATGTGTTACAATTTGAGTACAATAAGAATAAGAAAAAAGTTTACATTAACTACACTTCCAAAACGGGTGTCCATCAATTAAGGGATAAATCTCGTCAAAATAGAAGTTTGATTTTACTTCCAATTTTAGTAGTTGAAATTTCTCCAATTTAGGCTGTTGCCTTTTTGAAAGAATTCCCTTAATGAGCACTTCAAGCTACGAGCTGAAGCTCGCTTTGGACGACCTCGAGCTGAATATAAGGCAGCCTTGATCATAGTTGACCAACGACCTGAGAACTAAAGCAGCGATCTGAGAGCTCGTTCCTACGAACTGGATATTAACGAGTTGGACTTTTATCTATTAGGTCAATTTATTGGATCAGTTCCTTGAATTTTTACCAGTCCACTTATGTAGTCCCAAATATACCCATAACACATCATTTTAAAAGCGATTTCATAAACACTCTTAGTCTATTGTTGTAGAGTGAATTCTAAATAACAGACCCCCCCCTCCCCGCCCACCCTTCAACTTTTGCTTTAAAAAAAAAAAAGGAAAAAAAAAAGAAAAAGAAACCGCCCCAATATTTCAAAAATTGTCGTTTTCCATCCTACCATTATAATTTCCATTAGAAGAAGTCATAGCCATTAGTAGGTTAAGGGCAAAATGGTAAATGAAGCCCTTAATTAAAATATGAGTCAATAAGAAAATGATGGAAAAAAAATTAAAAAATAAAATAAAATTTCTATTGTCCATCTTAAGATGAATAGTAGAGATTAGTTTTCAAAAAAATAAAAAATAAAAAATTAAAAAACTAAACAGAAAAAAAAACAATTAAATTTAAAAAAAAAAGATTAGTGAAGATCTAGATCTCCATTGTTGTTGGACTGTCCATCTACGATCTGGATCTCCACTAAATGAGGGATGAAGAACAACTTGAAAAACACCTTTGTATTTCCTCTCTAAAGCCTTGATTCAGACAATCACTTACTATAAAATTAATTTCAGACACCAAAAATCTAGTGAAAAAAGAGCCAAACAACAACAAAATCAAGAACTATTCTGATCTTCAACAAAATCAACTGAAAAACCTATATTCCAAGTTTAACAAAATCAACAATAAGAAGAGGGCATTTTTATTTCTTTGATTGAACCCAGAACATGCCAGAACATGAACGTTCAATTAGAACCCAAAACATGTTTCTTCATGTTTGTTTTTAAAAAAATGAAGATGAAAAGAGATGATGAAGTTAAAGAAGCAGATCAGAGAGGATGATGAAGTTGAAAAAGCAAATAAGAGGATGATGTGGATTAAGGATGATGAAATGTTATTGGGTGTATGGCTGATGGATGTGATTAGGTAGCTGGTGATGAAATATTGTTAAGGATGATGATGAATGTGGGTGCTGATAAAGTTGAAGATGATTAATTGGTGGAAATCCAATCTTCCTAATTTTTTTTTTTTTGAAAACTTTTTTTTTGAATGACGGATGGTGGACATCATTTTAAAAAATTATTAAAATTTTTTTATTTTACAAATTTTTTATTTTTTTATTTTTTATTTTTTTTCAAATTGATCTTCATTGTCTATCTTATGATGGACGGTAGAGATCTAATTATTGACTTTTTATTTAATTATTTAATTATTATTTAATTTTTTAATTTATACTTAATTTTTTAAAATTTAAAATTGATTTCCACCACCCATTTTAAAATAAACGGATGGATGATGAAGATCTAATTAAATTTTATTTATTTATTTATTTTATTTAATTTTAATTAAATTTAAATTAGGGGTAAATAAGTTCAGAGTCAACTTTTAATAAAAATTGTAACGGTGGGGTAGAAAAGTACGTACAGCAATTTTCTAAACGTTGAGGTAAGTTTTTGTTTTTGGCCCCCTCCCTTTTTAGGCAAAAGTTGGGGTTTATTTAGAATGCCCTTCTAGTTGTTTTAAATTATAAAAGTCCCCACCATCTCAATCATCATTAATCTCCTTTTTCAATCAACGGTTGATCCACCAATCAGACACCTCTGTCCGTAAAACAAGTAAACAAAACGAAAGCCCTTATCACTTACCAAGTCATGGCTTTTGTCTCCGTGACCTTGAACACCAACATGATGAACAGCATCCACCTCTTCCCCGTCATCTCCATTTTCATTTTTTTGATTGCTATCCCTCCATCTTATTGCGACGACTATGATAAGCAGTTATCGGCTTGTACAAGCCAATATCTTTACCGGTGTGGCCGCTCTGCCCCATTGAATATATCGTATCCTTTCTGGGGAGGGAGTAGGCCACCGTACTGTGGTCGTAATGGATTTGAGATCGAATGTGATCATGATCAGGGGTACCATTTCATAGAATTTGCTACTCAGAAGTTTAGAGTTTTAAACGTCAGTTACGATGATAGAAGAATGACCATTGCTCGAGCCGATCTTCGGGATGATTATTGTCCTGGAATATTAATATTCCGGGACATCGTTTTCAACGAAGTCCATTTCAAGTACGCTCCAAACGTTCGAAATCTCAGCTTCTTCCATGATTGCGATGAAGAGATTTCTCCACAGAGTCAAAATTATTTTAGTTGTAATGTACATGGTGAGGTGATGACTGGCTTTTACACAATTGACACACTTCAAAATATGAGTAATACATGTAAAGAGGTTATCAAAGTCCCTGTTCTATTGGCTACTCCCTGGACAGTTGGGACAAGCTTTGAAACAAGGATTCGAAGTAGAGTACAATGTAGACAATATACTGCGTGCTAAGTGTTTGGCTACTCGTGGGACATGTGCGTCGAATAAATCAAATTCAGAGCAATTTATATGCCTTTGCCGTGATGAATCTCAACCTCAAACCTGCCCTCTTGAACATCCTCATGGTATGCACGCTCTTCTTTCAACAAATTACCCTCCCTCTCATCTCTTTGTTGGCATATATGTATGTGTGTATATGTTTTGTTCTTGGTCATCTTAAGGCATAGTAACAGAATTTAGTTATGGTTTAGATACGTAACGATAATGATGAATTAGGAAGGAGGAGATTCAGTTATGGTTCTTAATAGTCTTGACCGAACATTAGATCTTCTCGAGCTAGGAAGAAATTAACTCTTTAATTAGCACATAACAATTTTGTTTCCTGCAAAATGCCTAAATCTTAACATATTGACAATTACTGGTTGGATTTAGAGTGATTAGACTTACCATAATTACTCTTAAACTTAGGTAGAAAGACTTTTGGAAGACTACTGGAGTGATTTATGATAGCATGCACCAACTTATTTGACATACTTGCTCAGTCACTGTTTTTCAATTGGAAATGTGCCCAATTAGGTTCAAAATATTGGACATTTGTTAAAAAAATACCTATGATTGATTTTGTCTGGACGTATGTATAAAATTACAGTATATCTTCCTGTCATAGAAATTTTGTTTCTCAAAACCCATACAAGTTGGATAGCCATATTTATCTAAATTTTAGGTTATATTGGTATTTAAATTTTATAGTATGGGCAAATTTGTTTTTGTAACAGTCAAACTGAGTCAACAATTAGATTTAACATAGATTGGGGAGGTGAGCTTACGTTTTGGCCCGGTTTAATTGGACTGTAAATTGTCAAATGAAGGAAGCTAATGGATCGATTGCAAATTAACAAGTATCCTTCCCTCAATTTCCATTTGAGTTTCTGTCATCGTCTGAATTTTTTAAACCAGTTGTAGAGGTCTTGTCATTTGACCCATGTTTTGGGTCATGCTTATGTTATAATCCTCCATATGATTTATTACTTGGTTGTCCAGAATTCATCTAAATTTGAAACTCGCCCACGGACCCGGACCCCATCTGGCTTATGTCTTTTCAATTGATCTAGGTGCCTGAATGAATTAGGGAATTCCCTCGAAGCTTCAATTCGCCCGCCACTCCTTTTCTTTCCACCATACTTTCTCAGGAATTGGAAGTCAACATCCCGTTTTTTTATATCTCTCATTGGAAAATTCTTTGTTAATGGTTGCAACTTTTCTTCTTTCTAAACTATTATTGGTCTCTTCATTTCTATATTAAAATAAAGTTCTCACCATCGCTTTGATTATTAATTTCCGTATCCAATCAAATGTTATTCCATTAAAACACCTCAATCCCACATACACGTAGATAAGTCCCCATATCTCTTACCTTGCCAGGTCTTGGCCTGACTTCGCACAGAAACATGAACAACCACCATCTCTTCCCAACGCCTATTCTCCACTTCATCATCACCATTTTCTTCTTCTTGATCGTTCTCCCTCTATCTCACTGCTACGATGACGAGGATCAGTTCTCCCACTGCAGGAGCCCCTATCGTTATGGGTGTGGGACAAGCGTATTGAATATCTCCTATCCTTTCTGGGGAGGGGATAGGCCTCCGTATTGTGGTCATGAAGCATTCAAGATTGAATGTCAAATCAATGAGTACCATTTAATGGATTTTGGAACTCAAAAGTTTAGAGTTTTGAACATCCATGCGTCTCGTTCAATCATGACAATAGCTCGAGATGATCTTTGGAATAACTATTGTGCTGGGTGTTGTCCTGGAATAGTGACCAAGGACACAATTATCGACTCTTCTCGTTTCAAGTACGCTCCAAACGTTCGAAATGTCAGCTTTTTCCACGAATGCGATGAAAAATTACCCCCAGACAGTCCAACTATATTTAACTGTACCGTAGAAACAGGAGAAAAAGCTGGCTTTTACGTGGCAGACAAATCTGAGCTTCAACTTTCCAATCTCCGAAATACATGTAAAGCGGAAATCAAAGTCCCAGTTCTGTTGAGTGCTCTTGATGATCTTGTTCGTACTGTAAACTTGCAAGACTTGCAAGAGCTTCTGAAGAAAGGGTTTGAGGTGGAGTATATGGCAGAAGACGAACGGTGTGCTGCTTGTAATTTGTCTGGTGGGATATGCGGATCTAATTCTTCAGCGCCATTTGTATGTTTGTGTCGTGATCATGATGAACCTCAGGAGTTAATGTGCCCTCCTTCTCGACCTGGTATGTTCATATACGCACTATTCTACATATGTAGCACAACTCAATGTTAGTCATTTCCGAAGTAGTCAAACTAATTCATCCCAACTTCTTGCTAGTGTTTTGAGTTCCTTAGCAGAATCTCTGAATTTTGATTGAACAACTACCACTGGTTCAACTCAAATTATTATTATTATTTTTTTGAAATAAACTCAAATTAATTGTTGTTACAATTAGTTGGATGGATATTTGGATTAGATTACGACTACATTAATTTAATTTACTATCACATAGGATAAAACAATTAGAATTTTAAATCCTGGAAAGAATTGCAAATTCGTGGTGGTATTGAAAAGTAAGTACCAAGCAAATTCCAACCGTTGGACATTTGTTGAGAAATTTTATTTTCCTTCAAATACTCTTCTGCGATTATCATTCGACGAGAAAAGTCGTCTCAATCCCTCAATTGACTGGTTGTCCGGTCACAAATGTGGAACAGTTAAGCCGGTTGCTTAGACTTTTGTAGGTCAGTAGTGGGCCCTCTGCTAGCTAGAAGGTGTGCTCTCTTTTCTTGTTTGAGTTCCACGTGGCGTTTGAGCAAGTCAAAAGAAAGGAAAGAGCTGCGTACTTGCCTTCGTATGATTTAAGTGTTCACTAAGATCTTGCTGCCACATTCGAAACCACTCAAGTGTATCATGTCCAAATGAATCTTTTGCTGGTTGTCCATCTAATCATCGCCCTCCTGATTTTTTCTTATTATAAGATTTTCTCAATCCTTGACCAAGTCCAAGTATCGTTCAACCCCAGCTCCAATGGAGATTTTCTTTTGTCATTTTAAGAGAATTTAGTATTATTATTCAGTTTTATGTTGAACCATATCGAATGTGTGCTAACTAATTATTTACCAAAGTTATTAACATGAAAGATATTTTGTTCTGAGTAAGGATTCTTAAATAAATGTGTAGGAGATAGAGCTATCATGTTTTCCACACATTTTGTTCACCCAACCAAATAAATGTCTAGGAATAGTTTTTAGAATGATATTTTTTAAAATTAATTTAAAAAATGAAAGACATATTTTAAAAATATTGTTTTAAAAATATAATATATTTAGTAAGATTTTTCAAAATTTATTTTTAAAAACAAAAAATGATATAAATAAATTTAGTATATATTATTTTTCAAATTGAGTAAAATTGTTCATGGTTGAAAGGAAAATTTTGATTTGTTTTGAAAATAATGAAAAACATAAAAAAAAAAAAATTATTTTTTTCACTTTTTAGTTATTATTTTCAAAATGTGTTTTTCATTTTTAAAATCATATTTTATAAATTGGCTAGTCAAACACTTTTCATCCATTTTTGTTTTTGAAAACAAAAAACTATTTTAAGAAATGAATCCAAACAACAAACGCGCCTACTCCTTTCAACACCAACTTGTTTGTACCAATGATTTGTTTGGTACATATGGTTGCTCTTCATGGTTCAAGTTTTATTTATGATCACAATTTCAAAAACTATTCTGTACATATTTTTCCACACACATAATACTACCTAAAGTACCAAATCGACCAAGATATACTCTCCACTTGAAATAATTTATTTTTGCTTTGCTTTCGCTCCTTTGTCTATGTTCCATTTTCCACGTACGATCACCAGCAAAAAGCCAAAAACAAACCTAAAATACCAATAAACTCAAAAGACTCTAATACCAACTCCTACCTACTACTTTGAATATTTCTCCATATACCTTCCTCCACTTACAAACGCTAGTTTCTTTTCCTCCTCTCATTTCTCTCCGTCATTTTCCCACCCCAGCAACTTCTTCACATTCACTACAATTCTTCACAAATGTACCATCATCATCGGTACAATCTTCACAACCTTAACTAACCACAGCCTTGCTCTTGACCCTTATTTTGAGGCCTGTGCTCCTAAAACATGTGGCAATGGCCTCAATATAAGCTACCTTTTTTGGATTTCTAGCAAACAACAGTCCTATTGCAGCTACCCAAATTTCGAGATTACCTGTATTGATGAAGAACCGGTACTTAATATTTCTCATGAGGATTACATCATTAAAGACATTCTATGCTAACAATTCATTTATAGTAGCCAGTGCTGTAGTCTATGACCATGAGAAGGACGCATGTCCAACTCCTCTTCACAACCTTAGCCTTAGTAGAACTCCACTCAATCTTGTTTCTGCTGATAGCAAACTTTTCTTCTTTTACAATTGCACCGAGAAGCCTCCTGATTACTACACATATCCTATAGATTGTGCTAGCAATTTTACACATTATTCTTTTGCTGGTTTTCACAAGCAAGCATTAAACTGTTCACTGGATTTGTGCCTTCTGTTTATGTGCCCGTGGATGTAGAAACTGGGAACGATAAGGTAGATTTGTAGCCAACGAATTACATTGAAGTATTGAAAACGGGGTTCCTCTTAAGTTGGACTGCACATAATTGCACTAGTTGTAAGGCAAGTGATGGCCGCTGTGGATTCATAGATGAGAAATTTGCTTGTTTTTGCGCCAATAAACCTCATGTTGAGACGTGTTATCATGGTAAATCTATGGCACATTCACTTATTTATTTGTCTACTTCATAGCAACATATTTGTTAGTATTTTTTTTTCTCTAGTTCTATTTTAGCAATTTTCTGAGAAGCTATGATTTGTCTGTTCATTTCTTTGTGCCTTTGTATTGACCCGCTTGCGCAAGTGGGTATCAATTAGAGATTTTAAGCTATATATTCAAAGATTGAAAGAAAAATTGTTCATATTCAGATTCCCCTTTGTTTTCGTTGCTCAAGAGTGTCGCTGCTCTGTTTATTCTGTTGCCACGGATTATAAACATATTGGATTTGTTGGCTCAGATTTTTTTATATAATCCTAGAAACTGCAAGAGTGGCCCAGAAATGAACTATACTTTCTGAGTTCTTGGCAACGCAAATATTCTTAGATAGTGTAATAGACATATATACAGAGTATGACTAGAATCTAGATTTTGATTGCACCTATAGTTAATGGTCAATGGTTTTTAGACTTTTCTCTTATCTCTCCAAATGACATTTGGACTATTTGATTAGGTGTAAATTTTATTCCCGATCGGTTCACTTATTTATTTATATAAGTCTGAATTACTACTAATTTAATTAAGTGTTGAAAATGGGTGATATAATTTGAATTCAGAATTTCATCAATGTAGGTTTAAAAGATTTATTATTTGATCAACCTCAACTTTATCATTGAATTTCCTTTTATTGCATACTATACGACTGCTAGTCAATTAGCTATTTCCAATTTTCATATACATTCTTTATAGGAAATTTTTTGTAGTGCGAACAATGTGTTCAATCATTTACCTCAGCTCTCCGATCATCTGTGATTTGTTTTAGCCTACAGGCCCAATGGTTTGGGTGTGTAGAAAAATTAAAAGATCTATTTTGTTCTAACTTCTCGAATACTTAAATCTTAATGATTATGCAGCCGGAGAAACGAATCGGGTTTTGGGATCAAAGCTGCTCGTAGGTAATAATATAATTCATGTTAATCTTTTCTGTTCATTTTTCTTAGGTTTACACATGTTTGATAGCATTAGTTTTTCCAAAATGTCGAAAGTCATACTGTTCCGTGGAGATTAAAAGAAATATATTTATCCTTACATTCTAATTATCTTCTAGCTAGGTATATCTTAATTATGATGTGTTTATCAATTTCTTGGTGCTAAACTGTTAATTCATCACTTATTTCTTCATATAGGTATTGTTATTGCAATTGGAGGACTTACGATCATCTTTATTGTTATTTGCATTTTCAAATGGAAGAAGAACTCATCAATAATCACGGCAGTAACATTTTGGAAGAAAACGAAGAATGATCGAGATCTTGAGGCCTTCATAAGAAATTATGGATCTTTAGCACCCAAAAGATATAGCTTTTTAAATATTAAGAAAATAACCGATTCATTCAAGAATAAGTTAGGTCAAGGTGGTTATGGAGGCGTCTACAAAGGGAAGTTACAAGATGGCCAAGTTGTAGCAGTGAAGCTCCTAAACACATCCAAAGGAAATGGACAAGAATTCATCAATGAGGTAGCCAGTATTGGTAGAACATCCCATGTTAATGTTGTTAGGTTACTAGGATTTTGTCTAGAGGGCAGCAAAAGAGCTCTTATCTATGAGTTTATGCCTAATGGATCACTTGAAAAATTTATACACAGTACCAGTACCAGTACTTTAAAGACCAATCAGCATTTGGGATGGGAAAAATTGTACCAAATTGCCTTAGGAATTGCCAAAGGGTTGGAGTACTTGCATCGTGGCTGCAGCATAAGAATTCTTCATTTTGACATAAAACCTCATAACATTCTTCTCGATGAAGATTTTTGTCCGAAAATTGCTGACTTTGGGCTTGCAAAATTGTGCCTCAATAAAGAAAGTAATGTATCATTGTTGGAGGCAAGAGGGACTATTGGGTATGTTGCTCCTGAAATATATAATAGAAATTTTGGAGAAGTATCACATAAGTCTGATGTCTACAGTTATGGAATGATGGTTTTAGAGATGGCTGGTGGTAGGAAAAACCTCCATCTTGGGGTGGACAATTCAAGTGAGATCTACTTTCCAAAATGGATTTATAAGCATTTAGATCTACACAAAGAAATTAAATTACAAGACAACATGACTAGTGAAGAACATGAAATAGCAAAGAAGATGATAATCGTGGGTTTATGGTGCATACAGACTCTTCCACCGAATAGGCCATCTATGAATAAGGTGATAGACATGTTACAGGGAAGCATTGAAGGCTTGCAAATCCCACCAGATCCTTTCCATTCTTCTACCCCAAGACCAATATTAATCGATTCTTCCACCATATCCATACCATGATAATTGTCAGTTGAGTTGGATACACATGTTTTCTATCATGGTCCATGTATTAATAGTAACATATGCCTTTAGCATTGGCAAAATATTTTCTTTTAGAACAAGAATCTATGGTTAACATATGCCTGATATATATATTCTTTTTTCTTCATTGATTAGATTTGGCTTTTTTTTAAAAAAAAAAAAAAAACAAATTACACAAACATCCACCAATGGTTGTTAATATTATACAAATATGGTAAGTGTGGCCATTTTTGTACTAACATCACTTGAGGTTTCATAAACTCAATAAAAGTACCTCAACTATTAGTTGACTAACTGTTGATCAAAGTTTAAAATAATTATTAAGGAGCAATTTGATCCTTTTATGCTATACTAAATTTTTAGAATCACTTAATCAAAGTTCGTCATGTAATCATTGGGTATTTGGATTTAAAAATCCCAATATTGAATTTAAAAATCAACATCCATTCAAGTCATTTTCATATGTATGAAGCTGTTGAACCTTCTTTCCATTGGACCTGGTTAGTCCACTCCACTAGAGTTACTTGGTAGACATATAAGACTAAAACCGTAAGACCGTAACAGCATGTCTGAAAAAAGCTAGAGCTATGAATTGGACTGTACTATACTAATTGAATGATAATATTTAGAAGACTAATGATCTTTGCACCCCACTAAAATTGTATGTACACCCCTTTTTATACACACACCGCATTAAAGATTGTTATAAAAAAGTTATAAATTATAATAATAACTCATTTAACTGGTGAACTTACTAAAGGTATATACAAATAGGTAGAGGGATATATACAAATAGGTAAAGGGATATTTAACTGGTGAACTTAAATATCGACACTCTATTTAGAACTATCTTTAATTGGTGTTGTACTATACTACATCATATTTGACTATATTATATTATTGCTATAGATTGTATTTTTTTAATTAAAAATTAATATTAGATAAATAGATAAACTTTTTAGCTAATAATTCAAGATAAATCATGTTAGATAATAATTTTGATCGGGTCGACTATTTTTTAAACATACATAGTGGTAAATGTGTATAACATAATATAATAGAATATATTAATAGTTATTAAAAAAATCATAATTTGAAATCCATCACATTTTCATATAATAAAATGACATGATCGCGCACATAATCAAATTTCATCTTAATAGTTAAAACACATAATAAAATGGTCAACATAAAAAAATATCCAACAATAACACCAATAACTCTACCATTTCTTTTAAATTCTTCGTTACTGTATGTACATGTATTAATATTGGAAATGCTCCTCAAAACACTTGGGAGATTGGGACCAGTGGCATTAGACTAGGGTTATGCAACAACATTGACACACCTCTGTTGGTTGGCTACCAAGTGTAAAATGACTTTAGGTATAAGTCCGGTCCATTTTCATTTGCATTAAATATAGAATGCCATGGATCCGAAGTCTGTAAACACCCTAGTGTAATAACCCTTAGGATAAGATTTTCTTGGACTTGTGTGACAAAGAAAAGATAGGTTAGGGGTCACCAATGGTTCATCAACCCTTCGATACTCAAGTTAGTGGATAGTTTGAATAAGGACCTTAGGTGAGTGAGAAGAAGGAAGAAGAAAAAAGCTTAGTAAAGGCTAGTTTAAAAGGGCTTTGGAATAACTTCAAATAATTTTTAATAGGATCCTAGAGAACAGTCCATTTGCATACTAAAGTGCCCCTCCTTATCTTTTCTTTTCTTTAATTCCTCCATCTCCTTGGCTATATGTGAGAACCTCTTTTGAATGCATTCTACCATCTTTCCTTTGTATTCAACCTCCTTACCTTTCTCTTCTACACATGGTTTTGCACTTAGAGAACGCTTTTGATCATTGCGACGATGGCTTCAAGTTTTAACTCATGTCATCTCAATTCAACTATCTGTCCCAGATCTTTAGGGCCCATCTTTCACTCATTGCTCCTCTTTAAAGTCCCTTTATGGGGAAAATTCTATCAAGAATTTTACTCTTCTTGGCTCATTGGCAAGCTGTCCTCAGGAATATCTATTTTTACCCTACTGGTTGTCTTGTGCTCTTTTATAACTAGTACCTATCTCTCTTTATGGTATGACCGCCCCTGTTGGGATTTTGATTAGCAAACTGTTGTTGTGCTTCTAAGGTTCTCAACACCGCTACCATCATCTTCTCCATCTCTTCTCTCTAAGGACTCCACTTACCTACTCTTGCTTTGCTTTGTTTCTTCTTGTCATTTAACTAAGTATGGGCTCTGAGGCAAAGTTATTTCTTTTTCTAATGTCATTCCAAGAATTCCCTTCATCTCCCTCCAATTGTGGAGCTTTGTCTTTGGTCATCTTTCTTACACTTCCTTTGTTCAAACACCATTTATTACTAGCTTACAAAAAAAAAAAAAAACAACACATAGGAATCACAAAGTTTGGTCAGTATCAATTTTGAGGAACTATACATGATCTTTGGATTCCCCATAAACTACAAGATTTTCACATGACATTAATAGTATAAGACAACAAGAATAATTCTCTTATTCAAAATGAGTTTAAAGAAGATTTTAAGGATGGTGAACAAGTGTTTAAGGTGATTTAATGGTAATCTACTCTAAAATCCTCCTCGTACACCAGTTGGTGTCCTTAATGCGAAGTGCCTACAAAAAAATGATCAATTAAGATAATGCCAGTGAGATGTCAACGACCACCCTTTAACGATTAAGTCATATGATTATCAAGAAGAGGCACCTTTAAGGTAAGCTAGCTTAATGAAATAGTGAAAATTGATGAAAATTTAAAGAAAAATGCAAAGGAGATAAGAAATGTCAAGGTGAAGATCACTTAAATGAGAATGCATACGTGTGTGTGCGTGTGTATAGGCCAACTTGGTTATCCCATTAGGACAAGTGTCGACCTCCTATTTGTCATTCCTTACTCCTTACTAAGCTTAGGCAACTCCACGTTTAGTGGAATCAAACCAAACCGATTTCTTTTTTTCAAAGTTCAGAACCAAACATGGAAAAGCTTAAAACTAAAACCAACCTAAACCAAACACAATCAGTTCAATTTGGATAGATTTTTTCTCATCAATTCTAGGTAAAGACTCAAAGCAAATTCAAGAACAAGTTCAAAGAAACAATAAAAATGGAAAATGAAATAAAAATCACAAGTTCAAAGAAACCAATGCAAAGAACTAAAGAATAAAACAATCGAAGAAACCAAAGCAAAAAAAAGTTAGAGAACCTACAAACTAGGTTCGGTGATAGGTTTAACGATAGGGACGACAATAGGGGTCAACGAAGGGTTGATGAGACTTTCAATGAGTGTTAGCATGGTTTAAGACTGGTATTATAGTGTTTGATTGCAAGATTTTATATTGAACATGTAAAACACTTGAAAGACAAAGAAAGCAAGACAAAACAAGAAGGAAAAGATACCGAGTAGGAGAAGAAGAAGCCATGGATTTGAAGGTGAGAGTTTTATAGAGAGAGAGATATATAGTTAAAGAGAGAGAGTGTGTGTGTGTGTGTAAAAGGTGGGTCTTTATGTAGAGGAAGGAGTGGAAAACTCAAAAGAAATGAAGGATGTTTGGTTGTTTTAATTGAGATTTAAGGTTAAGGTATGTGAATTTACGTATGTGCCCTTGAGGGTTTATTTAAAATTTTGGATCATTCTCAATGGAACATGCTTAATTTCATTATATAAATAAATTTAAAAAAATATATAAGAATAAAATTGGTTTTTCAGTTTCGTTCAATTCGAGTCTGAACACCCGAACCCGAATAAAATTGAAATTTTATTAGTTCTACACATGTAAAACAAAACACTCCTCATTACCTTTATATGTCCCAAACTGAATGTCCAAAATCAGTTCGGTTTCTGATCAGTTCAGGCGGGTTATGTTCATTTGCCCAACCTTACTCTTTGTCATGCAGTGGTCCTTTCCTAGCAGCTCATTTTCCCAGTTGGTAGTAACCTCCTTTCACACTCTCTTGTGAATCCTAACCTTTTACGATGCCACATGGCCTCACCGGACCCCTTTTGTCTCACTGCAGGCTAACATGTCTTCCTTGAATTGGTTCACTAAGGAGTTGTCAACATCCTCGTCAGTAGGGTTGCTCCCTATCTGGTGACAGTCCCTGCAACGCCTATTGGTGGTGGCCCCGCTTGTCTTCTCCTATGATAGTGTGGTATGCAGGCTAACATGTCTTCCTTCAAAACAGCAGAGTCCGGCCTAAACTTTGCCTTTCCTCAGGACTTATTTAATCCAAGCTATAGTGAAATGCATTACAAAACACACTTCTAAAGGTACAATCAATCAGAAATAGAAAATTGAATTAAACAATAATTAATGAACAGAAAGGGAAAAAAAAATCATTGCACAAAGCTTGACCTCATCATACATGACAGCTTCTGGATATGTACATGACATTCACAATAACAGCACATATGTACCAGGAGGAGAAAATAAAATATTTCAGTCACAGTTACCCAGTTCATTGCATATGACTGATGCTAATTGTTTTACATTTTCTTCCCTACATAATCCAACATTTCAGTTAAATGCATTTGCTAGTTACTGGTAGGAGGTGTTGTCTTCGTGCTGGTTCGCGAATCCGGAGAAGGTGTTGGGGGGCCATTCTTCAACAGTCCGACATCATCTGATATATCCAATTCTTCTGCCTTGTCTTTGCTGCATCCATCACTCTGTATATCGTTTAGAGTCTCCAACGCCGTTGCCATACAAGGTCTCGAGTCCTTGTCACCTTGCAGACACTGAAATGCCAACTCTGCTACTGCATATATCATCTTCCTCACCTTGTAATCTGATTCAAACCCGAGACATGGGTCTACCAGCTCATGCAATGACTTGTTTTGGGTCTTATTGATAAACAGGTTCGAGAGGTTGATCTCATGTCGATGTCTAGTGATGTCAACTGCAGGCAAGGATGATATTAGCTCAACCAAGACCACCCCAAAGCTAAAGACGTCACTTTTGTCAGTAAGCTGGTAGCATTGGTGGTATTCTGGATCAACATAACCAGGAGTCCCCTGTGGAGCTGTCGAAACATGGGTGACATGGTCTGGAAAGAGACGAGAAAGCCCAAAATCCGCAACCTTCACACAGAAATTGTCATCAAGAAGAATGTTATTCGTTTTCACATCGCGGTGGATGATAGTAGAAGCATGGAGATACTGCAATGCACTTGCAGTTTCAATAGCAATGTTCAGTCTAATAGCCCAAGGGAGTGCGCCAGGTTTGGCACGTTCACCATGTAAATGATCAGCAACTGTGCCATTGGAAACGAATTCATACACAAGCAGGAGTTCGCGGCAATGGCGAGAGGTGCAACCATAAAGAGTTACAAGATTCTTGTGGCGCAAATGAGCTAGGATCTCAACTTCATTCATGAACTGCTCAACTCTCTTGTAATTGTTTTCATATAAACGCTTGACTGCAACAGCACGCCCATCATGGAGCTTGCCTGGTTAATGAATATAGAGAATGTTATCCAGGAATTGTTTATTCAAGGAATTAATCTTGAGAACAAGGTTTTTGGCTCTTACCATAATATACGGTGCCAAAGCCTCCATCACCAAGTTCTTTGGCAGAATCAAAATTGTTAGTGGCCTCTTCAAGTTCAGGGTAAGTGAAGAGGTGAACTCCAAGGAACTTATCTGCCTTCTCAGGATCAGCCACTGAAGAGGGATCAGAGGAGATGTTGCGAGAGGTGTAGGGTGAGGGAGCATGTTTCTTTCTATAGTTACGTACCCAGATCAATGAAACCACGGCCATTATAATCATGCCCCCGAAACCTGCTGTAACACCTGCTTAAAATAAAAGTGCAATAATCAATTTTGAATGATAGTTTGTTGAGGAAAAACTTCTTGATTTTTTGAACAGAAAATTTGTTTAGACACTGCATCAAAATAATCATAACATATTGGGGGAGTTATATTACCTATGATCGCCTTTAATTTCTTATTTGGTTGCCTTCCTGTATCATTGAAGATAACAAAGAGTTAGAACATTTATATGACTTGTGAATGTAGCCTTCTGAAAAAATAGCACTAATAGCCAACTCAAAATGTCAAAATTAAGGCACTGATACAAGCAAATAAATTCGTCAAAACTTGATTAATCAATATCCGTGTCAAGCTGCATTCTAAGGATTGTAGTCTAATTTCTAATCAAATGATTCTTTAAGGGACTGAGATCAATTGTAAGAAAGCTCAATGTCACGGCAGCAATAAATTCAATGCTCACCAAGATTCCAGAAAAAAAAAAACAGTTCATGTTTGGCCCACTCTAAACATTTAGCTAATTGATTGAAACAGAGGAAACCGAGCTGGAGCACTCTTAAACCATGCAAAGAAAGGAGAATGTGGATAACATATGAGCAGAACTTAAAAAAAAAAAATGTTGCTATGAAGTAGACAAAGAAATAAGTGAATGTTCGACAGAGTTACCATGATAACATGTCTCAACATGAGGTTTGTCAGCACAAAAACAAACAAATTTATTATCTTTGAATCCACAGCGGCCACCGCTTGCCTCACAACTAGTGCAATTATGTGTAGTCCAATTCAAAAGGAACCCCAATCTCAATACTTCAGTATAATTCGTTGACCACAAATCTACCCTGTTGATCCCACTTTCTACATCCACGGGCACAAAAACAGAATTGCGGCACAAATCCAGTGAATAGTTTGCTCTCAACAATGCTTGCACGTGGAAACCAGCAAAAGAATAATGTGTAAAATTGCTAGCACAATCTATAGGATATGTGTAGTAATCAGGAGGCTTCTTGGTGCAATTGTAAAAGAAGAAAAGTTCGCTATCAGCAGAAACAAGATCGAAAGGGGTTCTACTAAGGCTAAGGTTGTGAAGAGGAGTTGGACATATGTCCTCCTCATAGTCATAGGATGCAGCACTGGCTACAAGAAGTGAATTGTTAGTATAGAATATGTCTTTAATGATGTAATCCTCATTAGAAATATTGAGTACCGGTTCTTCATCATCGCAGGTAATCTCGAAATTCGGGTAGCCGCAATAGGACTGCTGTTTGCCATAAATCCAAAAAGGGTAGCTTATATTGAGGCCATTGCCACATGTTTTCGGTGCACAGTCCTCAAAGTGAGGGTCAAGAGCAAGAGTGTGGTTGGCTAAAGTTGTGAAGATTGTAATGATGATGATGGTACATTTGTGAAGAAGTGTAGTGAATGCGAAGAAGCTGCTGGCTTCCATTTTGGGCGGGGAAATGAAGGAGAGAAATGAGAGAAGAGGAGAAGATAATAAGGTTTGTTAGTGGAGGAAGGTATATGGAGAAATATTCATAGCGGTAGGTAGGAGCTGGTATTAGAGTCTTTGAGTTTATTGGTATTTTAGGCTTGTTTTTCCTGGTGATTGTGATCGTACGTGGGTATGGACCATAGACAAAATGAAAGACAAAGATAGGAGTAAAAGAAAAGCAAAAATAAATTATTTCAAGTGGAGAGACTATCTTGGTCGGTTTAGTACTTCATCACATTATGTGCATGGAAAAATTGTCAAGATGATTTTTTAATTTGTGATCATAAAGAAAACTTGAATCTTGAAGAACAACCATATGTACTAAATAAATTAATGGTGCAGACAAGTTTTGAAGTGTTAAAAGGAGTAGGTAATGGTGGGCGCATTTTTGGTACAAAAGGTTTAGTGATTGCTACAGGACGACTTTAAACGTTCGAGGGTGGGCTTGGTTGGTTGGGTAAACAAATTGTGTTGAAAAACAGAACTCCTCCGTCTCCTACACATTTATTTATTTGACTATAATTTATATAAATAAAACATTTTCTTTGTATAGGAATGGAATTTAAAACTAAAGTATTTTTCTACGTTAATAACCTTACTAGTTATATTAATTAATTAAAGTGATGTGATTCGACATACCAATGAATAATTATACCAAAATTCTCTTAAAATTACAAAGAAAATATCCATTGGAGCTGGGGTTGAACACTACTTGGACTTGGTCAAAGGTTGACAAAGTCTTATAATAAGAAAAAAATCATAAAGTCGGAAGGTAAAATCAAGAACGATGATTAGATGGTTGAAAAGCAAAAGGGTAGTTTATGGGGACAGAAGGTACTTGGGGCGGGTTTTGGGTGGACCAGAAAGGTCTTTACGATATTTACACGAAGGCAAGTACCCAGCTCCATCCCTTCGTTAGTGGACTTTGACTTATTCAAACACCACGTGGAACTCAAACAAGAAAAGAGAGCACACCTTCTAGCTAGCAGAGGGCCCACTACTGACCTACAAAAGTCTAAGCAACCGGCTTAACTGTTCCACATTTGTGACCGGACAACCAGTCAATTGAGGGATTGAGACGACTTTTCTCGTCGAATGATAATCGCAGAAGAGTATTTGAAGGAAAATAAAATTTCTCAACAAATGTCCAACGGTTGGAATTTGCTTGGTACTTACTTTTCAATACCACCACGAATTTGCAATTCTTTCCAGGATTTAAAATTCTAATTGTTTTATCCTATGTGATAGTAAATTAAATTAATGTAGTCGTAATCTAATCCAAATATCCATCCAACTAATTGTAACAACAATTAATTTGAGTTTATTTCAAAAAAATAATAATAATAATTTGAGTTGAACCAGTGGTAGTTGTTCAATCAAAATTCAGAGATTCTGCTAAGGAACTCAAAACACTAGCAAGAAGTTGGGATGAATTAGTTTGACTACTTCGGAAATGACTAACATTGAGTTGTGCTACATATGTAGAATAGTGCGTATATGAACATACCAGGTCGAGGAGGAGGGCACAGTAACTCCTGAGGTTCATCATGATCACGACACAAACATACAAATGGCGCTGAAGAATTAGATCCGCATATCCCACCAGACGAATTACAAGCAGCACACCGTTCGTCTTCTGCCATATACTCCACCTCAAACCCTTCATTCAGAAGCTCTTGCAAGTTTACAGGACGAACAAGATCATCAAGAGCACTCAACAGAACTGGGACTTTGATTTCCACTTTACATGTATTGCTGAGATTGGAAAGTTGAAGCTCCGCTTTGTCTATCATGTAAAAGCCAGCTTTTACTTCTGTTTCTACGGTACAGTTAAATATATTTGGACTGTCTGGGGGCAATTTTTCATCGCAATCGTGGAAAAAGCTGACATTTCGAACGTTTGGAGCGTACTTGAAACGAGAAGAGTCGATAACTGCGTCCTTGGTCACTATTCCAGGACAACACCCAGCACAATAGTTATTCCAAAGATCATCTCGAGCTATTGTCATGATTGAACGAGACGCATGGATGTTCAAAACTCTAAACTTTTGAGTTCCAAAATCCATTAAATGGTACTCATTGATTTGACATTCAATCTTGAATGCTTCATGACCACAATACGGAGGCCTATCCCCTCCCCAGAAAGGATAGGAGATATTCAATACGCTTGTCCCACACCCATAACGATAGGGGCTCCTGCAGTGGGAGAACTGATCCTCGTCATCGTAGCAGTGAGATAGAGGGAGAACGATCAAGAAGAAGAAAATGGTGATGATGAAGTGGAGAATAGGCGTTGGGAAGAGATGGTGGTTGTTCATGTTTCTGTGCGAAGTCGGGCCAAGACCTGGCAAGGTAAGAGATATGGGGACTTATCTACCTGTATGAGGGATTGAGGTGTTTTAATGGAATAACATTTGATTGGATACGGAAATTAATAATCAAAGCGATGGTGAGAACTTATTTTAATATAGAAATGAAGAGACCAATAATAGTTTAGAAAGAAGAAAAGTTGCAACCATTAACAAAGAATTTTCCAATGAGAGACATGGAAAAACCGGATGTTGACTTCCAATTCCTGAGAAAGTATGGTGGAAAGAAAAGGAGTGGCGGGCGAATTGAAGCTTCGAGTGAATTGCCTAATTCATTCAGGCACCTCAATTGAATAGACTAGCTAGCCACATTCGTAACAGTTTCTAGGAATGACCAATTGGGGTCCGGGTCCGTGGGCGAGTTTCAACATAAATTATATGATGGATTAAACGATAAGCATGACCCGAAACATGGGTCAAATGTCAAGACCTCTACAACTGGTTTAGTAAATTCAAACAATAACAGAAACTCAAATGCAAATTGTGGTGAGGGTACTTATTAATTCGCAATCAATCCATTAGCTTCCTTCATTTGACAATTTACAATTTGCTCATGCTACAAAATTTAAATACCAATATAACCTCACAATTAGATAAATGTGGCTATACAACTTGTATGGGTTTTGAGAAACAAAATTTCTATGACAGGAAGATACACAGCAATTTCACACATACGTTCTGACAATCAATTACAGGTATCTTTTAACAAATGTCCAATATTTTGAGCCTAATTGGACACATTTCTGATTGAAAAACAGTGACTGAGCAAGTATGTCAAATAAGTTGGTTCACGCTATCATAGATCACTTCAGTAGTCTTCCAAAAGTCTTTCTACCTAAGTTTAAGAGTAATTATGGTAAGTCTAATCACTCTAAATCCAACCAGTAATTGTTATTATGCTAAGATTTAGGCATTTTGCAGGAAACAAAACCGTTATGTGCTAATTAAAGAGTTCATTTCTTCCAAGGCCAAGTTCGAGAAGATCTAATGTTTGGTCAAGAATATTAAGCACTATAACTGAATCTCCTCCTTCCCAATTCATCATTATCGTTGCGTATCTAAACCATAAATAAATTCTGTTATCATACCTTAAGATGACCAAGAACAAAACATATACACATAAATATGCCAACAAAGAGATGAGAGGGAGGCTAATTTGTTAAAAGAAGAGCGTACATACCATGAGGATGCACAAGAGGGCAGGTTTGAGGTTGAGATTTATCAGGGCAAAGGCATATAAATTGCTCTGAATTTGATTTATTCGATGCACATATCCCACGAGTAGCCAAACACTGAGCACACAGCATATTGTCTGCATTGTACTCTACAACAAATCCTCGTTTCAAAGCCTGTCCCAAATGTCCAGGTAGAAAAGCAACCAATATAACAGGGACTTTGATACCCCTTTTACAAGTATTAGTCGTATTTTGAAGTGTGTCAACTGCGTAAAAGCCAGCTATCACTTCACCGTGTACATTACAACTAAAATAATCTTGACGCTGTGGAGAAATCTCTTCATCGCAATCGTAAAAGAAGCTGAGGTTTCGATCTTTTGGATCGTATTTGAAGTGAACTTTGTCGAAAACGGTGTCCCGGTATGTTATTATTCCAGGACAATAATCATCCCAGAGATCAGCTCGAGCAATGGTCATTCTTCTATCATTGTAAGTGATGTTTAAAACTATAAACTTCTGAGTATCAAATTCTATGAAATGGTACTCCTTGTCTTGATCACATTTGATCTCAAATCCATTACGACCACAGTACGGTGGCCTACTCCCTCCCCAGAAAGGATACGATATATTCAATGGGGCAGAGCGGCCACACCGGTAAAGATGCTGGATTCTGCAAGCCGATAACTGCTCATAATGGTCGTCGCAATAAGATGGAGGGACAACGATCAAGAAAATGAAAATGGAGACGATGGGGAAGAGATGGAAGCTGTTCATGTTGGTGTTCAAGGTCACGGAGACAAAAGCCATGACTTGGTAAGTGATAAGGGCTTTTGTTTTGTTTACTTGTTTGACGGACAGAGGTGTCTGATTGGTGGATTAACTGTTGATTGAGAAAGGAAATTAATAATGATAGCGATGGTGGGGATTTTTTTAATCTAAAATACAGAGACTAAAAGGTTTGACCAAGGAAATTGCTGCCATTTTTTATTAATATATGAGATTAGAGACTGGGACTGTTGACTTATAAGACGGTAACATGGTGGGCGAAATAACAGGTTATAGGGGCCCAGCGGTGCATTTACAGAACATTTTTTGGTACCACGAAGTTGATATCCAGTATCTTGAAGGTTCAACGAAAGGAAATTGCAGGAGTGAATAGAAGGTGTTGGTGGGATAAGCTAGCCAGATTCCCAACGTATTCTAGGGCTGACAGTTCACTAGTTCAGGCCTGTAGGCCAGTTTCAAATCAAAGTGTTTTACGGGGCATTTGAATATCATCCATTTAATTAATCAATGTAGAAGGATTAAAACATTAACATGACCTGGATTTGCATATATGATATACCAGATGAGAATACCTCTATAATCCGTTTAACAAATTAAATCAAACTCTAACCAAAATCCGGACAGTGATCAAGGTAAGGGTACTCTATGTTGGTTTGAAATCAGTTTATATAGTCTGATTATGCAAGGACATTACAAGAAAATGCCATAGTTGTTGCGATAGTTGTTGCGACATTTTTCTGTCACATTTACAAATCCATTATAAATATTAAAAAAATTTACTTCTATTGCTGCAGATCAATCCGCTATAAAACATTTTTCATAAACCTAGAATCCTCCATACTGTTGGGGAAAAATTAGCTCCTCAACAACCCAATTGACATCATGACCAAATTGATTAGAAATTAATTTGATTGGACAAAACCCAAGGTTAAGTCTCAAAGATACGCCCAATGAAAGATGTGGTCCAAATACAATTACCCAGCAAAAGGGGTGAGAAAAGGACAAGGCTACCCTTGCGAAGAGGCGAGAAAAAGAGCTAAGGAAAAATATGTCTTGGTGGCTCAAAAAGGATCCCCATTACATTAGCAAATCCTAACATCCCATCAGAAGGACAAGCATACTAAGCCTAGGGTCACGCATAGAGTTGACATGCGGCAAGGGCAATAGGCACCAAGCTGCAGGAAGAAAACAGGAAGCTCCAGCGACACACCACGTAGCCCTACAACCGAAAAGGTGACAAAGAAGGGGACACATGCCTTCTACACCTAAACTGATCAAGCTAGAAATGAGAGACAAGAAAAAGAGGAAAGTGACATGATGAAAAGGGGTTAGGTTATAGGATGCTAATGTAAAGCGAAGGGAAAGTAAAAGAAGAGTTGACCATAAAGAGGAGGAGAGGAAGATAAACCTTAGGAGAGAGAATGAAGTGTAAAAAGTATTCACTATTCAAAATGAGGTAAATGATTTTTATTAGTCCAACAATACTCTAACGTACGAGGAATCTCTTTAAAGATCTTCTCACAAGCTTTGGACATTGTTTATGGGCCTCATTCATAAAATAACCTAGATTTTTTCTCCTTCTTCGGTGTCCTCCTCCCCCTTGACCCAATAGTTAAAGGGGCATCCTTTCGAGAATCCCACTAATTTGAGCGTCGAAAGGTTTTCACTAATGAAACACCAGTGACCTTTGACCTTTTTCTCTCTGTCTTGCATGTAACCATGGAGAGGAGAAACATGCCTAAAGGGAGGAATCCCCTTTGCAAAGAAGGATTTAAGCATCTAAGGGGATTTCTACTAGATTTCTTATCCTTTAGTTCGCATTGTAGTTGTGATCCTTAACATTTATAATTGGTGTAATTGGTGTGACCAATTTTAACATCGACACGTCAAAAAAAACCTTATTGCCATAGATTTACTTTAAAATCTATTTACAGAAGAAGTCACTTCTTTTTGCAGTGAGTTAAATAATTTGGTAAGAATTTAATGCAAAACATAATAAACTCTAATCCAAACTCGCTAATGTCATATTATGTTTGAATTTAATTTATTATAAGTTATATTAATAATTATCATTTGCACTTTTTTATGGAGAAATCTTACATGTATCATATAATTTCGCAAAAATACTACAAAATATCCTTTAAAGGTAAAAGATCCCACAATAGATATATGTGACCATTTTACAAGGTTTCCAGTATATGTTGAACTTAAGGGATTTGTAAACACAAATTTCGTAGGACAGAAAGTTTAATTTCCTGTAACTGTCTGGTTTGACTGCCCAATTTCAAATTCACCATATGACGCTGACATTTTCAAAAAAAAATTTGCTTGGTCCAAACAAAGTTCAAGATTAATTTATAGAGAATCATAGAAGCAACAAGTTTTTATTCAATTGTTTTGGAAAACGCTACCAAGTAAAATAAAATAAATTAAAAAAAAAAAAAAGGAAAAAAAAAAAAACGCCTATTGTGAAGAATTTGTCTGTTCCAAAAACAGGAAACAGAGAAATTTGACTTTTTTTTAATTTCAAAATTGGGAAAGATATTTACAACACTTGGGGAGCTTATCGAGTGGGAACAAAAAGATTCTGTCAATATAAGACATGTCAAAAGAACAGGTGGCAATGCAAAACTATCCAAAAATCAATTTACAAATCGGGATGCAATTCTGAATATGAATTTTTTTTTTTTTTTTATTGTGTTCTTGAGTCGTACTATTATATAGTATTTTTGTAGTTTCTAAGCAATGAAATACCCATTTAATTCTTATCCCAACAATCATAACAAATGAAAAACTGTGATTTCTTGAGTAACAACTAATAATTATGTGTTCCCATGTGTCATGGATAGGAATAAATTTAAGTATATCTCAAATTATCTATCGCAGTATCTGAATTTCTTTTGTAGTAACATATTGTTCAAAATTGATTTTAAATTTTAAAAATTCAAAATTTTGAGAAATTGTCAATGATCTCCCCCATTTAATTGCCTTTCATTAATATATAAAAGAACTAATAGGCAGAGACTATCTTAATAGTTTATCAGAACTATATATATCTAATTATCTAGAGCGTCAATCAATAAAATCTTCGGACTTATACCTAGATATATACTTTATCAAATTACAATAAGTGCCTCCAAATTATTGAAATACAGGCTCATGGATTATGGAACTTTGGCAGGATACTAATTAACTGTACATATCCAATCATTATTATTATTGCATAGACTATGTTTATGTGGAATAGAAATTCTCAAAAAAGATGTCCTATTTTATCAAAATTCAAACCTTGAATTTTCAGAAATTGGGACAGTCAAATCTAATCGATTAGACATATTCTTATATGGACTTTCTTAGAGATTAGAAAAGAATGACTAATGTATAGAGTACTGGATTAGGCTTATTGAATTTAGTAGCTCAAATATACTAAAGTTGAACTAGTCAATGTATTATTAGAGAATGAGAATAGCTCTATCTGTCGTGGCAATGGAGGTATATATGGTTGTTTGATATTTGATTTCTATTTACACCTAAACCAAAGAAAACAATAATAATCAATGAATAAATAAAGGGGTTGATGTAGGCATACCTTTGACATGATGAGAGGCAGGAGCACCTGCAGAATCATCCTGCTGGCTTGTTGTTGGTGGCGGTTGAGGGCCACGACAGGCCCTTGCATAGGCTTTGTCAGAACAAAAACAACTGAACGCATTTACGGTGCTGTTATATCCACATTTCCCACCTGAGTTGATGCATTGGCTGCATTGAACCGCGTCTATATTCCACCTAACTTCGAAGCCTCCACTTATAACTTCGTAAATATCTAATGATTGGTTCAGAAATCCTTGAACCGATATCACCAGGATTGGCATCGACAGAGTGATATTGCATCCCAGACTTGTTGCATCACCACTCAAAAACCGATCATTAATGAAGTAGGCATCCCGAGGAACGTTATTTATCCGGCAAGAGAACTTGTTATCAGCCGGATATTCGGTTGTTGGTTCACAGTTGTACAACAAAGTTGCATATTCATCGTTGATGGTGTAACTGAAGAGATTGTTATTTAAGGTGTTGTTGACAAATGTTTCAGGAGAATCAGGACAGATACTTTGTGAAAAATCTATTCTTGCAAGCTTCAGGATCTGATTTTCAGGATGGATTTCGATGACACGATACTTCGAGGAGAAGGTATCCATTGTGACATTAGGTTCCTCACAATTCTCTAGCTTAAAGCCTGGATGCCCACAATATTCTGGTCGGTCATTTGTCCAGAAAGGATAGCCAATATCTTTGAATTTCCCACAGTTGAAAGAAGAAGAACAGCTGGAATATGGTTGGTCGTCGATGCCGTAAACGTATTCTGGAAAGATGATTGAGAGTAGGAAGTTTGTGATCATGAAGAAGAGAAGAGGAATTGGGAAAATAATGGACTTCATTTAGAGAAATTGATGGGTGTAAAATGACTGGAAAATGAGAAAGATAATGTCACAACTGTACAAATGGGAAGCTCGTTTGGAGAGTCACAAGGAAAAGTACAATTAATGTTTAATTATACAAGTGGGAGATTGACATTGAGAGCCAAACTCTAATGAATAGAGAGTTGACTTGATGGCTCATGACGCAATATGCAACCGCAAGACTTCATATAAAAATTAGCTACTTGATATTGGCGCAAGTATTTTGCAAGTGAAGAAAATTGATGGGCTTTTCGGTGTTAAACAATGGATTCAATGGAGCAAAGAAGTAGACATTATAATTTGAGAGATACTACACTATCAAAAAATTTATTTAAATTCATTATCAAAATAATATGATAAGCTTATCTATCATTGTTTATATTATTTTTATGTAAGGTGTTGGATTTTATCATTTAATAAATTATGTGTGCAAAAAGTTAATCATTTTATTCATAACAACATTGAGAGAATTAATTTTGCATTTAGAAAGATCATGGAAAAACAGAAACTGTATCTTAACATGATTTTTTGTTTTGTCTTTTTTTTTTTTCCTTTTTTTTCAAAATGACCTTTAGTTTTGGAATGTGAAATATTAAATAAAACTTAAACTATATGAACAAAGTATTATATATATATATATATATATTACACCCGAACCCCCGAGATAAGACATTAAACATGGATACGAAGCTTCGGTTTTGTAACTAAAAACTCCTAGGCCATCAATGACTGTTAGTAGGGTGAATGTTATTTTCATCAATTCGTTGGGGTCATTTAACGTGTTAGAGATCTAATCACATTTAATGTCGTCAATAAATTTAAAAATTAATTTGTTAATTAAAAAAAAAAAAAAGAGTAAATCTCTACCGTCTATTAGAGACGAAATAAAGATATAAAAAAAAAAAAAAAAATTAAGAACAAAATTGTGGAGCATATGATGGAGATCCAATCTTAGATTGGATTTCCATTGTCCATCAAATTTGATGGACAGTAAAAATCCAATCTAGGATTAGATCTCCACCAATTGTCTTCAACACCAACATTCATCCTTCAACCCCAAACCAATTCATCTCTTGTTCACCTTCACCATCAAATGCATATAGTTCATGCACCATTCTTCAATGCTTCATGAACCCCATATCAGCATCATCATCACCATCCTCTTTATCATCATCAACAATAAAAACAATTTTTTTAAAAGAAACAAAAAATATATATCAAGAACAAACATAAAGAAATAAAAAAAACTCACTCAAAAAAATAATCAAAAGTTCCTTCAACTGGGTTCGACCTAGATGAAGAATACAAAGAGGCTAAATGGAAGGTTGATGATGAAGAATCTAGAAGGAGACAAGGATTAACATTGATAAACCCAGATGAAGAACCCAGAGTCAAAATATTCAACGAGGAAGCAGAAGCAGATGAAGTGGCAAGGCAAGGTGATGAGATGGAGCCGATGAGATAGGGGATGATGATGGTGGGGGTTGATGATTGGTTGGTGTTAATGTTGATGGTGGTGAGTTGATTTTGTTGATGGGTTAGTATCAAATCTCAACCTCCTTGAAAGATTTTTTTTTTTCCTTATTCAATTTCTACCATCCATCCAGAGATTTACTATTTTTAAATTTATTTATTATTATTATTATTATTAATTTTAATTTTTATTATTAAATTAAAAATAATAATTATTATTATTTTGAGTATTGTTAGTATTATTAATTTTTATTATTTTAATTTTTAAAAGAAAATTAATTTAAAAACTAAAAGTATTTTCATCTCTGCCTTTCATACTAAAGTCAATAGTTAGATTTAACACCATTTAAGTGTTAATGTGGGGTTTTTTGTTGCAGAAATGAAATTTCGTATCCATGTGTTTAACCTCTTACCTCAGGGGGTTGATTTCCGTAGCTTGCGTATGAAAATGATATAAAATTTTAATTTAATTCGTTTGTCAATCGTTAGTTTACTGCAGAAACATAAGGATGCCAACGTACCAATGTAAAATATTGAATGACTTTGCCACTAAACTTTATTTACAATATCGAGAATGATGGTTGTCAATCTTGTTTGTTGACCTAAAAACTAATCTAAAGGTTATTTCTGTATTACATATTAAGGTAATTCGCAATTGTCCTTTGCAATTTTATACAAGATTAAAAAAATAATAAAAAATAAATAAATAAAAAGGATAGATCTATCTAGCTTCTATAGTTATATTGAAAATTCATGATCTCAATGAAATGAATAAAAAATAGCTTTGATTAATTAAAATAATAATAATAATAATAATAACAATAGAGCTTTGGAGAGAATCAGAGAACCATGATCAATGACTAGAAATATTCAATCAGGGCCATATTTGAGATTTCAATTGGGTGTACAAAGTTAAAATGTTATTTTCAAAATTTGATGTTGGGTGTTCAAAGTAAATGGGTGTAGAAAGAAGTCTTTTGGGTGGCAATAGCCTCACCCTTAAAGGATATGCCTTAAAATTAAATTTAATTTCTTATAGAAAGAATTTGATTGAACATAAATTTAATGTTAACCAATTTCTAATTCGTCTTATATCTTAAATGAAATTTTTATCCATATACAGACTCTATATGTAGAAAATGTTTTAATTTACTTCGTCTACTAACTTTCAATGCAAATTTCGTGAATTTTCTGAACACAAAATGAGTATGACATCCAACAATCATGAGGTGGTAATATGTTGTGGGTGTTATTTAATTATTGTTTGGATTTCTGTAGTTCATACATTCATAATTCATGCTAAATGCCTAAACCTCTACTAGGTTTGAATGTGTTCCCTAACTTGAGAAAGAATAAGAATTTTTGCCACAACCTATAGATCATATTAGTAGTAAAATCATCTGATCGATTTCAATGAAAGATTCCATTCATAATTTATCATTACAGTAGTCACAAGTCAACACACAAAATGGAGTTGACATAATGATAAAATACCTCCCTATCCATACAGTCTCAAGGTTATAGGTTCAACTGCGTTCTCCACTAATATGTGGATTTCTTTCCTTATTTTTTGCGAGCTGGTGCCTCTTATTTCTGAAAGTTAATACCCAGTCCATGCCACAATAACTATCACTATTGAAATCAGTTATATCTTGAACTGATTTCAATCATTAAAAAAGCCAACAAAACAAAGAAAATGAGGCCAGGTTGTTGATGTGCAAGAGTACAAGTCTGAGCCAATATCGTTTTACGGTCACATGTCAAACGCTAGTTTGCATACGATGACAATAAAATCAAAAGCACATTACCATGACCCTCCGGAGGTTTGACTTATCACGAATAGAAACAGTGTTTACCTTTTATTACAACATCCTCTATACTAACGATTTAATTATGATTAACCATAAAAATAGATGTTTAATGGTTAAAACAGAATTAAAAGGCTATAATACTCTTAATAACCATAAAAAACTAAAAAAATTAAAAAGTCTCAACCATCCACCTTACAAATGACCTGTTGAGGTTTATTTTAAAAAAAAAACTAAAAATTTTAGAAATAGTTTTCAAAAATTAAAAAATAATTAAAAATAGTTTGAAATTATAAAATAATTAAAATTAAAAATCTATATATTTGGTTGATTCCACCGGATGAAAATTTTCATCTTCAACCAAAGAATTTTTTTTTTTTTGAAATTTCTTTAACCAGAGATCTTGAAGGAAGATGAAAATCTTCATCTTCAATCCCACAACCAGAGATCTTGAAGGAAGATGAAGATCTCATCTTCAATCTTCTGGGTCCGTCTTCGAACCAGATGAACGGTTTGGCTTCAATCACCTGGGTTCGTCTTTGCTTGAAGTTGATGAACGATTCGTTTTCGATTTCATCAACAAACCCAAGTTGACCTAGGTCGTTCGAAGCCGACGAACCCAGGCTGCCTGAGTTCGTTTGAAGCAGAAACTCTAAGAGAGAGAGGATTGAAGTTAGAAGTTTTTGTCGCCTGGGTATGAAGTTTTTGTTGATGGGTCGCCTGGGTTTGAAGTTAAAGCTTCGAACTGGATTGAAGCGAAACTGAGAGAGAGAGGGAGAGGTGCCGAACGAACCCAAGTTTTTGGGTTTGAAGAATGGAGAATGGAGAAGAAGGGGATCTGGTTTGTTGATGTTAATGAGAAGAATAGAGAAGAAGTTAATGAGAGGGAGGTGTTTGTTAATGAAGAATGAAGAAGAAGAACACTGCTTGTTCTTCGATCTGGAAGGGGATATGGATTTCGGTTTTGCACTTCGTGAGAGAATAATAATAATAATTATTATTTTAAAAAGCAGTTAATGAACCAGATGGTGTGAGATGTTGAATAGTTTGATGAAGATGTTGAACAGTTTGATGAAGATGATGGATGATGAACTGAATGTGATGAACTGATTGTGATAAACAGAATGTTATTAAGATGATAGGTGACGATGGGTTGATGAACTAGGTGGAGATTCTCTCCACCGTTCATCGAGATAATCTTTATGAATGGTAGGATCCAACTGGGTTGGATCTCCACCTTCTATATCTTTTGTTTTTGTTTTTTAGATTTTTTTTTTTTTAAAATTGTTTAGATTCTTTTTCCTTTTTCTTTTCAGAATTATTTATTTCCACGGCCCATTTTAAAAATAGACGGTGAAAATTTATTATTTTTATTTTTTAAAAAATAATAACAATTATTTTTTATTTTAAAATTATAATTATAATTTATTTTAAATTTCAAAATTATTTTATTTTTAAATTTTAAAATCATTTAATTTTTAAATTTAAATAACTTATTAATTAATGTAATATTTAAAAAATAAAAAAGTAAGAGAAAATAATCTAAGAAATTATTTGTTTTTTGCACTTAACACTTAATAGTACTGAATTAAGTAAATTAAAATATTTTTTTTTTTTTTTAAGTAGTCAAACCACTTAAAACAACCAAAAATCCACTTAAAAAAAAATTATATTTTTTAACTTTTCACTTAATACAAAATCACTTAATGATTTTATAAATATATTATTCTAAGTTTATCATTCTTAAAATGACATATTTTCAAGTTTATCTTAGTTTTATATTATAAAATTTCTTTTGATGCTTTAACAAACAACATTGAAAAATAAAAACTCTAAGCATTTTAATATCAAATTTTTTTATAGCTGGATTACTATATTTCTCCAATCAAATTTCAGTAAGAATTTTAATTGATTTTCTTTATTAATCTACTTATGGAGTAGCTCATATTGTGTTTATTTGTTAAAGTTTTACTGTGTTATTGACATTTTTGGTTTATATATATTGATTGAAATTTGTTTGTATAAAACAGAACCTCAAAGTTTTTTCTCTTGTTCTCCTTTTGATTTTTTTATTTCAAAGTTTTATCGAATATGTTATCGATGTATAATATAACCTCAATTTTTTTTTTTTGTTATCAAGTCTATTATCAATGTATATTACTTTACAATTTCAATTTTTGTTGTTGTAATAATTCAATTTAAGATCATTTTGTTATTTTTATTTGAATATATAAATTTAATTGACTCTACTATAATAATTCATCTTATTTTAATTATGAATAAAAATATTATATATATAAATGTTTTAATATGTATTAAATAATTTATTATACTTATTTGTATCATATTAAATAAAATTATTTAACAATTAATAATAAAAGGATATAAATGTCAAATTACTAGTATTCAGATAATTTTAACTTTAAAAATCAAACAATATTATTATACATTCAGAGATAAGGAAAAAAAAAAAACATATTTATCATATTTCATATTTCAATCACTATTCAGTCTTCAGATGAAAAAACAAACAACCCCTAAATGTCCTTACTAAAGTTAACTTTTATGATCAACTATGGTCAAAACCGTTAGTATATGGAAGAACGCTATAATAAAATACAAATGTTGTTTCCATTTGTCATTATGCAAACTTTTAGAGGTTTTTGAGTAATTTGCTCATAAAATCAATATGAAATTTTACAGATTTATTCTCATTAATATAACTGTTACTTAAAAAATATTTTATATTATAATGAAAAATGATTGATATTGACATTCAAATTCATAATTTATACATTCTTTTTTTATTAAAAATATTATTACAAAAATATCCTTAAAAAAAATGTACAACAAAGACCAATTACTTAAATTAAACAAAAAAAAAAAAAATCAAAGTCCTATATACATGCATTGAATGGTAAACTTTAATTTTGTTCCAAAAATCAAACTAATATTAAAAAAATAGTTGATTTAAAATATATATATGAAAGAACTAATTATGTTAGAGGATATTAATAAGGGAGAATCCTAATTTCCCTCCAGTAGTTTAAGAAAATAATTAAAATCCATCTTTTATTTGAAAAAATTAATGAATAAAAAATGAATTTTAGGTATTTTCTCAAATTACAGGGGGGAAATTAGGATTATCTCTATTAATAAACATGATGTGTTTTGTTTAAGCTAATCTTCTTTTTGTTAGTCTATAGACATAAATGACATGATTTAAAATGTTACAAGACCAAGTATCAATTGAAAGATAGATTGAGCATCCATAAAACACCATCCTTCCTTCCTATCCTTCATTGATAGTGCAAACCCACATCATCCAAAATGGCCTTGAACAAGACCACTTCCTGAATTTTTATTTGTTTTTATTATCACTAATTTGTTGTCCCTCTGTTTTGCACCACCTCTCCATTTTTAATAGCAATTTTTTTTTTTTTTTAACTCAATAACGTTCTTTGGAAATCATTTGCTCTCCCTCGGTTTCACGTCACCCACCTTTATCTTTAATGTTGTTTTCTTTTACCAGCTGTTTAATAATTTATTTGGGATTATTAGTACTTTACATAAAAATAAGTAAGTTGATTTTAATAAGGTTACATCACAATTTAAATGGGTCTTTGTACCTATGTTGAACTTACAAACGTTACTAATAGGCCAGCTTATCAATTACATACATAAATAATGTTTATGAGTAGTAATAGATGTAAAATAATAACAATCCCATGATATTATACTATAGTTTTGTTTTTCTAATAATCCTCAACTTAATTTTGCATATTTATAAAATATTACTTGTTAAAGAGTAACAACCTCCGAAAATTAGAATAAGTAAATAAGCAAAAAAAAAAAAAAAAACAATTTTTACATGATGAAAATCTTAAGAAAGAATTATTGCGCTAAAATAAAATAATCTTGACCCAAAAGCCGGTTGATTTAAATTTGCAAACAGAGACATAGCTTTTAGGCAATTTTATTGAGTCCATCCTTCTAGTAGGTAGCGATCTATTGTGGCCCATTTGTTGGGCAGATTGACGTGAGGGTTTGATCTACACCATAAATGAAATGTAAGCACCAAAACATTACATAACCAAGTCTAGAGTTCAATTTAATTATAAAGTTTATCATATTTTACATATTTACAATATTAGTTTCCTTTTTACCAACCCTTGAAAAAACTGCTTTTAAAACTTGTAGGACTGTAGTAATATCAGTTTCTTAAACACAATATCAATGTATCATCTTGTATACTTTATTAACAACTGTTCATATAATTAAATAAAATATTGGCTTTAAATCTATATTAATACCAAATAGACTCTGTTTTTTAAAATATAAACAAAGTAAATATAAGTAACTACATTGTACAATTTTTATATTATATCTCATTTAGCTTTATGCTCCAATTATATGGCGCAACACATGTTTTATAAACTAGTTTCACCTTGTTGAGTGAATCAAATATTAATAGTGATCTTAAAATGGACAATGACAATATTGCAATGAATTGATTGATAAATGTTCATTTAAGATAAATTAAGAGGATTCTTTTGTAATTGAATTGGACAACAGGGACACACGTTGAACATACACTCACATTGTATCTAAGATTTATCAATTACATGATAGATACATCCATAGACTTGTATTATTCCCGTGTGAGGAGTGATTGTTCATAAATGAGGGTTTGGAATATGCTGTTGAGATGTTGATGTGCTCCTTATACCTTATCACCGATAGAGAACCATGAAGCTATGTTTAGCAAACGGGATTATAATGAAATAAAATTGATTTGATTTGAATGAAATTGATTGAATTAAAAAATTACAGTTTCATATTTAATAGAACTTGGGATTAGATTATAATTATATCATATTATATTTGGTATACGTTGAGATTTGATTAAAATATAATTAATTTAAATTTTTTGTTCTATAAAATTAATTTTATACAAATCTTTAAAAAGTGGAAAAATGAAAAACAACCATAGTTTCATCATGAACCCACTGTCTTCAACATCATCAACCTATAGGTCATCAATATTATCAATCTAATTCATTAACATCATCATCTTCCACAACAATATACCAACAACTTCAAAACATTAAAACATGAACCAAAAAAAAAAATCAGAACAAGAGGATTTGATAGTTCTAGGTTCGACAATAAACCCAAAACCATATAATTTTGGTTTCATCAAACCCAGCACTTGGTTCTGAGTTTCATTCCCATAACCAAATACCCAAACTAAGAAGACTAAAAAAAAAAAAGGAGAGAGGGTAAAGAGTGCTACAGGTTCTATGAATGTATGATGAGAAAATGAGAGAAGGTGAGAGAAAAAGAGATAGATAGAAGTGGGAGAGAAGAGAAAAAAGATGGGAAATGAGAAATCATATTCTTATTGATGAGAACCTCGTATATAAAGATACAACACCCACAAGCAAATTGAAACACAACCCCAAGAAAGATTAAATCAGGTTTATGAAAAAGAAATTTTAACCCATTGATTATATGTCAATCAAGAAACCAAAGTTATAAAGAACTTTGACCCAATGATTAGAACTCAATCAAGAACCAAAATTATCAAAGAATGATATTGACGCCACTCCCAAAACATAGATGAGAAGGTGAGAGATAAGTCATGGTTTCGATCGCCACAAGCAAAGCTTGATAAGATCACATGTTCAACAATGAACAAAAGAGAACTCACTCTCTCAATAAAACCTCATTGGCTGCATTTTTTATTCCATTCCAACTTTTTTCAACTTCAAGGTTACAAGCCTTTTTATAACCAAAGAAATAAACTAATTTTGGAACATAATTAATTTCCTAACAAAAATGTCTAAATTGTAGAACTTAAAAATCTAGGAAAATAAAACCAACATGGAAAGTAAATAATCCCAATAAAATAACTTATTAAATGAAAGATTAGATGACATTAAATTTACAAGATCTTCTGAATCTTTAAGATTTGCAAGATATACATTAAATTCTCAAGATATTCTGAATCTCCAAGATTTATAAGATATGTATTAATTTCTCACGATCTTTTAAATCTTCAAGATTTGCTAGATATGCATTAAATTCTCAAGATCTTCTGAATCTTCAAAGCTTGCTTTCTTGGATCCCATCATTTAGGCCCAAATCTTACTTTCTTTCTTGAATCCCATTACCTACCAAAACTCATCATTTTGGATAAGAAAGAAGATTCCCAAGAGAATGGGAAACGGGGGAGTACGAGATTCTTTGAATCCCGAACCCATTTTCTTCCAATTGGTCTCCAAATATAGCATTTAAGAAGTTTAAGATTTTTAAATCTTAAACTCACTCCCATTCTCAGATGCCTTTGTAAAAAAATCGATCAAGTCACTCCCCCAATCAATCAATTCAATGATATCTTATAAGCATCTTTAACAACTGTCCTTATCTTCCTCTTGTGTCCAAATTGGCTACATGAAGTGGCCCAAATGTCCATCTCAAAAGGGCCAACCCCCCATTCCTCTCATTTCTACCACTAAATAGAGTGGGGATGCCTTTTCTTTTTTTTAAAGGGGAAAAATATTCAGACAACTTTAGCCAAACTTTATCATCATCCTATTAGATTGCCAATTTTGTCGAAGCATGGGCAACCTTATGGCCTTCTCTGGGAATAAAAGAACAAGAAATACAAGTGGGATGCCATCTTGATTTCAACTTTTCACGTGTCTCACTGTTTTCTCTACTCTCGTACCAGAACTTAATCCACACAAGTATAGACTATCGACAATTTTATGTAAGAGTGTTGCTTCTGGGGAGATATGCTATGGTCAGCTGTTGTACACCTATTGTTGTGTGAGATTTCATACAATTGGAGAATTCATGAATATATCATATTATACCAAGATTATAAAATTTGATGTAGTAGCTTATCGAAAAAAAAAAATTGATGTAGTGGATGATTTACTAAAAAAAAAAGCCATATTTTCTTCTGGAAAGGTTAATAATTTACCACATATAGTAAATATTGTAATGACAAAAGGTTTTACCACGAATTATAATCATCACTAAATATTATTATTTTTTTTTTAGTAATCATTTTAAACATAAGATAACAACTAATTATAGCAATTAATCATTGTATTGTTTTAAGCATTGATGATTTATTTAGTTCAAAATGTTATTGATATATATATGCGATCATACGAATAACTTGGTTGGTATTTGGTAACCATACTTCTCCTCAAGGTCTGGGTTATGAATTTAGATCCCTTCCCCAAATCCAGAGGGGAAAAAAAAAGTGAATGTTATAGATATTTTATTATTTGACTAAAAATAAATAATAAAATGAAAGTAATTTACTCTCATAGGATGTTGCAATCTAAAATTTAAATTCCATTCTTTAAAATAAATAAGAATAAACTTATTTATAAAAAAAGACACATAATAATACATTATTTACAAATAGCTTTTAAGATCAAGAAAAATATTTGAAATGTTTTCTACAACAGTATTAAAAAAATATTTTACATAATAACTTCTGAGCATTTTATTTAAAAGAAATGTTTACTACAAAGTGCTTTTTGCAACAGCAGTCTTTCAATGCCCTTGAAGTGTCACTAATGATAGGGCCGGGATTCCTCCTGTTGTCTGTCTTATCAATGGATTAGTTTCAGATGAAACAAAATCACATCTCTAGACTAAAAACAATTAGTTGAGACTTCCTCATCGGGGAGCTATATGTCTCATTCTCTGCACGTGAACCGGCCTTACCTAATTGTGATTTACAAGATATAATTATACAAAACTGATTATTAATTACACACCCAAGTAGAATTAAAATTAAATAAATTTAGACATATCGTTGCAAATTTACTCAAAATTTTGTCTAAATTTTATTCGTAATCACCATATTATCAATATAACTTACTGCATAATTTAAACAATAAATTTGAATAAAATTTTAAAAAACCTAGCATTATTTTTATATATTTGATGTAAACTTTGAAAACCCTGAACTTATCGGCTGTAATAGGAAAAAAAAAAAAAATCATAATTAAGCAAATTTTTATACAGGACCAGTAATGTGATCCTGAATCTGGGAGTAAATACATAATGTGGCATCTGCTTTGGGTTGTAACTCTTTTCATGCATTATCGTTGAATAGTTGATCAAGTCAGGGCCCTGTCTAGTTGGCTTTTGGGACGTAAAACGACAATGGTTTTTATTTATTTTTTAATTATAAGGGATGGGGCAACATAAAAGATTCTCCACAATGTCAATCATTCAAGTCAAAAAACCCACTGCAAAACATTAAATATATTTTTAAGCATGTGGGTTTTATGGCTTAGATAGATATCAAGTACATGCAATGATGCATATGTATATAACAATATATATATTGTTATACATGTTGAGTAGGACAATCATATCAAGTTAGCATATCTTGACAACCTGTCTAGATCAAAATTTTCAAAGTTGAACAAACATAGGTTATCTAAGGATTATAATTGAATATAGTTTGGTGATTAAAAAAAAAAGGAAAACCTTTAATCTAGTAATAATGTAGATTTAAGTTATTTCTACCGCAAGTAATATCTGAAAAATAGACATTATCTAAATATAATTTAGATGATACATATAGACATTATCTAAATATAATTTAGGTAATACATTAATTCAATAAAACACTACTAAACATGTTGAGATTATAACCAAAAATTATAACAATTTTTATCACATGTAGGTCAAATTTGAAATAAAGTTATATGATCATCTAATCATTAGCCAAATTAAAATAGATTCTCTTACTAATTCTCCTACCATTTATCATGTGTAATAGTCATAACATCACAAATATCATGATCCTAATGTTTCTATATCAAACTATAACACTTGTTAAAGATATCAATTAGTTCACTAATAATACTTCTACAAAAATTACACCATTAATTTCATTTTTTATACATAATTGTAATGCCATCAAAATGTTATTGACATGAATGGTAAGAGTTCAATTAAGATTAAATATTATATAGGTAAGAAAATCTACTCCCATAATATAAAAAAATCTACTCTCACAATAAATTAAGAAAAATACTCTTCACAAGTGCTATTAATTATGTATGATAGAATTCGAATTGGGATCATAAATGAATACACCATTATTTCTTAATAAACACATTTCTTGTTTAATTTTTAAAAATGAAAAATTTAAAATTTCCAGCCTCCAAATGTCGAGAATCTTGCTATTAATTGCAAACTAACCATATAAATTGTAGGGCAATCATAAAATGATGTGGTGCTGATGTGAGTTATTAGAGGGGAAAGTCTTTAATGCACTCTCAAATGGTGTATCTTGTCATTAAAAAAAAGTTTTCCATTATATTGTCTCACAATTGATACGATGAGATAGACCAATAAAAAAAGTAAAAAATAAAAATAAAAGACTAATGACAAAGGTAAGAGAAAAAAAAAATGACATTATATTATTGATCAATTTCATACATCAGTTATGAGACAGTCTCATAAAATATTTTTACCGTCACTAAAGAGATGGCACATGGTAACAAATTCACATGTGACAATGAGTAAGTTTTATAGTGGTTAAGTACATCGTGTGATAGTACATTCGATACACTTAAGACTTTCTCTTCCAATGACTCACATCAATACCATATCAATTTGTTCTCATTGTACGATTTATATGATCAGTTAACATTTGACAGTAAGATATTTTACATGAGAATGGTGGGTAGTTTAGTGGAAAGACACATCTCACTTGCCCATCAAAAGGCAGGTTCAATCCTTACTCAGATCACTATGTGTGTGATAATTTTTCTACATATTTGTGGGTAACTCTCTCCTGGTTTGAAGAGTAGATTTTTGAATTACTCATTTAGCAAACTTTATCAATCAGTTCTGATAGACATTTGATCTAGTGTCAAAAGTTACATATGTTAAAAAAAAAAAGTGTTAAAAAAAAAAAAAAGTGTACGAGTCTCAAATTTTAGATTGCCATCTAGCATTGAGTCAGCTCTTTCTTGGCAAGGTGCACCACATGCAGTGCGTCTGTTGCACTGAAGAGTTTCAAATTGTTGGAGACTTCAAATTATATTTATCTATTTTACTTTATTTTAATGATGTCTATTATTTCTGATTAAAATGACTCAATGAATGCACAACCAACCTCCCAAATTGAGTAAGCCGGCATTTGAATGATAAGTTCTGCCAGCCCAATTTTATATGTCAACGACCTAAACTTTTAGGTACATGAACGATGATAAAACCAAACATAATTTATTAGGTACATGAACGGTAATGAAACCAAACATAATTTATACTAAGAACAACTTTATTTCAATCGTGAGGTTTTAAAAAATATAAGATTTTTAAAGCTCTTTTAAAGATGGTTTTTTTCATTTTTGCTTTTTCAAAATTTTTTTAAATAAATTTAAACCGTTAATCAACCGATAGATAATAATAATTTTAGGTAATTTAAACTGTAATTTAACAACTTAAATTTAAAAATATTTTAAATAGTTTAATTTGTAAATTATTGTTTTATTAAAGTAATCTGATAATTTATATATCATCAATAATTATCAAAAATAAAAATATTTTTTTTACGTATTTTATTAATACGGTTTAAATTTTTTTGAAAAGATTAGAAAAGTTAGAAATTATAAAAACTATTTTCAAAATAACTTTAAAATTTTGATTTTTTTTTTTAATCTTATAAATTATAATGAAGTTTTCCTTTCTTTTAGTTGTCAATTTATGCCATCCCAATATGGATAGTCCAATTCCAAATTTGCCGCCGCGACAGCGGCAATATCAGTTGGATTCAAATGGCGTGAACCATATAAATTTATATTATCTCATAATGAACAGCTCTGTGTGATGTGATGTAGTGTCTTTGCGGGCCCCAAGGGCGTTCAAAGGCAATCAGCCAATCACTTATCAATCCAGCCCAATGTTAGTGCCCTGTGACTGTGAGTTGTGTGTTTGCAGAGGTTGGACCCACCATTAACTTTTTCGCCCTGAATGGTTCCTAATTCGCATTCGTAAACTGATCAACAGAAATCAATTTATATTTGTTTTTCCACATAGATTCATTCTTTCATAGAGATTCATTAATTACAAATTTATACTTTTATTTTAAGCTGTGATGGTGCTCATGCAGCTCGCTCAGGTGACTAGTCAATTCTCCTGCAACTATCTTAACCACTGGTTAAAATCCCACCAAATAGTATTTTACAAGTATATATCAAAAGTTTTCTTTCCCTCTTTTTATTATAAAAGCAGTTATTTTCTCGTTATAAAAGTAGCTGTTAAAAGTATATAAATAATAATTGGAGAAATTTATAATTTTTATCTAAATAATTTTTTTTTTATTTTTATCCAAATATTTAAGAAAATTTATTTTTGATCTCTCAAATAAATTATTTCCATTATTTCAAAAAGTTTTGATTTTTGACCTGTTGAATGTCAACTTTAAGAAAATGGTTCCATTGATATTAACGTATAGTTCAACAAACTATTAATAAAACTGAAAACAAATTTTATATTTAAGAAAAAATTTTGGAGAAAAAATAATAGAAAACTTCAATGATGATTTAATTAAAACTGTTAAGTTATAGTGTGGTTGAATTTTTAAAATAAAAATAAAAATAATAAAAATATATATGATTTTTTCATAATTATTTTAGATTATGTTTGTTTTTCATCTTAAGATGGAACACTATTGAATTTTACCAGACATTGAATACTGACGGAAAACTCAATGTTATGTTTCTTTTTCTTTTAAATTAAATTATATAGATTAAAAAATAAAACATTTATTTCAAATTCAATACTCTTTTGCTAAGTGAAGAAAAGTGAAAAATTTTCACTTCTTTAATTTGATAACTTTAGGAGTTATTTAAATGATGTTATCTTTTAAAAAATCAAAGATAACAACTTAATTAACGAGAAGCTTTGTCCAAAAAACAAAAAAAAAGATACATTAAGTACAATTAAGTGTTAAGTTTAAATATTTAATAACCCCTCAAGCTAGCTTGGTGTAGACCTAATTCAATTTGATGAGTTTTATTTTTGGATGTCTCCCTTAGAGCATCTCCAATGCAAATGTGGATTATCTTTTAAAAAAATGAACATATCATTAATGTCGAGGAAATGTACATTCTACATGACATAAATATGGATTGATAGACATTCAAGTATAAAAAGATTCTCCAATGCGATTATGTTCATTTCAATGATAAAAAATCAAATAATAATATACCATTGAAGTAAATTACCATAAAATATTATTTTATGAAAATCTCAATTATTTATTACTAACATGACTGTCCAGAAGACTCTCTAGAAATAGACATTGAAGTTAACAGCCTCTATTTTCTTTTTTGTTATGTCAGCTTGATAGTGGTTAGAAAAGTTTGCATTGGAGATGTTAATTTTAACTCTCTATCAATTTATCCTATGTGACACTTCATTTTTTCATAATTCATACTTATATTGAAAATGTTTATATAATGACTTTTTTTTTTTTAGGGTCTTCATTGCGACTCAAAAAATTTCTTATTACACCTGTTTTTTAATAAAATATTTTAACACCATTATATCCTTACATACAAGTACTTAAAAGTACATAATTATATAACTAAAATTTTTAATTTGCTTTCTACATCCATTTCAGTTTAAACCCTAATAATATATACAAAATCAACAGTAATATATGACACAAAGTAATAACATATTGCCAGTGATGTGGTCTCTGCAAAACATCCTCTAGGCAAAGGGTCTAACCGGTATAAACGTTTCAACAATGTTGTCATTGGCCGCTTTGGGTACCTCTTGCCTGCCTTCAAGTAGTGCATTTACACGAGAGGCTAATAGTACACTAAGACGAGGCTAATAGTACACTAAGACTATGTCTGACACAAGAAATTGAAATAAAATTGATTGGATTAAAATAAAATAAATTTGATTGGATTGAGTTAGAAAATTACTATTCTATATTTGGTAAAATTTAAGATTGAAATAAAATTATATCATATTATCTTTGATATAGATTGAAATAAAATTAATTTAAACATTTTATAATATATATAAAATTTATTTTAAAAAAATTCTTTAAAAAATTTAAAAAAATAAAGTGGAGATGTTTGCTGTATGATGAGATTGGATTGAAATAAAATTAATTTAAATACTTTATAATATACTTAAAATTTATTTTAAAAAATTTAGAAAAAAAAACTAGAGTTTGAATGTTCATTCTCAAATCCATCAATTAGTTGAGAATGAGCGTTCTCATGAGAGGAAAATTTAAGAGAGTTTAGGATGGGGTTTGAGATTCCACTCATTGCTCTTCAAATATAAGATTTGAGAGTTTGAGATATTTTAAATCTCAAACCCACTTCAAATATCATGTATCAAATATAACCTAAGAGATGTCTTAATATTTTTGTCACAACAAGGATCACCCTTTTAATCAACATTTATCCTTTTTTTTTTTTTTTTACACGGTGATCGTGTTAATGTGCGCTTGGATTATGCACAATTCACTGCAACTGGACCTATTGTTACAAATGAAAGCTCGAATTATGACAACTAGTATGATGCCATTGTGGATGGTTGCTTTTGGGCAATGGAAAATAATCAAGCCAAAACTAAAAAAAAAAATATCAATACTTGGATAAATGTCCCAAAAAATCCAAATTAAAATTAAAAAAAAAAAAAAAACCTAGAATTGTGTTTTAAATGAGTGTAAAATGGGTATAATGAGAAAAAATACATGATTAAAATTATTATTAATGTTAAAGAATAATTTTGATATTTTAAAGAATGTAGGGAATAAAAATTTAATTTTAACTTTTTAAAATGAGTTTATAAAATAATTGGGTGTAGTAAGGAATTTTTGGGTGTCAATAGAGCCACTTTTTTTTTTTTTTTTTGTTCTCTTTCTCTCTCTTTTCTCTTATCGTGGGTTCCGTGCATATAAACTGTTGCATTATTTTAATTTAAAGCATTTCTAATGTTTTCATAGACTGTGAAAAAATTACATGTCACGTAGAATGAATAGACATTGAGTTAAAATAAATCTCTCTAATATAATTATCACTCATCAATATCAAGTCTGAGATAGGTAAAAAAAAAAATAGACATTATCAATATGACTATCCATTTTCAGAAGGTGTGTTAGACAGTCATGTTAGTAAATCAATAATTATTTAATTCAAATTTTTAAATCTAATTAAAATTAAATAAAAATTAAAGCATTAAATAGAAAATAGGGAAACATTAAATAAAAATACATGGAGATGTTAAATGGAAATACATTGAAGTATTGGAGAATAATTTTTTAATTTAATTGTCTATCAAATAATACTTATGTCATATAGGAAGCAAATATTTTAATGTTGATAACGTCGCACTTTTTTTAAAAACATAATCCATGAAAGTATTAGAGATTTTTTCAGAGTGTCGATGTTTCCACCTTTTAAAAATTGTATGTAAACCCCATTTTGTTTGTGCAACCAATTAAAATATTTTAATAGGTAATACCTTGTAAATTCACCATGTATATTACCAAATACCCTTTCTTTTTATTTTAAGATAATATCATAAATAAATAAATTATAAATCATTAAAATAAGTAGCCTTCACCCTAATTTTCCAATGGAGCCTGTTGCACAAACACAGCAACAGTCACCCTAGTTTTTCATACGGAAATGGTTGCCTCCTTCCTGTTTCCCATCCAAGCCACTTTTCCATCAATTCTTTTGTCTATGGAAACCTTCTGTTCCTCCTCAAACACTGCATCTAAGTTTTCGAATTTTTATTTTTTTTATATATATTTATTTTATATTTCAGAATTTAATAATAGATAAAAACCCTCCTTCAGTAGCCATTGTTAAATTGGCAACTAGGACTTCTGATTCCTGACCCAAGAGCCGACACTTCTTTTGTTCACTGTATTGACTTGCTTGCCAAGCTACGGACGCCTTGCTTAAAGCTAGCTAAATTGTTTTCTCAAGTAGCCTCAAATGATCAAAGGAGAAGAAGTGTTGTTTGCAAGCAAACCTAATAATGCATCGAGGCAGAGACCCTTTTGATGAAGCGCCTGCACCCACTGGGAAAAAGGGATAATGGACCTTGCCAGAGTTTCACTTTCAAAAAATAAATGGTTAAAATTAATAATATTTTTAAAAAATAATAATAATATACTTTAAGAGTAATATTGAAATTTTGAAAATATGTAAAAGTAGGGGTGTACATACAATTTTAATGGGGTGTAAGTATTGCCACTCTTTAACTTAATATGTTATTGAAGTTTTATTAATTTCCTGAACAAAACATCAGCCAATTGTCGTCTTATTAAATTAAATTATATTGAAATACAACTATTTATAACTTAAGTTATTAACACATTTTTCTTCACGCATGTTATAAGAGTTTAAATCATAATATACTTATTTTGTAACACTCTCCACCCGATTCTCATTCAAATGGAAACTCGAGTCGAAAGATGTTAACTTAATCGGTTTATTCGTTATTATTCAAAGGATGCATTCATTTTCTCAACTTCTATTTCGGACCCTTCGTACGACTCCGGAATCATTTCACCACACAAACATTTATAAACACAATATTTAATAAAAATCATCTTAATCGAAATTAAACACTAATTAAATGATAAATAAGAATTTCTTTACAAAATTACTTTACGAATCAAAAACTTTTTCTACAACTTATACATCCTCATTTATAAAATCTCATAGATCTATATACATGTACATGCAATTCTATAAACTTAAATACCACTATATAATACCAAAAGTGGGACTACCAAATATGAAGGGATGTGACTCGCAGAAATCGCGGTAGCTATCTTCTCGTCTATCTCTATCTACGACGCCCAAATCTAAACCTACGCGTGGAAAATCCAACGTGCTAAGTATTCCTACTTAGTAGGTGTACACAAATTTTACATTTATCATGTCATTGCGAAATTCATATTATAAAATAAAATTTCTAAAATTCTCAAGCCTCGATCAAACTTCATAAATAAATTCGTTTATTACTAATTGCACGTATAAAATACATGAATTTTGTTTCCAAGCACATAAAAATCCTAACTTCCAAAATGCTCGAGCTTTTATTAATATTCATACATAAGTCATTTTACCACTAATTACACATACAAACCGCATATTTAAAATTCCTCATTCCACGGAAATGTCACAGGATAACACAACCTTTTTACGTTTTCTCAAAATACTAAAATAATACGTAAGAAAATCACTTTATTAATAAAACATATATATATATATAAAAGAAGTTCTCAAACATATCAATACGATTTCTTCCAGTTTTTATAATAAACCTCAATGAAAGCACATACTAACAATTACGTATATAAAACCCATAACAATCATTTTTCAACATAGTTACACGATTTTCATGTAATATATATATTTTTCTCATGTACAAGTGGGAAATCATTATTTTACAATTTTCGAATTTTTATAGATAAATTTACAAATAATTCAATTTTTCATTCACTGCACGCATAAACACATGTATTTTCATTTTCAAGCATGTCAGTACGATTTTTCTTTAATAATATTCAGTGTCATTTGTAAACACTGACATGATACCATGGATTGAAAATCAGGTTTCACGTTTCCCTCGACATCGGACACTCGATGATTACTCGTCAGAGCACATTTCATATAATACACAAATTCTGGGACTGAACATTTGATGCCTCGTAAGGTCCATAAATTCAGTATCAACGTTTATAAGTATATCGGTGCAATACTACTATAATTACCCTATTGGCATACCAAGTTCTCCGACATCGGTCATTCGGTGACTACCCGCAGGATCACATTTCACATATCATGGATTTCATATTTCCCTCCAGTATTGAACACTTGGTGCCTGCCCGCCGGATCTCAATTTCACAATTGTATCGATTTTTAGACTGGACACTCAGTGCCTCTCAAGGTCCTTGAATCAACATCGGTATACAATCATAACGGTGCAGTACTGCTAATATTTCACTTTTGGCATACCAATTTCCAATCTCCACCTATTAATGTACAGGTTTACTAGGGTCCTTATAACTTTTATTGATTAGCAACAATTTAACAATCTATCACTTTTCATTTCCAAATAAAAAATTCGTTTGGAAAGCAACAAAATAAATTTCAACCACACTTTTTCTTGTTTAGTCAAAGCATTAAACGTAACATCATCAAGCATCATTTTACACTCAAATATTCATCAAAATTAATCAAAGACCACATTGCCCTTCACCTTATTAGTACACGGTTAAGGCACTAACGTGGTTCAATTCTTTCCGTTTCAAATCAAAATCATAAAATCGCAATTAATTGACATTTTATAACAATTCAACAAAATAATTGCACAAACCCTTTTCATACCATTTTTGGTCAACATCCATTTTTTCATAAACTTTCCAAATTTTTTATCATCAAATGCCACAAAATCATCCACAACATAATTTACACATACTCATGAAATTTATTTAATTAAAATTAAACAAAATCATATATTAAAAAACACCATTTTTCACTCTTTCAACTTATCAATTTTCTTTTTTTATCAAAACCTTTGTGCCTTTCTCCTCGATATACATTCGGTCAAGACACTAAACTCATCAATTTCTTTCCGATTCCTTTTTGTTTCAATTTGAAAATCATAAAAATCACATGCAAACAACATTAAATCACAAATTATCAAAATAATTTCATAAAACCCCTTATTTACATATTCGGCCACATTTACAAGTGATTTAAAATTTATTAAACTTTCACTATTTCACATATCAAAATAATCCAGAAATCATTCCAAAATAGAAATCAAACTCGTTCAACCAAAAACATAAATAATCAAAATTTCAAATATTCTAAAATCATTTTAGTAATAATTCAAACAGAAAATATAAAATTCTTGCTGGAATTTCTTATCCGATTTCGTAATAAACTTTCATTTCAATCGTTAAACATAATTGATAATTTATAAAATCAACTAACTCAACAAATCTATTTATTTGAAATAAATAATAAAATCGAAAATATAAATAACTATAACTCAATCAGTTTAATTAAACATAAAACTATCAACTCACCGCACTCTTTTACTTATTTCTGGATTTAAAACGAACTCTTATTTGATTTTCTCATCATCCTCTATCCATCCTAAATCATATAAAACTTAATTCATAATCTAGAGAAAAAATAAATTAATTTTCTGAAATCTAACTTCTATTAAAATAAATTTACTTATCTAGATAATTAGATCCTTAAAATATTTTTCCTTTTTTTTTCTTCTTCCTTTCCTCCTTCTCGGCTCCTGCTACTTTTTTTTTTTCTTATGCTGTTCAACTGAACAGCTTCTGTGCTTTGTTTTTGAAGACCAAAATATGTATAGACTACATCTCACTCATCTTTATCATTCTCCTGCCACCGCCTCATTTTAACTTTTTTTTTTCTTTTTCTTTTATATTATTTTTTTCTTCACGCACCCACTTCACTTTTCTATATATATATATATATATATATATATATTTTTTTTTTTTCCTCAATCGGCAACATCAACATATATATATATATATATGTATATATTTTAAATGAGCATGACCCACCATTTACATATTTCTATACATATATATATTTAAATGGGCATGGCCCACCACAAAAAAAAAAAAAATCAAACACCGGTTGAGATATATATATTTTTACCAACCCATGTACTACAAATTTTCATTAACCCTATGATCTTTTTCTTTTTAATCCAACTTTCTTAATTCCTTTTAAAAATATCCTCCAATAAATCATTTATCTATAAACTTCTGGACTTTTAAGACTTGAATTGAACCAAATTAATAAAAATAAATTGAATTTCAATTTATCTTTTGGATCCAATTAGATTGGAGCGTTATAAAACAATAACAATTAACACTTATATAGGCAACCATTAAGCAAAAGTCTTTAATCCAATTCTAATCACCAATTAAACTTATATACTTTTGAATAATCACATCTATATTATTCTAAATAATAATCATTATTTCCTTTTTGTCACCTCCAATACTATGTCAAACTTAATTAATCATTCTTTATAACTCTTATACTTCATGTAGCTTCCGAATAATGAATTAATATATACCAATGAATAATTACTCACACATTTTTATCGTTTTCTATTCATACTCTTTGGAACAAATAAATCATTTAAAATCATATCCTATAACACCCATGCTATATCACATTCACATAAATCTCATTCAATTATTTCAAAAGTTCAAGTACGCAATTCCAAATCTAATAATCATGAATTTTCTTAAACAAAAGATTAAACACCGCACTTCCGTTGTACAACTCTGATATTCAACAAAATACTATTACTCATGTCATTAATAACACCACCAAACAATTATAAAATTTTTACACATATTACAAAAAAATCAATCTAAAATTTTACTATGATAATCATTAATAACACCACAAAATAATTATACGATTTTTAAACACATTTCGAGAGTCCATCTGAAACTCTATCAATACTCCAAAATTTTTGTGTTTGAATGACCCATTTGCCCTTTAATATATTTAATTCATATCCATACCTAAATAAATTTTAAAAATATTTCATAGTCATCCAATCCTCAAATCGACTGTGTAATACTCTAATTAGATGTAAAACCTCTTAATTGCATGCTTTAAAAAAAAAAAAAAAAATCAAATGGGTATAAAACTATTAATACCTATTATTTTTCAAAAAAGGCATTTTCATCCAATAAACTTTAATTCACTTAAAACCTACTCAAATTGACTCATTTTCAATCCGTTTTAGTTTTCTTAAATTTTATTACTTATTTCGGAGTTTTTCGACTTTAGGGTTCGCTTTTTGAAAAATTCACTATTCACACATATACTATTCATTCCGATATATTTTCATTTCTCTTAAATAGAGGAAATTCGGGGCGTTACATATTTATTGTTGTATATTATAATAATAAATTTTTGGATTGTACATGTAGTGTTTAACTAAAATTATTAGTAGATTTTTATTTTGATATATATATATATATATGACATATTTTACAATGCACTTTGGTATGTATACACTTGTAATCTTAATCATTTAATTTTTAATGAGTCAAATCTCAGGGTACCGACTCATTAGTTGAAAATCAAGTCTCAACCCTTAGATTTGATTGATAAAAAATTAAATGTTTAAGATTATAAATGCATTCGTATCCAAGTGCATTGTAAATTATGTATATAGTGTTTTTAAAATGAGGACTCTCTCACTTTAAAAAATAAGGACCAACCAATAAAATTAATCCATTATGTTCTTTATCCTAAAATAAATTCTCTCTCCTATTTAATTTAAATACAATAAATGAATTTGATTTGTTGGTCGTAAGGAAATCCTCATTTTAAAGATAATATATATAGGACTTTTATAATCAGGACATTCCAACTTTAAAAAGTAAGGACCAATCAATCAAATTCATTTATTCCATTTGAAGTAAATAGAACAGAGAATGCAATAGGTGAATTTAATTGATTGATCTTTACTTTTTAAAATTAAGACGTTTTGATTGTAAAAAAATATATATATATAAAATGAAAACATTGGCACATGGATACAGTACTAAGTTTTAGGTGAAGAATATGCTTCCAAGAGTGAGATATAACTTAACTAAAAAGAGAACAACATAAAAAAATAGGGCGTTTATATGGTACTTAGCATATGGACATAACACTAATGGTGTGTTTACTTCATGGATTGGGGAATGGAAATGGGGAATGAGATTGATTGATACTGTTTACTTGCTTGAAATTCATTCCGTAATGAGAATGAAAGTATAGGCCCCACATCAATTTGGGGTTGTGGAATGGGAATCTCATTCCTCCCAACCCACTTAGGAATCCTATTCTCATTCCCTTTATCAAGATAAAAAATGTATTATACCCTTATTTAAAAAATGTTTAAAAAAAAAACTATTTTATTTGATGTTAAAAAAAAAAAACCATATATTATAATAAGAAACTACATACTATTAGTTTTTCATCACCAAATTCTTAATTATCATAGTGGACTATTAAAATAATGTACAGTTTTTTTCTATTATAATATGTAGTTTTTTATTTGATATTAAAAAAAAAATGCATATTACAATAAAAAATTGCATACTAGGTTAGTTGACTATTAAAATAATATACAATTTTTTTTTATTATAATATGCAGTTTTTTATTTGATCTGCATATTATAATAAAAAACTGCACACTATTATAATTAATCCATAATTTTAATTAAGGGTATTTTTGTAACTTATAATTAATCCATTCCGATTCAAAGCAAAGTAAACAGTTTAATGGGAATACTACTAATTTCGATTCTGATTCCTGTAATTGCAGTAAATAACTTATTTTGATTCCGATAATCATTCCGATTTTAAATCATTCCGATTCCAAATCATATTCTGATTCCTCCAAGTGAAGTAAATGCACCATAAGTTTAAGTTGAAGAATATGCTCCCAAGGGTGAGATATAACTTAAATAAGAGAGAACAGCACATAAAAATAGGGGAGTTTATATGGTACTTAAAAACAATCATGATTATGTTGTAAGCATTGACTAAAAATTAAAGATACATAACTACTCTTCTTATGTCATAAATTTGAATCCTTCTTATCCAAGCTTTTAATAAACATTTATGTCAATGACAGCCAATGTTGTTGGTTTAAGAGCCACTTGCCCCCCGATGCCTTTGGCATGAGTCGAGATCTAGATAAGTCAAAAAAATAACAAGTTCTCCCTATGTTGCCCTCCCACTCTTGTATAGGTCTCTCACTCATTTTCTTACGGGTGGATCCCTTCTATATGAGAGTAACACTAGGGTCGCGTCACCAATGTTTCTATTCCGATGGGTCTTAATCTTTAAAAAAAGAAAAAGAAAAAGAAACATTTATGGATATTTAATCCATCAATATTATCAATAAACAATAGTCTAATAAATTGTATAATAATTTTTTATAGTTTTACCCTTTAATTAAAGAGACAAATCTGTAACAAAAGGTTGATGTATATTTATTGTAATGAAAAAAGTTAATTTTTTATTTTTTCAATAAAATAGTTAATAAAAAAGTGGAAACACCTAGAATATTACTCTGTAACGTGTAGGCACGTGTATCACGTTTAAATATACTTAGAATGTTAGCGTACATTCGGTAATCCTCTAATATCGACCAAACATTCTTCTTAATATTTCTTCAAGAACTTGCTATCAAACATAGCCATAATGAAAAGAAAAATGATACATTATTTTTTAGTAATTTATTTAGGTTCATTGACCACATTGATTTTTAGTCAAACAATTTTCCTTCTACAAAAGTCAGTACATGTAAATGGTAAGTACATTCAAACCAACTTCTATTTGGAAATGCATATATAGTTTGTCAATCAATGTAAATAAATGTTTATTATGATAAATTTTATTTTTGGAAAAAACAACTTTGCCAAAAATGCCTCCACAATTTTCAAAATTATTGCATTTTTTAATTATATTATTTAAAAAAATTTGAGAATAATGTACAATTATTCACTCATATCATATTGTCTGCATAATGTAGTTAATCACATTTGATTCTCATGTCAAATGATATAATGAAATAATGATGATAAAACTCACCTTTCTGATTCACCCATAATGTTGCACTTTATTTGTCTCATCCCTTTTTTTTTTCCTCAAAAGCCACATCTATTTATTTTCTAAATTAGAAATAATTTACCCTCATATTATGATGATACATTTAATAGTTGGTAACATTAACAATAACCAACCTCTATTGTAAAAGCATATTACTCATACTTTAACTTGTCAGCTTACTTCTCAAGTTTTGAGTTCCATCATAAGTATTTATTAATATGTATAAGATGTTTTTTTTTTTTTTTTTAAATCATGGAAATAAATTTTTGGATTGCATTAAAATCTTGATTGATTTCCAATTATTGTGTAATTATATCCATTTTTTTTCAAAAAAATAAACAAGCAAAGAGTCTATTTTTTTTTTCACTTAGGACTTAATAATGTTGAATTATATCTATTAAATTATTTTCGTTTATTTTTTTCAAGTTGTCAAACTACTTAAAACTACCAAAAAATAACTAAAAAAATTAAGTAAAATTTGTTAATTTTTCACTTAATTATAAATAACTTCATGACATTTAAAAGTTTTTATTCAAATTTATCATTCCTAAAATAACAAAATTTTAAATTTATCCTAATTTTATATTACTCAACTTTTATTTTATTTTCTTTTTTCCTTGATACTTATAAAAAATGTATTTGAAAAAAAAAAACTAAATATATCTCATATCAGATTATCTTAGAATTAAGCTAATATATTTTAATTTATAATTTAAACATTTATTTTCTAGTTATTTTTTAAAATATATTAATATATTTAAATATATAAATATGATTAATACTATTATATTTTTTAATTATATTTTAATTATAAATAAAATATTATTAATATGTACATAATTTTTTTTTAGAATTTAATAAATTATTTATTTTTTAGTGTTTGTATTAAATTAATTAAAATTACATAATAATAAATAATTAAAAAAGATATAAATATTAAATTATTAATTTTTAGATAATTTTAACTTTTAAAAATAAACAAGTTTATAATATACTCAGAGATAAAGAAAAAATAAAACATATTATTCAGATTTCATATTTCAATCATTATTCAGTTTTTAATTTATAACAATACTGTTCAGTTTTCAAACTAAAAAAACAAATGAATCGTACATCGTAAAATGTTGATAGGATTACATGCACGTGTCTCACTTACTTTTACAATCACACGTGTGCCTAATCTTCTCCAGATTAATTTCCTTTTAAACGAGACAAACCCGCCAATCAAAGGGCAGCTCCATATGCTGTCAAATCCTAATCTCTTATTATCCTATACTTAATTTTAATCACCCCCACGCAAATAAATGGAAATAAATTAAAATTACAATTAAAATAACCATATAAAAAACCCAAAATAATAATAATAATAATAATATAATATAATCTCTCCACTTTAAAAATTACTCGAGTCTGGTTCACTCTTCCTGTGCTCTCACGCCATTTTCATTTCTTTCTAAACCGGCATTTCGTCTGTTTCTTTCTCTAGAAATCATCATCATCATCTTCAACATCGCCTTTGATCATCCAATCTTTGATTCTCCTTTAAACTTCGCATTAGATTGAGGTTGGAATTCGCCGACAATACATTGAAAATCGAAAATCAAGATTTGTCTTTTTTTTTTCCTCTTCTGTTTGGTTCCTGAGAAAGTCACAGGAATCAGAGAGAAAAATCGGAAAATAATTTGAGTAATTATTCAGTTTTTATTTTTTATTTTTTAAAAAGCGCTTTGCGTCTTCACTGGACTATAGACCTGTTAGTATTGTGATAATACATTTATTTTTTTCATTTTCATTTCCTTTCGCTTTCTTGGAATCCAAACAGAAGATTTAGGAGAAGTATGCTGGGGACTAATTTACAGTTCGGTCGCGTTCGCGGTGAGGATCGGTTTTATGTGCCTGTAAAAGCGAGGAAGAATCGGAGCCAAAAACAACAACAGCAACAGCAACAGCAGCAGCCGAAAAGCGATGGAAAAGAGAGTGTGGTGTCGTCGAAGAGTGGAGTGTTGAAGCCAATTTCGGTGTCGGAGCCGCCTTTGAATGTAGTCTCTCTTAGTAATCTTGATAGGTTCCTCAAATCAACTACGCCTTCGGTACCAGCCCAGTATTTTTCTAAGGTCGATTTTTGTTCATTTATTTATATATATCGTGTTTATTATGCTTGGTTTGGGGTGGTTTGTTTGATTTTGTGATTGTTATGTGTAACTTGGAATTGTTTATGAATCATAATGGTCAGTCAATTTTCATGACTAAGTTTGGTGAATCTGTTTATTGCACAGAATGTGGTAATCTGGGATCACCAAGTGGTGATTCCATGTGATTTGGGTTTGATTGAATCTTGTTTTTCGTTTTATGTTGACATATAAGTTAATGGCTTTGGTCGACTTGGCATGATAATTTTCTGTGTAGTTTTATTGTGAATTTTGTTGAAAACAGTAGAACGAATGAGGTTTGGAACTTACAAGTTTAGTTAATTTTGATTTTTATTGAATTTAGTTTTTCCTATTGTTTTCGACATGTGGGTGGGTGTGTGCTTGGCTGTTAATGCTGTGGCTACCAATTTTGTATCTCCTAGGTTTTGAAGGTTTTGAATAGAATTGTGTTTGTTTTTGGTACAGACAACTATGAGGAATCGGAGGACTTGTGTAGAGTTTCAGCCTTATTTCACACTTGGTGATTTGTGGGAGTCTTTTAACGAATGGAGCGTTTATGGGGCAGGAGTGCCTTTGGTACTTGATGGGAGTGACTCTGTTGTTCAGTATTATGTCCCATATCTATCGGGCATCCAATTGTATGGTGAATCTATGCAGTTGACTGCTAAGTCAAGGTATAAATCTTTTCTCTCTCTATATATATATGTATAAAGGTATATATAATATTTTGTAACAATTGAGAGGCAAGTCACTTTGCAGCTATGCATTTGTTGTTCTTGCTATTGTAAGGCTTTTTTTATGATGCATTTTTTTAGTATGTTTGTTCATTGCTTTTACTCCTCTTTATAATATGGGTGTTTGAAATTCAGTAATGACTGTGTTTGAACCTTTGATGTATCAAGGTCTTAATTCCTAAGGAATGTAGTCAACTTATTTGTCTCTTGTTTTTTGTTTTATACCATTTTACTGCTCATTTTCTGAGGCTGCTTTAGTGTTTATGTGACCCAATCACTGTCATCTGCTCTTCTGCTCAAATAGATGCTCTGGTATATTGCTTTTGATTTTTATTTAGCTTCCCTAGCAAGGACATTAAAATTGCCATGTTTTGTATTCTTTGATTTCATATGTGCAGTATATTTATTTGCATGTTATTTTCCACTGGTCCAGAAATGAAAATTTTGCAAAATTATATCTTAATAGGTTAACGTTTCTAGGTGAAAGAAACTGCAGTAAGTAGTCATATTTTTTCAAAGTTTTGTCATCTTAGTAGTGGCTTATATGAGCTTAACTTTTTCTTGTTCAACTCTTTGGTAATCCAGTCCTTGATTTACGTATAACTCCTGGTATTAGTTCTTGGTGTAATTACTTTATCTGCTTTAGGGAGTTCAATATAGGTGCTTCTACAGTTGTTATCAGCAATAAATTCAGTCTCATTTAGTGCTCTTCATCTAAAATTTTCAGTTTGAAACAGAATGGTTGATAGTGTAAGTTCTTTATGTGTGCCTGAAGAACGAAGGATGGGAAAATCTACTGAATCAAGCACCCCATTCAAAAGTTTGGCGGATTAGTTTACAGGCATAGTAAACTGAAATATGGTGTAAATGTGGATATAGATATTGTGATCATGACTAGAAGCATTTTCATTTGAAAAAGTAGTTTTCTGCTGCTTGCATAGGTTTGAGAGATGAGAAGTACTCTACTTATGAAAAGATCCATGATGAGAGTTTTTTGGTATTGGAGTTGATAACGAGTTAATTGTTTGATGATTTTTTCAAGTTTTGGTGTATTTGCTATTAAAGTTCTGCAGAGATGAAATATATTCCTCTGCTTGACATGTGAGCTAAGTATTGCTTGTGGGAGTTGATGGGAATCGGAAGATGGTGAAGGTTGAATTGTATTTGGAATCTTAAGATTAATTGTGTTCTTGTGACTTTAAGATTTCCTGTTGATAAATGGAGATTGAGCGTATGAGGATGGTTGAAAAGTGAAATTAGTTGTTCTTGGAATTTAACTCATTATTTTGTAAAGTTTGAATTTAACTTGGTATGTGAATGTGAGCATAGTTTGTAAATATGGCTTGGTACGATTGTATATATGGCTATATAGTTTTACTGAGCGAAAGACATATCCATATGGTCGTATTTTGGCCTATGGATTTTGGGGCGTATAATGTGTACTGGTACGACCGTATACAACCATATATGTTCGTATATGTCCGGGTTGGGTTTCCAAAAAAAAAAGGGGAAAGAATCCCTAAACCTCTTATATCTTTCGATCGGGTGCCTCTCTCTCAACCTCTCTCTATTTTTGGTGACTTAAGCTTCCATTTCCAATGACTAAAAACAACTATTAAAATCTTTAAAAAAAAAACTACTAAAAAATTTGCCTTTTTGCTTTTTATTTTTGCTTTTTATTTTATTTTTTAACCATTTGCCGTATATACATCCATATAAAGCGTACCGGGCATATCGTGCCCTTACCGTATCGTACCATGTATTTATGTTGTAAATGTGGATATAGATATTGTGATCATGACTAGAAGCATTTTCATTTGAAAAAGTAGTTTTGTGCTGCTTGCATAGGTTTGAGAGATGAGAAGTACTCTACTTATGAAAAAGATCCATGATAAGAGTTTTTTGGTATTGGAGTTGATAACGATTTAATTATTTGATGATTTTTTCAAGTTTGGTGTATTTGTAATTAAGGTTCTGCAGAGTTAAAAATATATTCCTGGAGTTGACATGTGAGCAAAGTATTGCTTGTGAGAGTTGATGGGAATCAGAAGATGGTGAAGGTTGAATTGTATTGGAGTCTTAAGATTAATTGTGTTCTTGTGACTATAAGATTTCCTGTTGAAAAATGGAGATTGAGCATATGAGGATGGTTGAACAATGAAATTAGCTGTCCTTGGAATTTAACTCATTATTTTGTAAAGTTTGAACTTAACTTGGTATGTGAACATGAGTTTAGATAAGCAGAATGACATATCCTTCGTCCATTCATCTTGTTAGTTTACTATAGTGAATGTTGGAACTCGCTGTCTTATAATCAGCGGATATGTTAAAAAAAAGAAAAGGGTTCTTAGAACTTGAAGTTTGTTGCAGTTGTCTTTTAGTGTAGCCTGCTAATTAATTGATGTTGGACAGGCTTGGAAATTGAAATGTAATTAGATGCATTGAAAAATGAATTTTGATTCGTGTTTTATTAGAGCTTTATTTGATTGTGAAAATTTCAATAATTGTGAAGAAAGTAGTTGCTGTGCAGTGATGTGACAGTGAATACTGCCAGATTAGGGAACAGGATAGTGACCAAGGTTTGAGTTGTGGGGGGGAAAAGTTTAAGGAAAAAACAGTAGAAAATTAAAGAGAGCACTAGATGTCCATGTCTTCAGTAATACAATAATAACACAATATTTCATTAATCTATATGCATGATCTTAAGAGTAGACTGGCTTTTTCTAGAGACTTGCCTTCTTATATGGATGGGATAAGTAAAATCAAGAGAATTAAGAATCTTAATTGACTGATTTGAGCTTAAAACCAGTTAAGTCTTAGATAAAGATCTAATATTCAACTTAGACTTGTGTGGGTTATCAAAACACCCTTAATGTACTGGAATTCTGGAAATTACTTCTGCATTCCTGCATGGATAAACACCGCATTTGTAAGCTTCTATTAACATTAAAACTGACTTAATGCTGAATCTCTAAGCTTCTTTTATCATGGCTACCTAATTATTAATTGTATCTTGGTCCTGGACAGAGAGTGTGGTTATGATTTTCTCTGAGCAGATATTTTCACCTTGTTACTGGTAAGTCACCATATACAGGTTATGTGTCCACAAAGTGTTGATGCAGTAATGTTGGTTTACTCTGAAATACTGATTCTTCAATTATGCTAGGCCTATTAATTTCCTTTGTTGAAAAGGTGATCATCTTAGTATATCTTATATGTTATTGTATTTGCTTTATCCATGTAAGTATGGGTATCTCCTGGATGTCTGACAACATGATGAAGTATCTAAAATTACGATGGTTTAATCAAAATTATTTTAAAGGAATCAAGTTATATGCGATATTTGGTAATTTCAATTCGTTGTTTGTTACTCTAAATCCAATTTTGTTTTTATAATATGGCTAGGCAAACCGGAGAGGACAGTGATGGTGACTACTACAGGGACTCAAGTAGCGATGGAAGCAGTGATTATGAAATTGAAAAAGGCATAGAATTTTCAGGGGTGCAGCAGGGTCGCTATCATCTAACAGAGGATGTCCCTTCTAGAATTGTTAGTTTGTCAATAAGTGATGAAAATAGTCTGATGCAGGAAGGCTTTTCTAGTGATGAGGGTGATACTGGGAATTCTCGAGGTCAACTGTTATTTGAACATATGGAGCAGGATCCTCCTTACGGCCGTACACCATTAGCTGACAGGGTTAGTTATTTGCCTAGTACATATTTATTTGGTAAATTTTTGGATTGAACTCTGTACTAGCTGCCTTATATTTGTATATGTTGAATTGTTGTACATCTGTGGCAGGTATTAGAACTTGCACGCCAATACCCTGGCCTGAAGACATTAAGAAGTTGTGATTTGCTGCCAGTCAGTTGGCTATCTGTTGCATGGTAGGATAAGCGTGATCAATATGATTTAGACTTGCCTAGCAGTCAACATGAATTCATTTTTGCTGGTGCATTTTATAGGTATCCTATATACAGAATACCTACAGGACCAACATTAAAAGATTTGGATGCTTGCTTTCTGACCTACCACACCCTCTCCACACCCATGAGAGGTAATTATGATATTTCTCACCACAATTATGTTAGACAGTAGTTATTTTTTGCAATGCTTAATCCCTCCATCGTTGCTTACTGGGAAGCTTGACCTTAGTTTAATAGCTACATAATAAACCTGAAGTTCATGTGCTCAGAAATGAAATAAAGAAAGAAAACAGGGAGTGAATCTCCTGGTAACCTGGCCAAAGTCATATTCAATTGATTTAGCTGCATAATAACTATTAATTTTATTGAAAGAAAGACTCAAGCATCTCCTGTTTCTTCCAATTTCGAACGAAATTTTCTTGTGTCTTAGTAAATAGTGATAAGTGGCTGATATTAGATTGTTTGTTGCAGCATAATAAATTTTTATTGCATTCTGAGCTTTGCTTTCCCTATGCCTGTTTACCTTGTCTGCCGCAGTTCATCATCAGTATAGTTGGATACATTTGGTTTTGATAGTAGTCACCCAATTATTGGCTTCTGAGGTGTCCAAATACTCCCTACTTATCATATCATAATCTGTGTGATATGCTTTGTCTCAAGTAGCATCGACAGTGGCATGCAGGAGTACGTTTTTAAATAGTTGACACAGATTTATCTGTATAGCAAGCTTTAGATTCACTACTCATGCCTTCTTACGAACAGCTCTAAACTTCCATAAGCCAGGCAATATGTTATGGACATGGGTTATGTGAACCTAGGTGCCTACACTTGTCAGAATCTTCAGTTCCTAGCCAAGAGATTCTGACTAAATAGTTGATATCTTCTCCAATGTTTGGTGGATGCATGTTGGGTCGTGTCTTTATTTTAAATTTTGTGCCTTTGCCTCATATAATATTTTTTCTTATATTCTCCTGGTTTTTTGAGTATTTGTCTCTTTGAAGGTACTTGTTGTTCCTTGCTAGTTGCTATATAGTATTTTCTTGTGTATTTCTAAATCACAAATAAATACATGACAGAGGAGATGTATACAGTTCAGAGAGATCCTCAGGAAAATCTTTGCCCATTATTGCCCTTAGCACAGATGATTGTTATGATCTGCAACTTTGTGTTTCTGCCAATGGTTAGAATAGGTTGGATGGTTTATAAGAAGATAGCCAGTTTGTTGTTCTCGGGTATTCGTTTCTTGAAATTGACCTCTTGTCTACTTTTGCAGGCAGTGGAAGTACCCAAACTCCATTTGTGGTCTATCCCAATGAGATTGATGATGTCCCAAAACTTTCTTTACCTACTTTTGGAATGGCTTCTTATAAATTCAAAGGATCGATGTGGACACCAAATGGAGTAAGCGAGCATCAACTGGCAAACTCCCTGATGCAGGCTGCAGACAACTGGCTAAGACTGCTTCATGTCAAACAACCAGATTTTCAGTTCTTTGCTGCGCATGGGATGTAACAGAGGTGAAATTATGAGATATCATTGCTTCAGTTACTTCCTTGCTCACAGTGCAAACGATAAGTCATAAAATTCCATAATAAGTGGTTAAACTGAGATTAAAGTGCCTTCTGAGTTTTGGTGATTATGATGGCATATATTTGCGGGAGTCTTATGCGGTTTTGATTTCCTGTTGCATGCAGTGAAACCTAAAGAAAAATCAAATGTTCAGTTATTATTATTTTTTTAAAAAAAAAGTGATAAAGAAAGCAATACAAAAGAGAAAATGATCAAAACAGAGGATAATCGGTGGCATTAGATTAGAAGAAGCCAACTAGACCCTAGCGGAAAAGACCTTAAAAAAGACAGGACAGATATCGGCATGAAGATGAATGAGAGTGTAGCAGCAGCAAATTGAGTGTACTCTGCCAATTTGTTGCTTGTTGAACCGTTTATTATTTATATCAATATTATGGTGAGAAGTTTAGTATATCTGTAGGTTTATTTGGGATTTTGAGTTTGAATTTGATGTATAACAATTCTGAATTTGGGTTTTCCCCTTATTGTACCAACATTTTGTGTTGTTTATAATTATTTTATAAGAAAAATCTATATTAAATGCCGTTCAGGTTAGCTGGCTATTGCATAGATTATTAGCCATCTTATCTGCTTGCAATCCTCGTCGTGGTTAATGATGCGCTGTTTTTATTGGAGCATGAATTTGATGTAACCAGAAATTACTTTTGAGAAGCGAAAAAGGGAAAATAAGATTCATATTTTACAAGCTTATTCGAAGCTGGTGTGTTGAAGTGGTCAAAAGGTGAAAACATAAGTAGCATATGGTCTTTAAGGTTTATATCCTATGTCGTGCGACTGGGTAACTGGTTATTTCAGAGTTGATCTCGGCGTGGGGTGAAAACATTTTCGTCGGTGTATGTGTTCGAAGTTGGTGTGTTGAAGTGTGTGTAAATTTTGTTTTTACCGGTTATTTTTTTTTTTTAAAATTATTTTTAACCCCTGAAACAGATTAATTTTATCATATATCAAAATTATCCATAATGTCTTTACATATTTTTACCCATAACCCCTTAACTTTTAAAATTTTATAAAAAACCGAAATGTATAATTATGAAATAGCCCGAAATGTATAATTATGAAATAGCCCCTTATATATACATATCACTAGCGATTGAAAGTCATTATCATCACTGATTGCAAAAGTGATTATCATCATTGAAATAGACCCGTTTTCTATGACTTATACCCGATTGAGACCCAATGAGCCCGTTCGACCATTTTTGGTCATTCTCTCGCAGTTACTGACCTTGCCAGAGCATCTCCGATCGTCGGCAATCTTCTCCGTTTGTTAAGGTATGCGAACTCTGGTTTCCATTTCAAAGTTTATATTTTTTTATTTTGTTTTGCAATTTTGAGATTTTTTTTTTATATTATGGATGTTGGGTTATGATAATTAGGTTCAATTTGTTGGATTTGAATTGAAAATGACTAATTTCAATGATAGTAGCATCATTGCCATCAGTTCGGTTTTTCACAAATGATCGATTTTTCACTTTAGTTTTACATTTTCGGTTTTTCACTTTGGTTTTACACAATGATTTTTCACTAAGATGTGAAAAATCGAAATGAAAAACCGATCTATAACACTGATCGGTTTTTCACACCCAAAATACTAATTGTTTATAGTTTTTCTTTCCTATAAATGGATTTTAGGTATAAATATAATTCACAAACAATTAACAAAAATTCGAATGGGAATACACACATTTGTTAGAAATGGTTTGGTAAAATAATTTCAGTTATTACTAAACAAGGTTTGTCCGACTGGTTCATAGGAAAGTGCCCGTTTTGACATATTTTGAAGATAAACAGCAACACTATGACTACTCTCTTTGTGATATTATGGTTTCTTATTAGAGAGGTAGAGGTTTTCGGTGGGCACCGTAATGAAATGTGGTTTGAAATTGGGGGAAGAACATATAAATTTAGGAAACAGAAGTTCTAATTAGTGACAAAACTTGCTTTTAGGGGTATTGACCAAGAAATCTTTAATACGCAACAAAATAACAAGAACAGTATCATATGACGATTGTTCAATAGAGTGTTGTTGAGTGTGCCCAGCCTAACCATCTTTCTCGAGGTAAGAAGTCATACAATGCGCCAAGGCCATGCAGTCGACAACGTAATAAATGATGAAGATCTATTGAAGTTAACTAATGTAAGGATCATTGTTCATCTTATCATGGGATAAGATGATAGAGCCAACATTGGTCATTTTATGTGGGTTATGATAGAGGATGTAGAAGTGTGGAGCTCGTTCCCTTAGGGTACATTAAGTTATAGTATATTGGTTTACTATCTCCATATGATGATTAATGAAGAGCAGATTAAAAACTCATCGAGGACCATTAATCTTTATAACTATATCCCGACGTTTCAGACACATTTAATACGGTTAATATTTATAGTTTTCTCTTAATACAGTTAACATATAGGGTTTATATATATACACACTAACCATATATTTGTTTTTTGTTTAATCATTTTTATATTATAGTGGTGGTTAGTTGATATTTTTCCGATATTGAGAGATAAAATAGGAAAAAGTAACAAGTTCTTGTAAAATGAACTGCCAAGATATAAGAGACAGACACTTAAGAGGACATCAAAAGACATAAAAAGCCTTAATGATTTTCCTCCTGTAAGTGGCAAACCTAACCTAAATTGGTTTTCTTTTTTTTGTTTGTTTTAACTATCTTTATTTATGTATTAAGTTTATAATAATAATATAACTGTATATATATGCATTTATTTCAGATAGTTAGCATGGTGCAAACCCTTGAGTTCATTGATATTGAAAGAGATACAGATTATTGGAAATATTTCAATTTGAAGCATTTGATTGGCAAAGAGATACATAAAGTTAGCGACAGAGGGAATGAGGATGATGATGATGATAATGACGATGACGATGACGATGACGATGACAGTGCATGAGGTGATAATGATTATCATATGGAGAATGAAGGATGATGATAAGGTAGAGGGTGATGATAATCATGTGGTTGATGAGTTTACAATAGAGGATGATGAGCGGGATGAAGACATCTCAAGCATACAATCCGAATTAGAGGATACATTTTCAGAGTTTGGGACAAAAAAGTCGTATGATGTACGAAACGTACATTTTGAGGTACAAATCTTCTGTTTATTTTATTGTTAACCGATTATCCTAAATGCAAAAATTATGAACATATTATATAGTAGTATGGAATGAGACAAAGAGATGGAGTCTCTAAAAATGATAAACGAAATGTAATTATTCAAATATGTAGGTTATATTTCCTCGAATGCTCTAAAAAGAGAGGAGACTTTGTCAAAATTTTTTCACAATTGTGTAATTGTGTAAAATGATATATATTTATTTAGTTGGTGAAATGGTTATTTGAGTATCTTATGGATTTACAAAAGGCAACTTATAAGAAAGGAAACAATATGGATAAGAAGCAAAAGATAACCTATAAGATCGTAAGAGAGATGGATAGGAGGTTAAGATGAGTGGAAGAACATTTAAAAATTCCTAGGTCTCCAGCTGATGGGCATGATCTGGATAATGACGACGATAACGATGATGATGGTGGGAGCTTTGTCTGGGATGAGCACATGTATAGTTGCTCATCACCACCACCACATCAAGAATTGGGGGGTGGGGGGGGGGGGGGGGTGAACGTCCATCGATCACCTCTCCATGAGGATGAGGTGATCCATCAGTCACTTATTTACGAGGACCAGTCAGCCATCTATTAAGAAGATCATGAGGTCTATCAGTCTCAGGGTGTCCACCAGTCACCCATCCAATAGGAGGACGAGGAGATCTATTACTCCTAAAAGGTCCTAAGAGGTCTATCAGATGTAAAGATTGAGTGTGGTGATGACTAAAGAGATATAGTATATTTATTGTGTTACAGTCTGACATATAATTCTAAATGTATAATTAATGTTTTTGATTTGCTTACAGTTACAGGATAAAGTCATCCAAAAACGGGGTAAACGAAAGGCGAAGCCAATGGCATCTCTGTGGACGCCATACACGGATTCTGGATTATCGGAAAAGAAAAAGAAAGTGCCTTAATTGCAAGTCGAAGAGTTGGCAGAATTTGTAGACCTTGTAGAGACTAACTACAATGAATACAAAGCTTTCATGTCTCTGAATCTCAGGAATTGATAAAAAATATCATTATCCTTTTATCCCGGTTGCTAATATAATAAAATTTACAATAAATTATTATTATTATTATTTTTAATTTCAGGTGTACGGTTGGTCGTTGTGGGTGATACATAATGTTGAACACATTGCAAACCCTCAAAAGGGAGAACCAATGGTTGACTTTAAAGCATATCGATTCTTATTTGATGTGCTTACGAAAGAAGTGGTGGAATGAGGTTGAGAACAGTAGATACGCTGTCCATGAGAGTTTCTTGTTTGTGAGTGTTTACATTTCAGTCAGTTATGCATTTATAATTTCTTGTAATATGTTCTTAAAGTTAAATAACATGTTTAATTTTTATCTTACAGGCATTTATAATGTTGTACTATAAAGAGCATTACATTCACAAGGAAATAAAATTCGATTCGGTTACAACTGCTGTGCCCTAAAAGTGGCTTGCATTCAATTGTAGTTAGATTGACGCATCAATCCTGTGGTGGCATGTTAAAATTATAAGTGTTGTTCGAAGATTAAGATTTATTATTTGATCATTCAAATTATTCTTATACCACTAACGTCTTCAAACTGCAGGTGTTACGATCCTGTAGTTTTAATCAAAATCACTGAGTCCTCTATCAGATGTGACTCAAAAAGCAGAAAATATTGATGTATGATTTCCTTGCACATATTGACTTAGCCTAATAGATCGAATCACTTGAACTGTTGGTATCTTTTATGCCCATTTTGTTGCGGTTCATAGGATTTTATGAGAAGACCCACATAGATATGCCACCCGTGGATAAGCAATGGATACTTAAGTGTTTTGATAGATCGGTTGTGTCTTAGCAACCTGATGGATGAGTAAATTTATAACTTAATTAATATATATATATATATTCATTTGTGTTAATATCATTTAATTAATTTGTTACTGATACAGGATAAGTTATGGAGCGCATGTGGCAACATACGTACACAACTTTTTACAGTCGAAAGAGAGCACGTGGAAATCAAAACAACCTGATCAGGTTACAGACGTCATTGCATTGAGGGTAGAGATTGTTAGGGATCTATATATGTTTTCGACACTATTGTATAAAGTAAATTAATTTAATAAATGAATATTAGACTCTAGTGGAGAGATTGTGTATAAGTAAGTGTATTAATTTATTAATTAATGTATAGATTTTATGTATTATTTTATATAAATCTTATGTTTGTTTTTCAAACCGTTTAAAAAATCGATCCTATGTTTTCTCTCGTTTTTATCTCCTTTTCCACTATATTTGAAGGTTCCTAGTGACCAAAAAGAAACAAAAAACTATAGAACTGATGTTATATCCTACAACGAATCAACATTACAAACAAACATAATTGAATGAATTATTTAATATTAAGATTTGGACAAGATGAAACATTAGGACCTAAATATCATGTCTTACTTCAATGTCACAATGTGAGTCATTATGTAGGTTATTTACATAATTCTTTGTTAATTGATTAAATTGAAGCAATTTTGGGGTTATTTGTTAGTTATTGAGAGCCATTTGGAAGAGTGAAAATCAAGAAAAACTATGATTGGTTTTTTATGGGGATTTAAAACCAAAATCGATTTTTCAACTTGTTTAAAAAAGTAATCAGATGAGAAAATCAAGAAAAACCCATAATCGGTTTTTTATAGAGGTTGAAAAACTGAAATCAATTTCTTAACCCCATTAAAAAATCGATCCTATCTTTTCTCTGATTTTTACCTCATTTTTCACCATATTTGAAGGTTCTTAGTGATCAAAAAGACACAAAATCATAGAACTAATGTTATATCTCACAATGAATCAACATTACAAAAAAATATAGTTAGATAAATCAACATTGAGAATTGTACAAGGTGAAACACTATCATCTAAATGTCATGTCTTACTTCAACGTCACAATGTGGAGTTATTATGTAAGTTATTTACGTAATTTTATGCTAATTGATTAAATTGAAGTAATTTTAGGGTTATTTGTTGATCATTGAAAGTCATCTGAAGGGAAGAAAATTTAGAAAAACCATGATCGATTTTTTAAAGGGGGTTTAAAAACCGAAATTGGTTTTGAACCTGCTTAAAAAACTGATTAGATAAAAAAACTAAAGAAAAACCCATGATCAATTTTTATTTCAATTTTTCAACCCACTGAAAAACCGATTCTATCTTTTCTCCAATTTTTATCCCCTTTTCTACTATATTTGAAGATTCTTAGTAACCCAAAAAAAAAAAAAAAAAAAAAAAAAAACCATATGGATGAATCGACATGGGATTTGCAAAAGGTGAAACATTGTCACCTAATGTCATGTCTTACTTTAGTGTCACCATATAGAGTCATTATGTAAGTTATTTACACTATTCCATCTTAATTGATTAAATTGAAACCGATGCAATGTTGAAGCTGTAAATCGGTTTTTTAAGTGCTTTACTTCATTAATTAAATTTGATTTCAATTATTTCATTCATTAAATTTGTATTTATTCATTAAAATTGATGAAATTAAAATTAGTAACTTAAAAACTTATCCAAGTATAATAATGTCAAGGTATTATGTAAATAGAGTAAAATTTTATTTTAAAAAATAAAATAACATACATGAAATAGAAGTTCAAATTAATGTCTAATCATTATTTTCATTATTATTCATTACTAGATTGGGAGTAGGAAACCGTTGAAGACATCAACGTTAGTTGTGTTCAATCTCATAATAGAGGCGACATCTTCAGGACGATAGGGTAATTTCAAGAGCATTTGTGCTTGTCCCAGCTTCTGCACCCACGACTACACTCTTCTCTTCACTGGTAAAAGTAGGGGGTTAGGGTAACGAAGACGGTTGTGTCTCCTCTAACAACTCTTTTCACACTTTTTTGTATGACGAGCTTCCTTAATTGAAGGAATTCGAACTTCCTTAGGCCTACCTACCTATCTTTTGCTTATGGATAGCAATACAATCATGCTTCTAACTCCTGCAGGAATATTTCAACTGGTCAATTGATTAGATGTGCATATGCAACTTTCAGCCACTCTATGCTATAATATTGACTGTAAAATATATCACAACTAATGCCTTTAAACCTGACATGTATCACAAATTTAAGTGTTACAATATGACATTAAATACCGAAAGCAATAACGTACAATTGTGATACCTAACTATAGCATATGTATAAACACATGAGAACTGATCTAGATCCCACTGCTTATAAGTACATGTGTTTGCTTGAATATTCACCATCGCATCGCTTTTGCTAGGATACATGACATTATGTGTGATCGATTCTATAATGGGATGTATGCTACCTTCCATTGATAAATTTTTTGCCAACATGATATAATTATACGTAGCAGTGGTAACATAAGTTGTGAGTTTCTCAGCTGCAACACTCTATTATTAAACTATCTCTACAACACATTTCTTACATATTCATGTGCGGTTATTATTGGAAAACAACATGCTTACATCATGCAATTATTAAGCAACTCTGCAATGTTAATGGTCATCATTTTATATCTTCTTTTTAGACAATGTGCCTATGACCATCTGCCCACTCCAACCTTGACCAAAGTTTCATATGTTTTATGATGTAACACTCGAATTTCTTCCAATATTCTATTACAGTCATTAGACACATAACTGTATGCTGCATTGTAAAATATATTTTCCACATCCGAACACTTTTTATAATGTTGCTTAAGGTTTTGCCACAAATGGAAAAAAGACAATATGTGTGGGACTTGAATAAAAGCTACTTTCATCTTATTCAATAGGCTTTTATGATGATCCGATACGATAAGAAAATCGTTTGACACACTGATCGTCTCTCACAATGTTTTTAGGAACTAAGTCTATGAACAATCTGACTATCCATCAACAAATCCAAAAGTAATGAGATAAATTATCTCCGACCCATATTTGCATACAACAAAAAAAAAAATCATCATTTTATATTCATTTTTCAAATGAGTGGCATCCATAGTAACAATCAGTCTCATGTAAAACCGAAAACCTTTAATGAAAGCTTTAAGTGTAACGAACGAATATAAGAACCGATTATTTTCATCTCTCTCAATTGCTGTCATTGTGCCAGGATTTGATAGTTTTAACATTTCAAAGTAGGATGAAAACTGGTGATATGATTCATCTGTTTGTCCATATACTAGTTTCTTTGCATATTGTAAAGCCTTCCAAACCTTACTATACAAGATTTGCACACCATATTGCTTTAATATTTTTCCAATCAAACAATTAAGTGTATAAATATCTCTCCTTCTATCTTTTCCGCCTACAATTTTTCGATGACAGTAGCCTTCACACTCTTCATATGTGATTCTGTGGTTGTTTAACGACACGTGTGTTCCACCACACATTTCAACACAAACCATATCGAATAACGCTTTTTGTATCTTACACAAACTATAAAGCTACAACTCTTATCCATGCAACGACCTTAAATTGCTCCGTGTAGAATGTCTAACTCGATATTCAAACTTAACTTTCAGAGCACATTCTCCAATGACTGTACTCATTTCTTGTTTATTGTTAAAGAATGCATCTTTATACAACGTATCACGTTGGTAAACGGTCAATATAGCGCTGGAAGTAGCCTCAATGTCGCTCAGTTCTACATAAGGAATAATCCAAGATAGTTTTGAAGGATTGCTTTGAAATTGTAAATATGAAAATCTTATTTCTGAAAAACCTTCTTCCTCAAATACATAATCAAATAGAGTTTCCTCTTCATCATTATTTTGAGTTTGCTTTTCGTCCCTATCCTATGTCCCATCACTATCATCATTTGTGTCCCGATCTTTATTATCAGTATCATCATTTATATTGTCATCATTAATGTCACAATAAGACTTTCTATAGATGTAAATGATGCGATAAAAGCATCAACCTGATTGCTTCCAATACCTAAAGTAAGATAAAATTAACTTTCAACCATATGTAGATTTACAAATCTATCCATATCTGCCTCATCACGTCTTATGTTTGATATTGAGTTGGTGACATTTGGACAAACAGTATATCTACTAACTCCAGCTTCAAAATCTCTCATAATCTTATCAATATAAATCTCTTTAACATTAATATTTTTTATCGCCATTAAACTAACCACACCAAAATAAGACATGATGCGTATTTTTTTAACTCGACCATTTATTATACTTTGTAATAAATAATAAATATAGATATCTCATATTCTTCTTTTAATGTCAGCCTCTCTGCACATAACATCCATTGACGATAAAAAACTATTATCTTTGTAGACCTCACATATAATCAACTCATCCCCAACGTAGTTACGTCTATTTCACTTTCCATCGAAGTTGATTATAATCGTCTCTTAAGTTATTCCTATAACATTCAAAGAATATTATTCATAAATTAATCTCACTCCAATGGGTCAACATTACAAAACACAAAACATCGAATCAAATCTAACATTATAAATCAATACCCAGAATAAAAACACAAGAAATATCAAAATTATACTAATAAAAACATAAGAAATATCAAAATTATACTAATACTGCCTAACTCGATTATTAAGTAGACCAAAAAACCGGTACCTATATTTTAGTCACTAAAAACCTAGTTAGACAGATTTATTGTGCACTCATAACACTCTCTTGCCAAATATAACAGAATAGAATAAAATACAGTTATAATTAATCACATATAATACTAAAATTCAATACACAACAAATATAAAAAGTACGAACAAATTGGTTATTTCGATTTTTCATTGGATTGAGAAACCAATATCGATTCTTCATCCCAATGAAAAGTCAATCTAATTCTTAAATTAGTTTTTAATAGTATGAAAAACCAATATTGGTTTTTCATTCAAATGAAAAACCAAATTCGTCGCAAATTTTGCAAAACGATTTGTTTGCCTTACGTATACCATATATATTACAATCAAATCATTCTTAAAACCTTTAACTTGCAATCTGAACAAGACAACTAAAAAACCAACCAATAAAAATACATATATTACCTTTAAAACTTAAATTATTTCAAATTAAAGAAGAAACTTTAAAACCTTTAATGAATGAAACTTGAATGAATCAAAAACTTTCAGTGGACGAAGAAACTTCAATGAAGAATGCTTTGCTAGATTGTTTTTCGGCTATAATGGTGAATGGAAAAATAAAAACCATGAATGGAGAAGAGAAAAGAGATTAAGATGTTGTTAGGAAGAAGAAGGTTGTTGGGGTAATTTTGGGTTAGGACAATTAGGTGATTTTAACTTAAAGGTAGTTTAGTAATCTTGAGTATACAATAGAAATAATTTGTTTGAAAGGTCAAAATCAAATTTTTTTATAAAACTGGATAAAATTTTTTTTTTCTATATATGTTATGGGACCTAATGAGAATATGAGATCTATGTTTAAAAACATAGATCCCTTACTCTTTGTGATCTTAATTACTAAAAATTTTAGAATCTATATTTTACGGCTTTGTGATCGAAGTTTAATTACTAAATAGTATAGAATCAATATTTTAATTCTGTCTTTTGTGATTTTTGAAGGCCTAAGTGTTGAGCTATTGTACTGATAACAAGAATCTATAACTTCAATTATTAATGGTTAGTAAAAAATTAAGTAAATAGTATTAAAGTTGGGATGAGTTTTAAAATTAGTATTAAACCATGAAAATCATTACCTTTTATTATAAAAGAACTTATTTTTATAATTGAATTCTAGTTTTGAAATTCACACTAATTTTCGTGATATAAAAAGAAACGAAAACTTAGTAGCTAGTTATGCAGTCTAGCAACTTCCAAATGATTTTTTTTTTTTTTGAAACCAACTCCCAAAAGATTTTTGTTGCACTTCCAGACACATAAGAGTGGTAGACAGTTCCAAATAATTTAATTAAGATCAACAAGAAAGAGTAAATGTGAATTCTTGAAAGGTTCAGACGGGGACCATCTTGTCTTTTAATTTTCAAAATAAATTGAACTTTGATTAATAAATTGAAAGGAATGGAATTTCTCTTTCGTGAAAAAAAGATAATTCAAGTGTCAAATGTTAATGTCTGAGTGAGGGTATCTTTACTTATTAGGGTGATATTGAGGATATCTTTAATATTGTACATATTTAGATGACAAACACAAACTATTGATTGAGTGACAGTGTCACAAACCTATGGACAAAAGGTGACATTTCTCACCATTTTTACTTATGATTAACTAATCCTATAATTCAATTAATTAAGATTAAAATTGTGAAATGCACATATCATCTTGTTTTGCTTAGTGAATATCCATGTTAATTTGATGTCTCCTCCTAACAAAGTTAGATCAATTTGAATATAAAGCAAAATAATCGCATGCATCTTTAATATTTTAAAACTTTTTAAAGTGAATTCTAATAGAAGACTCAGTAGAGCTGTGTATTATATTTACGATACAACTTATCAAAATCTTTTATCTATGGACTTTGGGCAAGCCACACTACCACTAACATGATGACATAAGAAGATTGCTTTGAGAAAAATTTCAATAACCATTCAAAATTTGCTTTAAGATCATTATCACAATATAACATACAAGAAGTTTGTATAATATAAATATTTATTATCCTTGTATGCTCAACATACCAGGAGTGGCAATTGCTAACACGACAACGATCTTGTGGTATATCACAGAAATAGTGGATTTATCGATCAATGATATTTACTCCTACCAACCACTAACCCATTTATTTTTTTTTTTTAATTTCAACAATTACAATAATTCAAAATTTAGAGAAGGAGGACACAACTCAAACTCATGATCTCTTAAGTATAAGTGTGATTAGGGGTGAGCATTTGTTAGGTTGGAAACTTCGACCCGATATGAAGTTGATTGCAATTGGGTGTATAGTAAGCCTGATAAAGGCCCCTTTCGAATTTTCCAAGCATATAATGTGTAGCTCTGTTTCAGGTTTACGATTTACGACATGTTATATTTAGCGACTGGATGTGCTACATATGCAGGCAGTTTTGGTATCAATTCGAAGTGTAGTTCATACATGGGCAACAAGGAAGAAGGGTCCTGTGTATGTTTCCACGTTTAAACCACTTGGGATGGTCGTTTCACTTGTCATGCGGGCTGCATTCCTGAAGCAGACCCTCTAGCTTGGAGGGTATGTCATATGTGTACTTGATATGGTTGTTTCAAAATATGATTTATATTTATATTATTAGTTCGAACATAATGTTGTAATATGCAGTTTGCTGGGAGCAGCTATTATAGCTCTTGGTTTTTATGGTGTGACGTGGGGGAAGCTCAAGAAGAGAACACGGTTAAAAAAATATAATAATTAAAAATAAAATAATAAAATATATACTAAAGACATTTTTCGACTTTCATGATAAATGGTTAGTTGATAGTTAGCTTTAATGGTAGTTAATATTTTTTAGGGTATGTTAGTACAATAAATGTTAAAGTTATCATTGAATGCAATTTTGAGATACTTGGAGAATATTAGTACAATTAACCCTATAATTAATAATCTTTTAAAATAATCATTAATTGGGTGTATGTATAAAAAGGGTATACATACAATATTTAAGGGGTGGAAAATATTGCCACTCATATAATTTTTCAATCTAACCTAATTCAACCCAATAATAGTTGAGTTTGGTTGAGTTGAGTTGATCAAGATGGATATTAGTTGAAATATTGAAAAGTTCATAATAATTACAAATAACATTTCTAATATTATATTATCATATATAAATTTAAATATAACAAATAATGATTATAAATAATATATTTAATTTATAAAGCAAGTACAAATAAAGATAATTCATAAAGTGATATACAAAAAATTAAAGGAAAAAAAAAAGTTTAACCCATCAAATATTTCAAATAAAAAGTTAATCTATAAACCACAGAGGCACAAAAAAAAAAAAAAATAATAAGAACACATGTAGCTGATTTTGATATTCATCCCTAACAAGTGTTTTGTTATAAAGAGATGAAAAAATCTTGAATTTAGAATTAGAAGTAAACATTTGTCGGATTGAGTTAAAAATTTTTCAAACCAATCCGATTCAACCCATCTTTTTTTTTTTTAGAAGATTTAACTCAATCCAATCAGTAGGGCTGGCCATGTTGCTTTAGAGATTCAGTACAAAAAATTAACATGGCCCCTTTTATTGATCTCCACCGTCCATTACACCTAATTCAGGATCTCCATCTATTTTTTTTTTTTTTTTAGGTTTTTTGTTTTTTATTTTTCAATTGATTTTTAAATATTTCTCTATTATTTTAATTGTTTTTATAATTTATTTTTAATTAATGGTATTTTAATAGTTTTAATCTATACAAATTGAAGAACTCATAAAACATTATTTAAAATGTTTTCTTCTAACAATTTGAGAAGCAAATTCATCAATAATATTTTCAAATTCAAAGTAAAAAAAAAAAAAAAAAAAGTAATGTAGGGTTGAAAATGATAGTGTGTTTATTTATGAGCGAAATGTGTCAGCTTCGAACCCTTCTGTACGTTATAAATATTTATTTATCTAAATTAGATCAATTGATTTGGCTGGCATGTTGGGTAACTGGGTGACTAAAGAGTTATAGAAAGTGTCAAGTTGCCGATTCAATCTGTGGTCATCTGTATATATATATATATATATATATATAGAGAGAGAGAGAGAGAGAGAGAGAGAGAGAGAGAGAGAGAGAGAGAGAGAGAGAGAGAGAGAGAAGGAGTGGTATTATTAAGGATTATTAAGGATTCCAACTTGGGCTACAAACCACCAAACAAAGCACTTTACCAACAAATTATTTTAAGTGATTTTGCAATATTTGAAACTTATTCATATGTTTACTTACAAACTAATTATAGAAAAAAAAAAATTGTAAGATTTGGGGGCTTGGGACTGTTGCACCTCCGGCACGTGCTTAGGGCCGCCCCTCAATCAGATAAAAAATGGTTAGGTTGGGTTGGTCCGCTGGGTTGGATTGTCAATACCCACCTCTAATTTTGATGGATATATCACTAAATCAACCTCAACTTATCATCCATTAACCTATTGTGATCAAATATTAAGCATATTACTTTAAATTTTACTTTGAATTAATATTATATCATAGTGATGGTTTTTATCCGGTAGATATGTTTAGTGGATCAAATTATACAATTAAATTTAAAAGTTTCAAAATTTCACAAACTTTTAATTAGATAAGTGAATTAATTGAATTAAATTTTCTCACATAATTGATATGACCTAAAATTAACGGATTAAATGAGTTATTTGTGACCCGTTCAGTCGTGTTTGAGTGGAACTAATGATCCGATAAATTTAACGGCCGTGTGTGGGATGAGCAAAAAATTAATGAGTCATATTTGAGGTAACTAACCCTTATTATCACCCTAGATACTACGTACGTCTGGTTTTCATTTATTTCAGCACTTGTTAACATTAGTTTTGCTAATTTTTGTAGAGGTAACTAAAATTTGAAGCTTATAAAGAATACTTTTGCAGTTCACTAGAACAAGGGAGTTTTGCATAACTTTAATTAAATTTGATTCTACTCAAAAACTAATTCTCTAATATGAATTTAACTAAAAAATATTCTTTATTATTTACCAAACCACCTTGTAATTTCATAATTTTGTAAAAAATAAAAATAAAAATAAAAAAAAAAAACCTTTAATTGTGTACAAAACTAGGAGTGTCAATTGTTGACAAGACCTAATGACAGGAAATAAACATTACACAAAATTAGCCAATTTCGATCACCATCAGATCAACACATAAACCTCATTAAATATATAGACTGTGTTTGGGTTGTGCTTCTTTTTAACATGTTAACTAGTTTGGTGCGATATTTGTTTCCATAACAGATCTTATTTTGAAAAATTGTAATAAACTTTTCAAGAGATTTTACATTAATTTTATATGGAGATTAAATTATAGTCAATTATTTGTATTTATTGAATGAGTTTAATGAATTGAAATTGTGTAATTAAGTAAAAAAATATTTTAAATTCTTAAAAAAATTAAATAGCAATAAACAAAACCTGTAATTACAAATTAAATAAGTTATAACGGACAACCTATTAATTTAATGAGTTTGTGGTCATATTTATACAAACAAAACACAATAATTATAGCGATTACATCTAATAAAAAATCTCTTATAATCAAAATTTATAACAAAATGATTATATTTGAAATTAAATCTCATGGTTTTGAAAATCTCCTCATTATAATTGAATTTTTTAAATTTTAATTTCGAATAAAAAATTATAAAAATAAATATTTTGTTAGATATAGTTTTTATATTTAAAATTTAATAAATATTAGAAATCACATAAATTTAATTTATTATCACCACAATTATTGGCCAAATTTTAGTGGGTCCAGACTAAGGGCAGCCCTAGGACAATTCATTCTTTTCATTTTCATTTTTTGTCTTTTTGTCAGGATCAATGATTTAAAACAATTTATATATGCAGATATTAAAATGAAAACCGTTAAAAGTTAAAACCGGGTCCCGCGATAAAACGACGAAACGTATTAAAAAAACCGCACACCAATCAACGAACAGAACGATAAAACGAAAACATCTCGCGAGAAACAGAAACTAGCCGTTGGAAACCTAAAATTCAAATGGCATTGGTGATAGACACACGACACAACACAAATACAACTAGCTTTTCAAACCATCTCATAAAGACAAAACCGAAGCCCCACTCTTTCTCTCTCTTTCTCTCTGTGTATTTTCCGCTCCTACCTCTCTCTTTGGTTGCTCGGAGAATTACCCAGATCTCGATTTCGCTTCCGGTTTCGGTGAGCACCAACTTCATTTTTGTTCATTTTTTGTAAGATTTGTTTTGGATAAGTTTTGTGATTTAGTAGTGACTTAAAATGGAATGAAAATGAAAACCCTTTTTTTGTTAGTTTATTATTTATTTACTTTCCATGTAAAACTTGATTGATTTGATCAGTGTTGTTTGATCCCACCAGATATAATTAATTGAAGCTCCTTTTTTTTTCTTTGTTTTTTTTTTTTGGCCTTTTTTAACATGATTTTGATTGAATTCCATTTAGTAGAAACTGATTATATTATATTCCATTTATAGTGGATCAGGGCAGCTGCTGTTGAAGTTAAAGGAGATAATTTGAAAAGGGTAAGAGAAGAAAATGACTGCAAGGACTCCAGGAACACCATCTTCTAAAATGGATAGGACCACTACCACCACTCCTGTGTCGACTCCTGGAGGTCCAAAACCGAGGGAAGAGAAGATTGTCGTCACTGTTCGGTTAAGGCCTCTCAACAAGAGGGAACAGTTGGCGAAAGACCAGGTGGCTTGGGACTGTATTGATGATCACACCATTGTCTACAAACCTCCTCCTCATGAACGTGTTGCTCAACCCTCCTCTTTTACATTTGGTACGTTGTTTTGCATCAAATCTTGTCTGTTTTTATTGCCTTAAAAAGTTTTACTGCTGTTGATTTGATAAGGGTTTTGTTTTGTTTTGTTTTGTTTGTTTTTGAGCAGATAAAGTTTTTGGTCCTGCTTGTTTGACTGAAACTGTATATGATGGAGTGAAGAATGTTGCTTTGTCTGCTTTGATGGGCATCAATGGTATTATTGCATTTCTTCTGTTTGTTTTGTTTGAACATGTTTGATTTTATGTGCATTAAAACTAAACAGCTGGTTAATGTACTTTTGTCTATTGTAGCAACCATATTCGCGTATGGACAAACCAGCAGTGGGAAGACATACACAATGAGAGGAATAACAGAGAAAGCTGTTACTGACATCTACAACCATATAATGAATGTAAGCTTTTTTTACAACCTAATAATCCTGTTGTTTTTATAGTTTGAAAAATTAGATATTAATATAGGCTTTTGAATGTGATTCATGATGTGACTGATTAAATTGGGGCAGTATGTGTGTGGTAGTGCAAGATTGTAGCTTTTAAAGTTGTTCTAATGTTGTTGTTCATGCTATGGGATGTTATCTTTTTTCTTTTTTGTATGATTGCAGACCCCAGAGAGAGATTTTGCAATAAAGATTTCTGGACTTGAAATCTATAATGAGAATGTTAGGGACTTGTTAAATTCAGACTCTGGCCGCAATCTAAAGCTTCTTGATGATCCAGAGGTACTACTGCTAGCACTGTGACTTGCTTTTACTTGTAGAAAAGTGCCTATATGTGCTTCTTTCCCTAACATCTTTGCATCGCTTGCAATGTCTGCTTGCAGAAAGGTACAGTGGTCGAGAAGTTAGTTGAAGAAACAGCAAATGATAGTCAGCACTTAAGACAACTCATCAGTATATGTGAAGGTAATTCAGTGAAATCCCACTTTATATGAATTTTCTGACTTGCCTTTAGGAAAATGTGCTAAGTATATAGTTAAACATCGTGGTATTGTAGCTCAAAGGCAAGTGGGAGAGACTGCCTTAAATGATACTAGCTCACGATCACATCAAATACTAAGGCTGGTAAGTTTGGAGGATCACAATTTTTTTCATGCTGGGAAAATTAAAATGATCTATACTAACGTGACAACGATTTTCGGGCTGAAAATGCAGACTATAGAAAGTACTCTCCGAGAAAATTCAGATTGTGTGAGATCGTTTGTTGCAAGCCTGGTAAGAGATAAAGAAATTCCTGCCTTCTTTCATCCAGTCATATATATATGTTATCTTTTGTTACAATAACTATTGGGATCAATGGCTTGCAGAACTTTGTAGATTTAGCTGGAAGTGAGAGAGCATCACAGACCCAAGCAGATGGTGCTAGACTCAGGGAAGGCTGCCATATTAACCTTAGTTTGATGACACTGACAACTGTAATAAGAAAGCTTAGGTCAGAATCTAAAACACACTTTTGTCTGTTTTTGTGTTTCCATTCTGAGTCATCTCGCTTAGTTTCGTGACTTGCATGTTTCTATGGATTCCAAGATAAACAAACTGATGATAACAGCAGATTGTTTTAGAATAATTTCTGAAGCTGTTTTTTGCACATATTATAAAGCCAGCAATTAATTCAAGAGCCTGATTTTTGCATATTAATGAATCACTTTGAATGATTTTTCATAATTGCTTTAACCTGTGTGAAAATAATTTAAGAGTTAATTTGTGTTGTAACAAACTCATACATGTATAATTGATTTTTACTGTCATGTTAAAACATAGCTTGAAAAATCTCACTAACTATTCAATAGCAAACTGCTGGTTCTCAAGCCAGTCCTCATGAATGATTTGCGAGCTTGCACAAAGTACATTAACCAATTGAGGATTTTAATCTTGAAAAACTTTCATTGGGAGCTCTGTTGGCTCTAATCAGCTCGAACCAATAACATTGACAGAACTTGTAAATCAACCAGCTGCTGACTCCTACGAAGTTCTGTTTCCTGGGCTTTTGTTGACGTATTTTCACTGGACTTGATAAAATATTAGGACAGGTGGTCAATTGAATGCAAATTTCTGTGTACTAAAATTGATTTTCCTTGGTGAACTATTTTCATTTTTAGTGTTGGAAAAAGAAGTGGTCACATACCCTATAGAGACTCGAAGCTTACTCGAATATTGCAACACTCGCTTGGTGGGAATGCACGGACTGCCATCATATGTACTCTTAGTCCAGCTATGAGCCATTGTGAGCAATCTCGAAACACTCTCTTCTTTGCCACCCGAGCAAAGGAAGTGACAAATAATGCCCATGTTAACATGGTATAAGTTCTCTATACTTGCCTTGCATTTTTTTAAAAATTCCAATCAAAGCCTCATGCACTGATTTCTAATTTTTCTTTAATAAATTTTGTTAGGTTGTTTCCGATAAGCAGCTAGTTAAACATCTGCAGAAGGAAGTAGCCAGGCTGGAAGCAGAGCTGCGCACTCCTGATCTGTCAAAGGAAAAGGATCTGAAAATTCAGCAGGTAAATAACCTACGAAGTTTTCGGCTTGATTTCTCATTCTATGCATATATAACAAACTTGTAATACTTATACAACATTATCTTATTTATGCCTAGATGGAGATGGAAATTGAAGAACTGAGACGCCAAAGAGATATGGCGCAATCTCAGGTGGATGACTTACGTAGAAAACTTCAGGAAGACCAGCAGGTCTCACTCTTTCACACCAACCTCTCTCTGCTCCTCCTTATCATCAATTGGAATTTACTTTATTCATTTTGTTAAAAATTGATTCAGGTTTCGAATCCCATTGAGTTGCCCTGTCCATCAGTGAAGAAGTGTCTCTCTTACTCTGATGCACTGTCACCAAAACTAGACAGCAAGGAGGTTGGCCGTGGTGATAGAACAAGGAAAACAATGTTAAGGCAGTCTGTAAGGCAATCATCTGCTGCTCCTTTCACACTCATGCACGAAATTCGTAAGCTTGAACACCTTCAGGAGGCGCTTGGAGAAGAGGCAAACCGGGCATTGGAAGTGCTACAGAAGGAAGTGGCTTGTCATAGGCTTGGTAATCAAGATGCAGCCGAGACAATTGCTAAGCTGCAAGCAGAAATAAGGGAAATGCGTTCTGTTCGATCAATTCCTAAAGAAGTTGAAGTTGCAAGTGTAATAGCTCCAAATAAGAGTGTTAGTGCCAACCTCAAGGAAGAGATAACGAGACTTCATTCACAAGGCAGCACTATTGCAAATCTAGAGGAGCAATTGGAAAATGTTCAAAAGTCTATAGACAAACTGGTAATGTCTCTTCCAAGCAATAATAATGAACAACCTGACACTGAAGCAATCCCGAAGGCTAATAAGAATCAATCAAAAAAGAAGAAGCTACTTCCACTGGCTTCCAGTAACGTTGTTAACCGGCAAAGTTTCTTAAAATCACCTTGCTCACCTCTATCAACATCTCGGCAAATTTTGGACTCTGAGACTGAAAATAGAGCTCCAGAGAACGACTACATGGTATCTGGTGAAAATCTGCCAGAGTCTGAGAAAACAACTCCCACAAAGAGTGAAGAAGGTGGAGATGTCTCATCGAAGGAAAGCACTCCAGGCTATAGACGCTCAAGTTCAGTGAACATGAAGAAAATGCAGAAAATGTTTCAGAATGCAGCTGAGGAGAATGTAAGAAGCATAAGAGCATATGTAACAGAACTAAAAGAACGTGTGGCAAAATTGCAATACCAAAAGCAGCTCCTTGTTTGCCAGGTAATGATTATTAAGCTTTCCTTTAAATATGAAATATGCAGTTCAGTTTCATCTTAACATTTATTGGAGAAATCATATGTTTTGCTTCTTCTAGGTGCTGGAGATGGAAGCAAATGAAGCAGCTGGATACAATATGGAGAATGATGAGATTGAAATTGAGGCAGAGGAACCTCAAGTTGCTTGGCATATAACGTACAGAGAGCAGAGGCAACAGATAATTGAGTTATGGGATTTATGCCATGTCTCCATCATTCACAGGACACAGTTTTATTTGTTATTTAAAGGGGATCCAGCTGATCAAATATACATGGAAGTGGAGCTTAGGCGCCTCTCTTGGTTGCAACAGCATTTAGCAGAACTTGGAAATGCAAGCCCCGCTCCTCATGTGGGAGGCGAGCCTACCATCTCTCTTTCATCAAGGTTGGAAAAATTAATGGAACAGGAGTCTATATATTTATTTACTTGTTCAAAATAACTGAGAAACTGATTGTTTTTCCTGTTGCGGTTTGCAGTATTAGAGCATTGAAGCGCGAAAGAGAGTTCCTCGCGAAGAGGTTGACCACACGTCTGACTGCAGAGGAGAGAGATTCATTGTACATTAGATGGGATGTCCCTCTTGACGGGAAGCAAAGAAGGCTGCAGTTTGTTAACAAGCTGTGGACAGATCCTCATGACCCCAGGCACGTACAGGAGAGTGCTGAGATAGTGGCAAAGCTTGTAGGATTCTGTGAAGGTGGAAACATGTCAAAGGAGATGTTTGAGCTCAATTTTGCACTGCCTGCTGACAAGAGGCCATGGATTATGGGCTGGAACCCCATCTCAAATCTTCTCAACTTATGAGAAACTGCAAATTTGTTTATATTGGTACTTCCCATTTTGTACATGTATAAATGAATTTTGGAGTTCCTTCTCCAAACTTCTATTCTTTTCATTATGGTGTGACTGACTGAGCACACTATGCATGTTGACGATGGATTTGAGAAACATTAGTTTTTTGTAATCTTCATATTTCAATAATATTTTTTGAGTCATTTGTTGGCAGTTGAGTTTTTTTTTTTTTTTTTTTTTTTTTTTTTTAACTTCATTATAATGTTGTTTGTGTCACCAAAAAGTTTATGTCCATGTTCCAATAATAAAAATTGTGAGTCTTATAATTTCTCAAAAATCTTTTGCAAAGGAACTGAAAGACTTAATGGAACTTGATTAATTAATTTCTTCTTGTAAATATTCTCCTGGTGATTGAAATAGTTCAAATGATGAATACAAGTACGAATTTTAAAAAGAAAGACCCTGGCGATTTGAAATTAGTAGCCAGATGATGCATACAAGAGTCATGTTACAGATGTCCAATTGGTGGACATTAAGCCAGAAGTCTACAAATTCAATTAAGGATACTACTATAACAGAATTGAAAGCAAAATTGTAAGTGGAGCAGGCATCTGAACAATCCTCAGTGACAGAAAAAGAAGAGTATTTTTCCGTGGAGGAGCAGCAATGAAAGTTTACAATTGTTTAGCCATTTCATTTCAGGTTCCTTTTCGTGGGCCTGGGACCTTCCGAGGTGTAGTAGCTACTGCTGCTAAATGTCTTACGTGATTTGGGTTCAAATATCCGCATTTAATATATGTGTCTACATATAAATAAAATGTACGACGATCTACACTTGATAATTAATTTATGTCGGTAATGATCACGTGTCAAGTTTATTGGTCTCATAATTATTGCATAATAGCTTAACATTGTTACCAAATTCTTTTGTAGCATATCTTGTGACACATCAGACCGTACAGCTACACTGTGTTGCTTTTGTCAGAGCATATGCTTGATTAAGTGGAGTGCAAATGAATTGCAAGGACCAAAAGTGCAGGAAACAAATTAGAGAAAGATAACACTGAATTCCATTATAAATAGTGCATTTGCAACAACTAGTATACAATAGACAACAACAAGCACAACTGATACTAGTGACATGTGACACCATGAACCAACATTATTTTTGCCATCACCACCACTAGTGCCTCTACTACTACTAATAATAGCACAACAAGACATGCCACCACACCACAAATTATAATAAAACAATTCCCTCCATTGTCCACTCACAAGAGCAAGAGAGAGACAAAGAGAAGAGAAAACATTATAGCGATCTAACACTTGGGGAAGGGAGTTCCACAAGTGCTAGCAACCTTCCTGGCATTTGGGGTGTTGATAAATTTCTTGAGGTTTGGGTTCTTGAGGTACTGGCAAAGGCAAGGCTTCTGTTCCTTGATCTTGCTGCAACACAACTTGGATGGTGGAGATGCAGAAGTGATGGCACTCACACATGAGCTCAGTTGTGTTGGGCTACAAGTGACAGCCATTGAGACCTCTGCTGAGGCAAGAAATAGCACCACAAGTGTGAAAACTGCCAAGTATGATGCCTTGATCATTTTCACAGGCTTTGGATGATCAACAGACAAATATGTTAGTGGAATTTGTCTGAGCTGAGAGATGGCTGGTTGGTTGTGTGATGCATTTGGGTTTGGGGGGTTCGGTCTCAATTTATAGGCGGGAATAGGTGGAAAAAGGAAACTAGAATATGAGTTGGATTCGGACAAGGCATTTTGATATTATTAAACTGTTATTCTTTGGGTTTTGGTTTAGTTACCAAAGTAAAAGCAAATTGTAAAAACTTGGTTTTTTGGCCCCACATATTCGGCGCATTACCAAAACAGCAGGGAAATCATTTGACTGCAAAAGCTAGCATGCAATATTGAACTTCTTGTTTCAATCATATCTATTCATTTCTTCTTCTTTTGTTCTTTTAAGGGGGAAAAAAAAAAGTAGGCAACTTTGATTGTGACTTTGATCCAACGTTTCTGCACTCAGTTTGATTGGTAATTTATGCATGTATGTGACCGAAAATGCATGTATTTAGAGTGTAAGTTCATAGATACTTTATTTCAATATAGAGTTTGATGGTAGTCGAATTGTTTAGGCTGAGAAATCATTTATTTAATCCATGTTTAATATCGATTGTCTAGATTGTGAGACTAGTTGTTTGTATGTAACTTTATAAATGTATGCGGGTGAAAATGAATGCATTTAAAATGAATGTTCATACTTTATTTCAAAGTAGAGTTAGGTCGTAAAACTAGTTATTCAAGTCATTGAATTAATTATTTTATCCAAATTTGATACCCGACCAATTGTTTGCACCTAATAAATTTGGTGTAACCCCACTGAACAACTGTGAGATACTATACAAAGAATTCATTCCAAAGGTGATATATATGCTGGAGTTTCTCAGTCTGGTGTAAACAAACCTTATGACAGACGACCGTAAAATACGGAAGCTTTTCAGGGTCCAAGTCTTTCAAGATAATTACTGCCCCCCAAAGGCTGTTGCTTTGTGCTGTAGTGGAATTCATCCTATAGAATGCTACATCAGTTCTTGAGGAAAAAAATAACACAGTTCAAATAGCTTGATTTTAATGAGGGATGCAAGGTGCGTACGGGCATCCAAGCTCCTCTCCCAATTCCTGACATTTTATCTGCAGTAATTTTTATTTATCTTTCTTGACACGTAATCTAACTACAAATTGATTTCGGTGGTTTTATCATTGGCAAACTATGTCAAAGACTTCTGCAAGAAGAAAAGTTGTTAATGAAGAATAAACCTACAGGATCCATCTTGAAATTTTGCCTTTCTTTGATGTTTACAAATCAAGCATTGATAGAAAATACATAAATAAGTCACTCATGATACACATATAAGTCAATTTATTTCTTTCTTTTCATACATCAATAAAAAGAACAAAGAAAAAAAATTTTTCAAAAGTATTTTTGCCCAAGAGATAAATTTATTTTGCAAAATGAGGGGTCCTTTGTCTGAGTGTCTTTTCTGGCAATATTTTATATAATTTAAAAATATATATGTTGTAATATGGAATTATATATATCTATATATATATATATATCACCCACAATATTTGCGAAATGTATACTAGCATCATAACAAGAACTATGCTGTACATCATAAAAGGTTATCAAGATCTAACTCTCAAATCATAACAAGAACTATGCTGTAGGCCATCCTTTGATTACAAATCCCAGTGTAATTACTGTTCCAGGATTAGTTAAAATATACACTAAAAGCACGCTCAGCTAAATATTATCATCCATAAGAATGACAATGAGCTACACACTGCCTCTTAGAATAGAGTCTTGTATATCCACTTATTTTTCAAAAGATTAGAGGTTCAATTCTCACAAAACACATATTATAGTTTATGTCAATAATGTAGTTTTCACTTTTATTGTAGATGTATTTGTCTTCCTTTGTAATTGATTAGGAGTTTAATTATCACAAAACACATATGTTATAGCTTATATGAACAATTTTTTCTTTTATTATGGAAGAAGTTGTCTCCCTAAAAATGAATAGAATATTTGGTCTACACAAGTAATATCTATGTGAATAGTTTTTTGTTTTATTATAGAAGTAGTTGTCTCTCTTAAAATGAAGTAAATATTTGATCTATACAATTAATATATGGTTTCAACAAGTTTTAGGGTCTATATTCAAAAACTTCATAAGAAGTATTTGATTTTAGCAAATTCCGAATGAATCTCTAACTCGTTCGGCGTTGGCTTTTGAAACGAAAAAAAAAAAAAAAAAAAAAAAAGAATGATAGAGTTCTACAAGAATATAATTGTATAATTGTGATTAAATTTGATCACATTTGATGCCTCCTTTCAACGAGATCTTATTGATAAGAATTTTTTGTACGTGTATCCTCAAGCACACATCAAAAGATAACCAATTTAAAGAATGAGTATTTTGCTTAGGGGAAGCCTGCATCCACAATGATTATTAGCATGATATGGCTTTCATCAATGGAGCTTTGTACCTCAACATGCTTTAGAAAGCGAGCAGGATCCAAGACTCAGATTGTGAAAACCAAAAAAAAAAAAAAGAAGCTATTTGTTTATGTTCATGAAAATGTGAAAAAGTAAGAAAGTGGATCTAACCCCACATCTCAATCATTAGTAGTAGAGGAGTAGTGTAGTAGACCTATTGCCACTCATCGATCATCATGAAACAATTTCATACCCTTTGATTGCAATGCATGAAGTTTTGGTGGTGCCCACTTTCCACACCACTGTTTTGCCTTTCGGTGATGTTGCAATTTCACACCTCCTCATGTAAACACATGTTATCATCAATATCTTCTTCATCACCATCAGCAAATTGACCTGCATTTTGACATTTATGTAATCATGATTTGAACTACTAATCATCATCATCCACCCTTGTTATCCTTAGTATAGTTACAGTTGTCATCTTTGTTATCCATAATATAATTACACAAAATGTAATTACAGTTGTGAGGCATTGGAAGGTAGCATAAAACTTTTAATCCATCCTCTTCAATGATATCATATCATATAATATGAATAATCAATTAAATATGTTTTTCATATCGCATGTCATGATATGATTTTATCGATCGAATATATATATGAAAGTAAATTGAAATTATTTTTTTGGACAATCAAATTCATTTAGAAATCTTTCTATCATGTTCAAAATGTAAATTGAATCTTAAAACTCCGATTTAGATTCAAAATTAAGACCTCTTGTTATAATATTATCTCAATTTATCAACATGAACTAATTAATAAATGTACCAACTAAACTAATTAATAAGAAAGAAATTATTTTTTAGTATGCCATTTGAGCACAAACATAAAAGTCCATATATCTAATAATTATTCTTCATTGAACTTTAACTTATGCAAAAGTCAGATGATTAGTGGAAATAAGCATGCAAATGGACAGGATAAGATAGAAAGACTTTTGATGCAAATATGGCGCAGCCCATGTACAAAGGTTCTGCCAACTCAACAACAATTCTACACAAAGGAAAATAAGTCACATTTTCTTTACAATAAGTCCACATATTATTAATGATGTGTTTATATTGTTTTATTTTTGAGAGGAGTGTTTATATTGTTTTAGGTATAGATAAAAACGCTTTTTAATACTAAGAATACCCTGTTTTATGCTTAAAAAAAATATCAATTCTGTAGTGTTAAATAGACGAAGTCCCTTATTGGGATAACATTAAAATGATGCCTTGAAGCATTTTATTCATAAACATTTTAAGAACTTGTGATAAGGCAGATCAATAATTTTAGTATAACAACACTTACAAATTTTTAGAATATGGATAAAACCATAAAATTTGATTAGATGACCATAGACTTCCGTTTTAATGAAGTCTATGTGCAATCACCAAAGTTTACACAATCAAAAAGATTAATCAGCATTTCTTCTTTAACTCAAATAGTGTGCACCTCCCTTTCAATCTTAGTGGTGGGGTTCAAGTCTGGCATACGCAATCATTTACATATATATAGAGAGAGATTTCTCCCAATGTTTGTGGAAAGATAAACATCTTCTTTTAATTATGAAAGTAGACTTTCAAATCATAGGTCTTTAAAAATATCCGCATAGCTCATATAATATTTAATTTTAATAGACATTTGGTATATCCCGTATCGAATTTTATAAAAAATGGAAAGCAACTATCAATCAAATTTGTACTTTTTTTTTTCGGTTTGTAGGCGCCTATTTGCTGAGCTTTCAATTTTAATTGATCTTATACTTTTTGGTTGAAGACAAAGCAAATCTGCAATATTTCTAAAGAGGATCGGATCTCCTTCTTTTTTAGCATAAATTGCTCCTTTTATTTGGTAAATCATCTAGCTTTTGTAAACTCAATCAAAATTTTATTAAAGCCTAGAAGTAAAAAACGTCAATACTCAAGCGTCTGCATTGCATCGAGAAATTGTCCCAAAAGTACAACATATTGTCCCAAAAATTGTGCAATTTCAGTTCATCTTCACTGTATATATTCATCAACTTCAATAATTTGTACCAACATTCAACACTCGAGAGACATGGCACTCTGATGCCAAGTATCCACGCTAAAAGTTGAAAAAGAGACGAGATGAGCCTGAATGGATTTTTCTTTTTCTTTTTTTTTAACCTTCTTACATTAGATCGGATAAACCTAGTTGATAGGACCTTTATGCCCGGCCAGAATATTACTCTAAAAAAAATAGGAGAAGTCTATCTATATTAAATGAGAAAATTACTTCACCTCTCTATTTTTTAAAAAGTTGGACAGGCTGCGCCGCTCCTATTGGAAGCGAGCCTGAATGGATTTTGGGTACACAATTTCAGTCAAAATTAGAGTGCTAATAGACATAATTATGTGGGCCAATAAAATCATGCTAATTTAACTTTTAATCTTCACGCTTACTTATTCAGTAATGTTTTATGATTAATAACTTTAGTCAAGGCTCCTGCTTCCAAGTGGGTTCACAATCATTAGCTCATTTTTCACATAACCTCACTGTGTCATATATACCATCTATCATTGCCACTTAACTAAATACACGTATTGTGGTGTATGGGCAGCTCATGATGCAAAGCACCAAGGATTTTGATTTAGAATGAAATATGATGGTTGACGATGAATTAATATAGGATTTTCAAAGTTGAAGTGGGGATGTTTGATTACATTACATAGTGATGGTTTAAATTACTGAGAGATGCGATTGCAGCATGATTTGCAGAAAGTAGTGCACAAAGAGAATAAAGAGACCTCACTTTTATCATTTAAAAATATTCATGTAATTTTTTTTTGAATAAAAAATTCATGTAATTTAATATCAGAAAGCATAGGGTTGTTTTCATGTGCTGCACATATCACCAACTATATATTTTTTCTTCTTTATTTTTTCATCCTTGATCTACTACTTTTCATTTATCGTATAACTAATTTGGTATCCAAAACAATGAAGCTTACTCCTCTTCGACCCTGCCTTGTACAATTTGCTGCATTAACCTGAATAAGCAAATGCAATTTCTAAATGTAGAAAAGAATAGTACAGTGATACATTAGTTCTTTTTCACAATTTCTCTAAATATAACATAAAGGATGATTAGGTTAGTAGTTTCCTATGCGACGTTGAAAAACCTCCTGAGATTTAACTGAATTCGAAAAAAAAAAATCGTGTGGTTTACGAATAAATAAGCGAAACCATACCATTAGCTTGAAATCCTCCTGCCAAGAAGTAGGTTTCACCTAATATCGTGACTATGTATAAGGTTAGTTTTTTAATTTGATCAAATATTAAGAGCAACTTCCAAATTCTCCTTCAGTTGCATGTGGACAAAATTCCTTTTGAGACGGTAAATAATTACATCAGTTATGGAGAACATGGTAAGCAAGCTTCTATGGAGCTCCTCTCACTTTGCTTCAGTTTTCCCTGAAGGACATCATGTCTTTGCTGTCATTATAGAACGTCATTTTCTTTTCTTGTTGGTAAAAAAATAATAAAAGGGGGGAGAATTTTACATTAAAATCAAAACAGGGTTGTCATCTAAGAATTTAGTGAACCTTAACCGAAAAGAACATGAAAAGTACAATCATTTAGGAGATACATTACATAGAAACACTATCTAAACAGGAAAAACTCAATAAGCAAGAGCATCTCCAATAGCAATTATTAATGAATATCTTCTTCTTGGAACATTATTTCAAATTGCAATATCAGTTCTGTAAATCTTACCGGCAAGCACCTTAGCACTAGCAACCTTTCACATACCGTTCATTCAATTATCAGCAAGACTTTAAAAATTCCAGGTCTGCCAGTCTTCCTTGACTGCTCCTTGTAATATAAACAAGTGGCAGCAACTGAAAATCTGCAGATGATTTGCTATTATTAGCAACACTTATCTCATTAAGCGTGAAAAATTCCGAGTGATATAATGATGCAGAAGTGTGACTTTTGTGTTATAGATGTACATGCACGCGATGGTAAATAAGCAAATTTATGATAAATATAAACTTAAAAGGATCCATTCAACTATGAAATTTATTAAGACAACAGTCTGCAACAAGATGTAGGACGAGTTTTTTGATGTTACATAAGTCTCTCCATCGGACGACGTCAAAAATATCAAATCAAATTCTATCATAGATTTTCAAATCTTTGAAGCACAGAACTTCAAAGTTTTCAGATGGATATACGGCAGGTTTGTTTCCACTAAGTTGTCTTTTCCCGGTTTCAGTGTATTTCAGGGTAACCCACCTTATGGCCCCTTATGTTTTTCTTTTCATTTATTTTACAACCATCATGATTTGAATTGCATTATCAAGTTCTAAAATTTGGTGTCACATCCGGACGTGGACATTAATTTATGAAACTAAAGGTTTGGTAGTTTTCATGATCCAAATAAGTAAATAAGAACGTAAATCAACAAGACATCTGGAATTATTGCAAACGATGATGCTGAAGCAGAGTAGACACTCAAACAGATCTAAAAATTCCTCAGTAGCAATGAGGGAACTTACTATGAGATATTGTCCCAATGAAGGAAACCCCCATGGCCTCTTGCATTTGTGAACTTGTAAACAGCACCAGCAACTGGTCACAAATAATATAAACTTTGTCAATTTGCTGAATGTTTTAACCAAGTCATATACATTCTGGAGCTCTACTAAGAAGAGACATTACCTTCATAACCCTCAAGAACTGGATCTTCAGATAAAAGAAGTGGTGTATCCAGGTCAATGAACCTGTACAAGATAAAAGTAAATACTTCAAACCTGGAAAAGTGATTTGCAGTCCAGAAATTGAACAACTTATATTGGAACTGGCACATGGATATTCAAGTTTATGTCAAAAAATCTTTCAAGAATGATCATGATGCTTACTTGAAACATCCAAGACCAGCAGCAAGGTGGCCAGCAAAGCCCATGGCTAGTCTAGTCTCAACCATACCACCAATCATGAGGTTCAGTCCTGACTTCCTTGCCACGTCAATAATTTCAAGTGCACCAACGACGCCAACTTTGGCCAGCTTAATATTAATGACATCAGCAAGATTTCCTTCGACTATTTTCTTGACATCATCCAAACTCCTACAGCTCTCATCTGCTGCAACAGATACCCCAAACTTATCTTTGGCAATATGACTAACACGGCCGAGACCTTCCCAATCATCCCTATGAACTGGTTGCTCAAAAAGAACAGGAGTGACCCCCATTTCTGTAAGAAGCAAATGAGTTAAAAGTAAGCTTCATTGTGGATAGGGGCCTAAATACCTTTTTGATTGCAGACAAGAACCTAAATACTTCAAATGTGCCAAAATGTTATAAGGTATTTAATTTGTATGAGAGAGTAGAAAAATATTCAAATTCCAGATCATGCACAAGACAATAGTATGTGCTTTATGGTCAATTTTGTTTGTGGCAAGTAAGCAGAAGTTAACTCAGTATTGCAGGTTCATGCTTACCATATAATTTTTCAAGAACTTCAACAGCTTCCTCAGGTTTGTAACCCTCATTGGCATCCAAAATGAACGAACAATCAGGGTGGACTGCACGTATAGCTTGTAAAACTTCTATGTCTGACTTCAAATCCTTGCCCACCTTAAGCTTCAAAGTAGTGAATCCTTGTTTCCGATACTTCAAAGCCAATTCAGCTGCTTCAGCTGGGGAAACAATTGGAATCTGCACATATAAAACAGCTGAGGCTAGCTTTGCAGAAAATTTAATATTTTTCCATATTCTAGCACTAATTGAAATTATTTCTTGATTCAACATTAATCACAAGCCCCTCTCTGTGATTCTTCTCTTTTACAAGGTGAGTATACGAATACAGTGGATAGGTTTCTTTCTACTTTAGAATCACAGGAGCAGGAGCTTAACTGTTATATCAGTGGTGATTGTATTTGAAGCCCCACCAAAGAGTCTCCACAAAGGCATGCTGATGCTATTAGCTACTGCATCAATCAACGCCATCTCGACTGCTGCCCTAACCTTCAATCCATGAACAGTTTAATGAGAAAAAGGGAAGGATAAAACGGGAGCATTTTAAGTTTATAGAGCCAAAGCCAACAAACTGATGAGAATAATAAATTCCCACTAAAACTGTATATAATAAAGCTTTACATAGACAGTGAATTCTTGTTCATGCATACACATATACAGCAATGGCAGCCTACTTAACAAAATTGTAAACATCAATAAAGCATAAACTCCCCGCAAAAGTGAAAAATGACAAATCCAATCATGGAGACTCACTACATTCATATATGTGTTTGCATCATTGCATAATCAGGCATTCGATATTGTCAACCGAGTCACGCTTAACATTTTTTAGAAGAATGAAATTGATATCCATAAGAGTTCCTTCTGAATTCACACTTGAACACAACTATACACAACTATAAACAGACAAAAGAGAAAGTTCAAATTTTGTGCTTGCTTTTGTTTGGTTCCATGGAAATGAGTAACTCAAGCAATCCAAATACTAAAATTAAGCACTAGTCTTTTCTCCTTTGATATCAAAAACAAAAAAAATCCGATGTTCCTCCAAATATCAAACATGTGTAAAAGATCTTATAATTAAAACTTATCACACAAATTCAAAAAAAAAGGAGGTTAAAATGACAAGAGAGACTCACAGAAGCAAACTGATGACCAGGAAGAAGGTGAGCAATCTCCTCAAAGACCGAAGCCAAGGCCATGGGTGGGCTCCTCTTCAAGAAGTGACAAGCTTCTTTGGCTTTGAGCATGGCAGTGTGCTGATCCTCAGCAGTGACATGAGGCAAAACAGGGGCCTCTCCCCACCCAGCACACCCATTATTGAGTTCAAGTCTGATGGCAACATTCTCCACCTTATCAAGTCTAGAAGAAGCAATGGTGAAGGGGGCAATCAAGGGGACGTTCAAGGGTCTGTTCTCAGCTCTCTGGACATCAACAGTGAAGGTCTGCTCCAAGCTTTTGAAGGCAACGGTGCTGGTGTGGGTGCCCATTTGACAAAAGGCGGGCTTGTGGGGATTGACATGGAGAGGAAGGCGAGAGGATCCAAGTGAAAGCATTTGGGTTTTGGGTTTTGATTGGTTTGTGAGTAAGCGAAAGCCAAGACCATTGTTGTCGATCAGTCCCAAGTCAACAACAATTGCTGGACATTTTTTAATATAATAGAAAGCCGGCTTTCATGTCGTTTGCATGATGCTCTGTTTTTTTGTTTCTTCGTGTGCCATCATACTCATTTTTTTGTTTTTTTTTTTTTTTTTGCCCTTTTCTGGATTTTGTAAATTGTAATGTACCAATTATCTCCCTCAATTTTTTTTTTTTTTTGTTTTTTAAATACGGGTATTCTTAAATTAAATTAATATTTTTTACTACCAAATTACATTTATTAATTATTATCAAATCCAAAAACCTTAAATAATTTAATTATAATATTTAAGATTGAGTGTCGATATTTACACTTCTTAAAAATTGTATGTGCACCCAAAATAATATATTTAAGAAAATCCAATATTACTATTGATTAAAATTACAAAAATGATTAAATAGTTTATAAGTATACACATAAATTATTAAATAGTTTCTTACATACACGATCAAATCCTTTTATTTTTATTTTATTTTATATTAACTAAGAAAATGTCAACTACAATTGAAGATAAATATATTGATGTTGTATAAACCAGTAAACAAAGCATTGGTAAAAACCCCAAAAATTTATGTAATATATCTTGCCCACTAAGGGCATCCAAAAAATTTGATGTCAATCTTGATTCTCAATGACACTCACCCATGAAGATTGATGTACTGTCTAGTCACCACCTTTCATCTCCTCCTTTCTTCCCTTGTTCTTTTACACCATTTTTGCTCTCTTTTGCTTTGATCATCCATACAAACATGATGTTTGGAGAGACATAGAACCAAAAAGGAAAACACCATACTTTTTCAAATTGTAACTTCTCTAAATTAACTTTCTTTTTCAAATATCAATTTTAAAAAAAAAAAAAAAAAGATACAAATTGATTGTAAAGTATAAAAAATAATTTAAAATATTCTTAAGAAATTGATTGTAAAATGATAAGTTTTAAATGAATTATTGTTTGAAGAAAAATCATAATCTACTTGTTGTCTTATCTATTGGGGAAAAAATCTCAAAATCTTAACAAAATTAATTAGATAACAAAATAAATATTGTGGATTATACTTACAAATATATAGTACAAAAGCAATAAAAAAAAATGAAAATATTGGTATTAACTGAGGTTTATTTACAAACTAGAGATTTTTCATAGTTTTGATGAGATGTACTTATAAAAAGGGTGTACACATAATTTATAAGAGGTGGAAATATCACCACTTTTTAAAACTTGAAATTGATACGTGACACACCCTCTCATATATAATATGGGCAAATGATAAATATCAGACACATATTAAATACCCTCTTTAAGACTAGGGATTGACAAGTGAATGTCAAACGCATGTTAAACATCCCCTGTTATCATAACATGTGTAGCATCTTTACCGTTATAACATATGTAACGAGAATTCGAGATAAAGGGAGGAAAAAAATTTGAATAAGAGATGTTCAAACTCTAATACTATGTTGATTACCATAAAATCTAAAAGCTTAAACTGATTGAAAATTGTCCCATTACGGAATCTAAAACTTGAAATGGGCACATGATAATATTAAGTAAGGTGCTTATATTTCGCATTTAAAATCACAGGGCTAGTTTTCAATTGGTTTTGCGCCTCTCCATCAATTCCAACGATGGGTCCTAATCAAATCACAAGTATTTTATTTGTTCATTGTTAGCATGTATAAAAATAAATAAAATTGAACATAAGAATATCAAATTTAAACAAATCTTAAAAGAAATCGATTTAAATTTAGCTGTTTAAAGTAACATATGAGTTTTTTTTTTTTTAAAGATGCTAAGCAGGTCTTGCTGTCCAGTGTCCGGCACCTAAAAAGTGTATTTCTTAAAACTTGATTTGAAAGAAGCTTCCCAGGAATTTGCTGAGTTTTATTAATGTTTTTTCTTATCCATTATTAATGTGTTTTTGAGTGAAAGAAAATAAGAAAGAAAAAGCAATTCAATTATTAAAGTACGTGAAGCATTTTTATTATTATTATTATTATTTTGTGAAATGCTTTGTTTACTGAAAAGTTATTTTTAAATGACAGTAATTTTTTAGGAAAAAAATTGAAATGGGATTGATGCCCATTTTATTCATGAAGGGTTTTTTAACATTTTATAAAAGTTTAAGAATGATTTTATTTTTTTCTAAATTAAACATTTAAGAAAGATTTGGAATTTTTAGTTAAAATAAATGGAGAAAAGACTTGGAATAACCTTTCAAAGACTACTCATGTAAGGTTGTGTGTGGGCGATAGCTAATTTCTAGTGTGCAAAACACTCAATAAAAACACTATGAAATATATACTAGAAACTCATGCAAGTATATATGATCGATAAATAATATAGTAATGAATAGAGTATCATTCACACGGAATTATCTAAATTATGTACATTAAGTACTCAATTGGTCAAAACTAAACATTATCCAACTATCGAGACAATGAGTTAAAATAAATTCTAAAAACAAAGAAAATAATAAAAACAATTAATAAAATAAAATACAATCGATGGATAACTAAGTCTAGGATTACAACTTCATCCTACCAATTCACTCAACCTCTATTTCTATCATAATTAATTCGTTCTCATCATATGCTTGTTCGAGTACCAAATTGTCCACAAGTCTCTTTCGAACAGTCGAGCTAGTAGACTTGCCTAAATAAATTAATTGACTATATATTCATGACTATATAATCAACCGAAGTACATTAAGCATTTTATCTCTCACAATAACCACACAGATTTATATCTATATCATGCCATTCATGTCATCCTGTTTCGAATCTAAACATGTTATTACCTATGTCAAGCACATTCATGGTAATCAAATCATCTAAACTAGTAATCAGTTAATTTAGAGCATTAAGAGCAAAATAAAACAGAGCACAATAATGAGAATTTAATTAAAAATGATTTCATATAGGTGAGTTCTTGGTTTAAGGTTACATCGCAACCCTAGATCTCGAATCTAGTTCATCATCATATTATAATAAAATTGCTCAAAATAGAATCACACAATATATTTTCAATGAATAAAGGTGAAGGAGGAAAGAAATTCTTATTGCGTAAAAGCGATTCCCCTCTTTTGTAGGTCAAAATCATCTTCTCCAACTCGAATCTCTCCACTTCTTGTATTTGTTTATGCATACAATTATTAGGTTTCTAAGTTGATAATGGTATGACCCGCCTATAATATCTCCTCTAAGAGATGCCACAAACCTGCTAAGAACGAGTTCAAGGGAGCTATTATAAAATCCACAACCTGTAGCCTCTTTTAAACCATGTCCTATCACCCTTGATGCACTCTCTTTAAGCTTGCACGATTCTAATTTCTCTATGCTTAATGAATTTCACGTTATAAAAGCATGGTATTCACAGGGTGAGAGTGAGAATTTTCGAATGCCACATCTTTTGATTTTCTACAAAATTAATACTCAGAAACGCGAGATTTTCTTGTGAACAATTATTGTGCAATTTGCTTATAAAACTAATATGTAGCAAGATTTTCTCATAGAATTGATGCTCTTGCGAGATTTTCTAAATCAAAAGACTTGCTTAACAAGATTTTCTCCTACAATTAACACACCAAGATTTTCTCCTGCAATTAATACATTAAATCGAAAGATTCTCTTCTTCAATTAATACATCAAATTACAGGATTCTCGCTTTTAATTAATATACCAAAATTTTCTCCAACAAATCCTATTGAAATGTTCAATTGCATTTACACCCTAGACTTCCATATAAGTGATGTAGATTCTTTTCCTTTTTCTCTTAATTGCTATCTCTATAAATTCACATTGATTCTAATCTTGATTTCTTTCCAAAAGAATCCAATTTGATTGATAAATTTTCATCTTAACCTTCAACTTTAAATTTTTGTTATAGTTGCCCCCCAAAAATAGCCATTTTACTCATCAGCCCCTCCCATGTCTCACATACAAATATTCATTAAATAAAAATTAAAAATGTCCATAATTACTTGAGTTTTTATCATAAAAGCTAAGAAAATAAGTATTAGATCACGATATATTTTAGCATAATCAATGAATACCATGTAAGCCCAATAGCAAAGATACATATCAAACCAATAGGAATGTTACACATGTCAGTCAAATCTCCTTCGATCAAAGGAGAGTATAAACAACCTATGAATACTTGTTTACCAAAAAGTTGTCACAGATGTTTAACATGCATCTGACAGATGTCCAATGTAAGACGATGTACGTGACAAATGTTAAATGTATCTACATTCATAGGTACAGGTGAAAATACAAGATTGTCCTCATATAAAACGTGATTAAATGTTTAATTTGAGATATATTTTGTAGAGTATCTTAAAGGTTTCATTTGAGATAATATTTTAATATCTATCTTACTAAAATCATTTGAATTAGGGGCAGGCATGTTAAACTCAACCGGAGTAACCCAACCTAACCCAACATTTATGGTCGAGTTGAGTTAGGTTACATCAGCTTAAATACCTGACTCGAGTTGGGTTTTAGTAACTTGAGAAATAATCGAGTTGGATCAGGACAAGAGAACAAACTAAGAACTCGACCCGAACTCGAACTATAAAAACTTAATTTTTCACTCTTACTTACCTTAGCGTCGATCACATTAGTTTTTCACTCATTCTCTCTCAATTTCTCTCTCATCTTTCTCCTCCTCCACACTCCACACACAGTCACCTTCACACTTTCACAGTTGTTCTTCAAGGCGGATCGACGGTCCTCCAACTTTAGTCTCCGACCTCCACACTCCATTAGTATATGTTCTCTTTAATCTTCATTTTTTTTCAAAATCAAATAACCCTAAAACCTGATTTGTTTCACCTTTAATCTTCAACTTTCTTGGACCAACGAGAGATAAGGTGTAGCTAGCTGGGTGACAAGCCAAGAAGTAAGGTGAGGTGCAGGTGCAGTTGGTTGAATATATATAGAGATGGAGGGAGAAGTCGAGAGGTTATGAACCAGTGGTCCAGGAAGAAAGAGAGGGTGGAGCTGTGTTCTGTAGAGGTGTAGGTACCAGTAGGCAATAAGAGTGCAGGTGGATTGTAAGGAGGGTGTGTGTGTGTGTGTGTGTGTGAGTGGGAGGATGGAATTAGGGGTGGCAATCTAGGTTGGCGGGTCGAGTTGGACATGACATGAATATGACCCAATTATTTTTGACACAACATGAACACAATATGATTAATAAACGGATCAAACCTCTTCAACATGAAAATGATACGATTATTAATAAATCGACATGGAAACGATATGATTAACCCGTTTATTTATAGATCGTTTATTAACCCGTTTAACCGACACGTTTAATGACTCGTTTAGCCGACACGTTTGATACGTTTAATGACTCATTTATGACTCATTTAACCATATTTAATACATTTAAATTTTAATATAGATCTAATAAAAAATAAAATTAAAATAATAATATACAAGACCTCTTAAATCCACAAATACAATCCAAAACCTAAAAAAAATATAATCATCCACAAATACAATAAAACATAAAAATATATATATCTACCACTAAAATTATATGAATATCCATCTACCTGTGATCCGTTTAAGAAAATACGAACCCGACACGATTAGTAAATGAGTTAGACGAATTTATCTATTTATTTACCCAACCCATTTATGCTCAACTCTAACCCGTAATAATCATATCGGTTTCATATCGATCCGTCATGTCGAGTTTCAAATTGCCAACTCCAGATGGAATCATGGATGTGTGTGGGACTGTGAGTAGAGTCAATGGATGAATAGATTATATGGATGCATGTATGTGTGTGTGAGTGATTGTGTGAGGAGACCAAAGTTCGAAGATATTTTTAATTTTGTGGACCAAATTGAGTCAATGACAGTGGACTGTGTGACAGTATATATGTTTTAATATTGACCTTTAGTCTTTTAATGTGTGGATTGTTGTGAGTTGTGACTTTAGACTACAAACATAAATTATGGAATATTTATATAACAAATTGACAACACAACACACATAATATTGTATTGGTATTAGTGGAGCAAACATATTAAAGAAAATATAAATTTTTTATGTATTTTTATTGGTTTGATATTTGTTTGTATTGCTTTTTTTTTTTTTTTTTTTTGGTGTTATGGGTCTTTTCTTGTTGTTATAGGTTAGGTTACCATTTAAGTATTTTGTTGAGTTATTGAGATTTGAGAAGAGAAAGACTATTATGGATTAGAAGAGGAAGGTTACATTTAATATGGTAATGAAAAATTCAAACACTTTTTGATAGAGTCCTCTAACATTCAAACATTTAATCATCTAAAATTTTTGTTATTGAATCCTCTAAAATTGTTTTTAGATGGACGGGCCACAATGGTGATGTTGACGATGACATAGGAAAATCTAAAAAGGATTAGTTAAAGTCATATGTGTGGAAATGTTTCACCAAGTATGATAATGAATCTAGATGTAAGTGCAATTATTGTGGTAAAGATTATGTATGTTTTACTAAACATTATGGCACTATGACTTTGTGGAATTATTTGCAAACACAAAGTGCACGATACAATTTTGTAGAGGGTAGGAAGGAAAAAAAAAAAAAAAAATCTTAATTTTTGGGCCTATTGGTGGTAACAAAAAACTTATGGCCTTGGGTTTTGACAAAGAAGAGTGTACAAAAGCTTGCATAAGGATGATTATTGCGGATGAATTATCTCTCTCTCTTTTGTAGAGAAAGAAGGGTTTAAACACTTTTGTAGTGTTTTAAATCCAAGGTTTTGCCCTTCATCTAGAAGAACATTTGTTAGAGATGTTTTATAACTTTTCTTAAATGAAAAGTGTAAGCTTAAAAAAAATTTTATTGAACAAAAACCAAGAATTTGCTTAACCATCGACACATGGACTTCAATTCAAAATTTCAATTATATGGTAATCACCGCCCATTTCATTAATTGTGAATGGAAGTTGCATAAAGGAATTTTGAATTTTGGTATTATTCATAACCAGTGTTCCAAAAATCGCTACTCGCTACTCGACCGGCAAGGCAGCGAGCAGCGAGTACTCGGCAACTCGGCGAGTACTCGGTTTGACCGTCGGTCAACGGTCAACCCGTTGACTCACGGTCAAACCCGGTCAAACCTGTAAAAAATAAAATTTTAAAATTTTATGTATGATTAAAATATAATCATATGACCATAAAAACTCTTAAAATCAATCTCATGCAACCTCCAAAGCCATTTTAACACAATTACATAATTATAACTTTAAAAATTTCGACAATATAACGACTATATTTTCAACAATTCCACCTGCAATACACAAAAATAATAACACTTCAAAAATCTATCATATCTAAACTACTTAAAACCTCTCATCCTTCTTTCATTCTCAAACACAAGTACACAACCAACATCATATATATTATATAAATAATAATATAGTAAAAACCCAAGAATAAAATAGTTATCAAAACATAAAGTTTATGAAAGTATGTTAAGAACAAAATGAAAAAACAAAAACAAAAAAACAAAATGAAAACAAAACGAAAATAAAAAGCTCACGGACGAGGACGACTGGACGAGCGACGAGGACGAGCGACGGACTCACGGACGGAGACGGCAACGGCGAGAAGACGACGGCAGCACCTGCACGCGACTCACGCCACGGCCACGCACCAACAGCAGAACCAGATCGGGAGGAGGCGGAGAGCAAAGGTGAGAGGCGAGAGTGCAGAAGCAGAACAGCAGATCGGGTTCTGCTGTCTGCCCGTCTATGAGTTATATATCAGACACCAAAACGGCGTCGTTTTGGCCAATCCAAAACGACGCCGTTTTGACTGAAAAAAATTTTTAAAAAAAAGACCGACTCGGCCGAGCCGAGTCGGCCCGAGCTGGCCCGAGTCGGCCGAGTCGGCCCGAGTTGGGTCGATTTCCTACAGTAACCGAGTTGAACCCCCCGATCTGGGGGTTCTCGCCTCGGCAACCGGCCGAGCGGCGAGAACTCGGCGAGTACTCGGCCAACTCAACCGAGTTTTTAAACCATGTTCGTAACCATACAGAGGAGACACTTAGAAAGGTTCTAGAGTCATGTCTGAAGGATTGAAGTATTCAAAAAAGTATTTACAATTATTGTAGATAATAACTCCGCCAATAAAATGGTCATAGATTATCTAAAGAAAAAGTTAAAAATTTGGGAAGAATCCGAGCTTGTGTTAGGTAGGAATTTTTTGCCTGTGAGATGTTCTATTTATATTATAAATTTAATTGTATCTGATGATTTGAAAGATTTGAATGATTCAATTGTTCGCATTTGTAACGTGATACAATATGTTAGATTTTCACCTTCGAGACTTCAAACGTTTAAAACTTGTATTGAGCATGAAACAATTGAGAGCAAAAGCTTTGTGGTAGTAGATGTGCCTACTAGATGGAACTCTACCTATTTAATGTTATCTAGTGCTTTAAAATTTGAAAAAACATTTGATAGATTATTGGAGGATAATAAACATTATGGTTGTACTTTGTTAAAGATGAAAAAGGAAAAAAAAAATGTAGGGCCTCCAATAGAGGAAGTTGGAGTAAGGCTAAAGTATTTGTCAAATTTTTGCATATTTTTTATGACATCATTTTAAAGTTTAGTGTTTCTACATCTGTTACTTCCAATATGTTCTTTCATGAATTGTGCTATATTGAAAATGAGTTGACTAGATTAGGTAAGAGTGATGATTTTTTGTTGTGTGATATGGCTATTGAAATGAAATTGAAGTTTGACAAATATTGGGGGAAAATTGAGGAAGTGAATAAATTGTTAATGATTGCACTTGTTCTTTATCTAACATAAAGTTGGATTATATCAAATTTTGTTTTAGTGATATGTTTGGTGAAAGGAAGGTTTTGGAGTTAACTAGTGACATTGAAGATCTTTTGATTAAATTTTATTAGTTTTACAAAATTGATGGTAACATTTCAAGTGATCAATATGTTTTTAGCTCCAATCATTCCTTTAATGAGAATGATGTCAGAAAGACAAATGAAAGTTTTTATTTTCGTTTGGAAAGGCTCAAAAAGTTCAAGGAAATGAAAGAAAATAATGATTTTGTTGTTTCAAAGAATGAGGTTGAGAGGTATTTGATAAGAGTCCGATGAACATTTGGATGATAAGAATTTTGATCTTTTGGGTTGGTGGAAAGTTAATTCTTCTAAGTACAAGACTTTATCTCGTATTGCAAGGGATGTCTTTGCCATTCCAGTGTCTGTGGTGGCTTTCGAGTCGGCATTTAGCACGGGAGGCCGTATTCTTGACCCATTTAGAAGTAGCTTGACTCCAAAGATTGTGGAGATATTAGTTTGCTTGCAAATTTGGTTGTGATCTACTAATAATTGCTTAGACCTTGCACCATCCACAGATGAGACGGAGTTATATAAAACAAATGAAAAATTAAATGATTTGTTTTATTATAATAATGTTAAATGTGTAATTTTATATATTACTAATATTTTGTTCTTCCATTTATGTAAAGATTGGAGTGAGCATACCTTTGGATTTGGATCCATGAAAAAGAATGTGAACTGATTATGTTTTAATTTCATGCTATTAAGGTAATTATTTTAAATAAAAGCTTATATATATTTTTTTTTTGAAACTAATAAAAGCTTATATTTTACTTACATATGTTTGTTATTTTATGATTTGCAAAAGTTGAAAACAACTTGACGTAATATTTTGTGGTTTTTGATGCTTTTGAAGACTTTAATAATAGCAAACCAGTTGTGTTGACAGATTTTATTAAGATTATTGTCTTAGTTTTTATTTGTTTTTTGTGTCGATTGTGGTGAATTGAACTCTTTTTTTAATATGTAGTGGCTTAAACTTTTATTTGTTTTAAATATGTTATGTAATTAACGGGAACGTTTTGTATTTGAATGAGTTTATTGATAGAAATGTTTTTTATTTCAACGAGGTATCAACCTAATCGACTTAACCGAACTCAACCCGATAAATATTGGGTTATGTTGGATTGAAGAATTGATTTGGTTGGATTGGGTTAAAAAAATTTTAACCCAATCCATATTGGGTTGAAAGATTTTCAACCCAATCAGAACCCGAAAACGCCCACCCCTAACCTGAATGGATTTTTTTTTTTTTTTTTTTAATTGAAGGATGAAAGTCGAGAGAAAAGAAAAAGAGACACATATAATTTGAAACAATATCTGCATGTATAAAGACTTACTACTAAAACATGTTTGCTCAAATTAACTTCTCTCACGTGTGACCTTTCAATGAGGTCACTGATTTTGTACAGTACACTAGCCCTTTTTAATCTGTTTAAGCTAGATAGATAACAAAAAGGTCCAAATGTTTTGAATTGACCTTTGTATAAGTTCAAACTTTACAAGAAGGTATCAATGGCAAGCACTTGAGCCCTAGCTGGTGCAACAAGTCACCTCTCAATCTTTAAAAGAAATAAATAAATAAAAGAAAACAAAGATTCGTAGCTGCGGCATGCATGCATGCAAGATAGGTTAAAGTTATTCCTCTCTCAAACTTTACGTTTTGAAAAATTAGATTCATTAATTAAAAATGCAAATCATGTATTGGCCTACACATGAACATGATAACTAATTAGAGCACTCCGTCACAAAACACTAAACGGGCATGCAAAGTAACCTTCAAAGCCAAACCCAAGCCATTCCTTGCTTCTTCATTGCACTCACTCAATTCCTAGAATCTCCCAATCTTCGTATATTTATAGGATTGCACTTGCACGTTCAGCAACTGCTTATATACCATTTATGTTGACTAACTTCAGATATTAAATTACAACCATGCCGATCTACACATCATCGTCCGATTCCGAGAACGAAACCGCACAGGTGACAAAGTTGTTCGGGCGTCAAAGACCACTACATGCCGTGCTTGGAGGAGGACAAGGTATTTTACCTTTTTTTTTTTTGGCTACATAAACCCTAGTTCTATTGGTTTATATTGGATTTACAAGGCAGTATGCAGTTCGCATAGACTAATATTGAAATTTCAAAACCAATGACATTGTACTGTAGTCAATGATGTGTTATTTATGTCCCATTAGGCCATCCAATTTCTGTTGCCACTAATCCTATAAAGACGTAGATTAGAAAGATTTCCAGTTTATCTCAATTTTCGAGCATTATTTTTGTCAATATATATATTCCATGAAATAATGTACATTGATGTCGAATTAATCACAGTTGCGGATGTGCTCTTATGGAAGAACAAAAAGGTGTCCGCCGTGCTTCTGCTCGGAGTGACATTGATATGGTTTCTATTTGAGGTTGTGGAGTACAATTTCGTGACTCTTCTCTGTCATATTTCTATGACCTCCATGCTTTTAATCTTCATATGGTCCAGGGTTGCCGAATTCTTCAATTGGTACTAATTTGAACACATTTCACTTGATCACTAGTTAGGGTGTATAGAATCTAATTCAATCAAATCCAATCAACCTGATCATATCGGATTGGATTCAATGGTCTGATTGGAATTATAAATTGGTTATCCAATCTATGAAATCCAGTGGATTTGAATGGATGTACACTCTTAATCGCCAACTTTAACACAACTTCTAAATTATATTATTGGCAGTATTAAAATTGTTCAATTGAGATCTCCTTAATTTTTTTTTAATTTCCAGGAATGTATATCCCAAGATCCCCGAAATAAAATTAGTGGAATCCACCATCAAAGAAGTTGTTTCCATTTTTCATGGAGGATTTGATCAGATTTTATCAAGAACGATCAACATTGCATGTGGAAAAGATAATTTAGGGCACTTCATTCTGGTACAATTCATATTTCTGTAGCCCCTTCTCTTTTATATACCTCTATATAACCGCCGTAGGGAGGCTTCTGCTATATATATATATATATATATATATATATAAAAAAAAAAAAAAAAAAAAAAAAAAAAAAAAAAATCCTATATTTAATTTATTTGAAAGAGAATTCAAAACATTCTCAAGACATTTTATTAAGGTTAAAAAAAAACCATGCAATTTCAAAATTAAGAACTCCTAATATGAACAAATATCCTAGGTTTTTATCGAACCTAAAAGATACTTAATATTGTTTTGATTTTGATCGAACTTTGGAATTTTTTTTTTTATTTTAAATTAAGCAATGCTTAATAAACGACTTTTCAATTGCTGTTCTGAATAAAATCACTTGAAATATTTATGAAAAAAATCTTTTTTTTTTAATTTGCTAATATAGCATTTAATAAAACCTTTTCAACAAAAAAAAAAAACACTTTAAAAAATTACAAAATATTATTTAAAATGCACTTATGTTCTATATAGTGACAAATCCAGGTATTTATTTTAGGGGACACCTTATAATAAAGTAAAATAAAATAAAAATTAAAAATTAAAACAATTATAATTCACATGAGTTTTTTTACTTATAACTTTTAACATATAAAATAATTTATGTTGAAGAAAAATAATTCACGGTACATTTTTATTATCTTTGTTCATGGTTCAAACCCATGTATGATGTATTTTTTGGGAAAAAAAAGAAAATACTATGTATTATAGTGGGGGATTAAACCGTATACGTGCATATCTTTTGAAAAAAAAAAATTATGTGTTATGGTATGATATCAATGTTTAACAACCTGATATACAGGCAATCTGTTGTCTATACATATTGTCAGTAATTGGAACCTGTTTCAGCTTTGTTAATCTCCTTTTCCTTGGTAAGAATTATATTCTCGTCACCTTGCTAGTTAATTATCTCAATTTTTATTCACTTTTTAAATCCTAAATAATATAAAATCTTAAATCACTCGCAAGTTAATGATTGGTCTAATAATTTGAACTTCTTGTTTGTTGATTTGGTTTCAAGTTTTCCTGAGCATCCAAACGTTGCCATTTATGTACGACCGATATGAGGACGACGTTGACCGTCTAGCTTACAAAGCGATGCGTCGAGTGAGGAAAATGTTCAATAGCTTTGACTCTCAGGTTCTTAATAAGATACCAAGAGGTCCAGTCAAAGACAAGAAGAAATTTTAAAACCACATCCACTTGAGTTAATTATGATGTTGTAGCTCCGACATATCAATATATCATTTGTGTAAGTAATTACTTTCATTTCTAGTCAAAGAAATACAAATTTCCATTATGGGTATTGTAAACAAAGTGTGCAATGTTTGACTTGACATGTTCATATCATATGTAAAAACCACTCTAATGTTTTTTGTATCAATGTCATTTTAATAATTACACTAAATAGAATTCAATCCTAAAACTTTTTAATTACAAAACATAAGAATTATCTTCAATGACTTAATTGGATATCACAAGGCGGGCACTTTAGATATGAAAATAGAAATTCTCTTCATTCCCTTTATAATGCCTGAAGCTTGTGAAAAAATTAGAGTTTAGATTGAATCAATAAAAGTAAGATCAATGGATATTAGCAGGTACAACTATAGTTATTTAGAGCGATTTGATATCAATGCTAATTGAGGGAAGCAAAGAGTCTAGTTGAATTTGATTGAATCTTACTATATTTTGTCGTTTTTATGTTGTAAGTAAATTAATGAAGAATATTATTCGCAGAAAATTTTTCGACAAAAATTTTTAAGGACATAGTTAGACCTTTATATGATAACGTAATTTGATTTGGCATGAAAGAGGTTGGATGCTTGGTTTGACTCCAAAGTAAATTACATACAGATATGACATGCTTGAGTTGTAGACAAATGGAACACGAGCAAATATGTCATACATTCAAAACAAATTGAAGCTAGATACTATCACTTTTTATTTGTCATATCCTCATAGTGGAATAACACTTCATTGGTCAGGATCCATTTAACAAATTTAAATCTAAATTTAGAAGTGGGCACTTTTTTGATGCTCATGAACAACATTATACAGATAAAAATCATAGAACACATGGAGCTAGATTAACATATGATTATAATGACATTTCAAGATCAAAAACCTTTTTCGGATCATCCAGTAATAGAAGCAAAAGCCCATTTTTACTTAGCTATCATGTATTATGTGTGGAGACAAGAAAAATTTTCACTAACTTAAACATATCACATCATTTATGTTATTGATTTAATAAAAAATTATCAACTATGAATATTTATGTAAGAAAAAAATAAAGTCCCTCAAATATACTATCACCATTCTGGCCTTTTTTGGTAAAGGAGCATATTTCAACAGTTTGGCATGATTAAACAATACATGATACATGAAAGATTTCTCGTGCAAATGCATGTATATGGGTTAGGATAATGACAACGGTTGGTATGTACTTTTTTACGCAAATTGTGATACGAACTTTCAAAAATTAGATTATGTAGCATTTTCACAGTTGAAGATTTGAAATTAAAACTAATGTGTACATATTATTGACAATGTACATTAATTACCTATTAGATGTATCAATTTTAATAATTATATTTTTCATATCATAATTATTTTGAAATTTGAAGTGAAGGATATATACTCATATCTACACTTATGCAATATAAGTCTAAGACATATCATTAATTAGTTTAATCTCATCTTTATGTCAATCTCAACAATTTAAGTGTGGTGCTTAATGCAATAATTTGTAAATGAAAAATAGGTCTTTAATACTGTAGACATAAATATATTATTGTTATTTGTGGAATGTGATTATGACTTATATGAGGCTACTATAGTGGAATCCACACAGACAAATATATACTGCATTTTAAACCCCTTTGAAATAAGACGGTGAATTAATTAAGGATACGAGTGGACTAGTTTTAGCCTCCCCCAAGTCTCATTAAAGGAAAAGGATGGAGTGTTTAATTAATGAATTAATTAATTAGTTGAAATTAAAGTTTGTGAGTTATTTGTTGGCTTATTGTTGCATGTGTGAGTGCTTGACCACAAACGTTCATCTAAACCCAGGATTGCAATTTGCCGTTATCAATAAGAAGATTATACACTGTCATGTTAGCTTTTATACAGATTTTTTTTCAGAAAAGTTTTTATACACATTTATAGACCAAAATATCATGACAAGAAAGAGTGGTGAGTATATGCATATATAGTTAACACCGTCCATCATGTGGCTTGTAGTGGCTCTGTTGACCCACTATCTTCATGTCAAAATTCTCATGGGATTCTTAAAAAAAATAAATAAAATAAAATAAAAAATCTCATGAGGTTTTGCCTGCCAATTCAATTACAACCACACGAAGAATCATATAAAGAGTTTTAAATAAAATAAGTATAGAGAGAGAGAGATCTAAACAAGATTTTGAGACCTTAAAGCAAATACATCTTTAGTCGACGTGCACATACACATTATACTTATTGTGTGGCATATATAAATGCCGTCTTTGTGAGAAATGTTCCATCTTCCATTCACAACTTACATTCTCACTTCTAGAGAGAAAAATTTAGAGATGGTGAGAGAACTAAAAGAGGTGATGAGTGTAAATAGAGATGGCTTTGGTGGTGTTTGTGTGGTCTTGTGGCTTGCTTTGCTAAGTCTTTCTTTGCTATCCACCATAATCTTTTCTTGCTCAGGTGGTGTATCCAAAGATAAAAGTACTCCTACGGTGGACTCCGACTTCTATGGTGGAGGATGTGCGGGTTGCGGTGCAGGCTGCGGTGGAGGTTGTGGTGCATAACTAATTCCATTCACCGTACTACTTTTTCATGTACACAAACAACAAAACTTCGATTTTAACTTGAAGTTCCTCAAATTTAGCTTGATCTTTCTTATGCTATGTAACTCTAGTTTTTTTCACTTTTATTAGAAAAATGATGCATCAATAATTAAACTCCCATTAATAAGAGTTTATGATATCATCTACGTGCCATTGAAACAGTTGATTGTCAATTTGGTTTCAGAATTTAGAGAGAGGGCAGAGTTATATATATATATATATATATATATATATATATATTGATTGTGAGGCCTACTTTTATGAATTATTGTCAAGTGCATATGCCTTTCTTGTCATGGAGAAATAGAGATTCCATTCAATCAGGCAAGTCTCATTTAGAGATGCTTCAATTTATTGTAACTCATTGACTTTTCTTTCCAATCAAGTATATAACAAATTTTTTATTGGTGCTAAATTTTTTATGAGAGGAGATTAATTTTGAATAATATGAGAGTGAAAAAATCTAACAATCTTGATCACCAACCTTTTTAAACACTTATATATCAATGGATTATGAAAAATTAGCTACAAAAAATGATAAAGAATCTTTACTCTTGATAAAGTTTACTAATATGATCTAATATATTACTTTTTATTTTTATTTTTTTAAAGATTATTGAAGTTCAACCCAACAAATGTTATTTGTCAGTTAATATTTACTAGAATTGGATATAGTAGAAATGGCTTAATATCTTTGTTGAAACTTTATATTTGTATGAAGGCTTCTTTCCTATACCCTTTAATAAGCACAATGCATTATCTCAAAAAAAAAAAAAAAAAAAAAGAGCATAATGCACACAACTTTAAAATATGTATAAAATAAAGTCTTAACAGATAAATATAGAGTGTAAATATTACCACCCACAAATCTTATTTCCAACCCAAATTATTAATGTAAGCTTTTAACAATTAACATAATATTTTAGGATTTTAGAACTTCATAATTTTCACAATAACTAATAATAATTTAATTACATACCTTAATCTAAACAAAGAAACTTAGCTAGACGAAGATGAAGCAATTAATAGATGAAAACTATGCTTCTTTCTCTTGATCTCTTTCCGTCAATAAATATATACTTAATTGATGGTTAATTGATAATATATTATCACAATATATAAAATAGAGAGAGGATGAGTTTCAAAGAAATTCATTTAATAATATGTATCCATCAATATAGATACCATTTCATTGAATTGAAACAATTTAATCTTCTAAATGAATAACTTAATTGACTTCACTGACTTCATTTATTAATTTATTTACTAACCTTTACAAATATTAGATCACATGCGACCTACATCTACCAATCAATACAAACATTAATTCAATTTTTTTAAAAATATATTTATATAAGCATAAAAATATACCAATATTACCCCAATTTAAACAACATTAATTACATTCATTTAAAACAAATTTTTTATTTTTATTCTTTCTTTATTTTTCTCAAACATAAATTCTTAACCCTAAGTTCCTAACCCTAATTTTACACTTTATTAAGAAGAAGAAGAGTCAACCATAGTTGAAGGTTGAAACCACCAAATTTTTCACAAAAAATGAGATTTTATTTTATGTTTAGATCAATTTTTACTGCATAAATGATAAAAAAATAAAATTTAAAAATAATGTTTTACATTTAAAAAATCTAAAATATTATTTGATATATATAATATTCATAAACTTTTTTATATATTTTTTCTATTAGGAATATTTATGATTTTTTATGTATTTTATTTTTAACTTAAAAAAAAAAAAGGAAAATTGTCTCAAGTTTTAAAAATTTAAAGATAATTTTATAATATAAATAATTCTAGAAAAAATGAATGTTTAAATTATTTTTATGGGTGGGATTAAAGCAATGATCATTGTAACACCCTCCCCTCGATCCCCGCGTTGTGGACACCGAAGACGAGGCGGAGGATGCTACGATTTTTTACTTACGAAAACCCTTTATTTACTTTATTTGATTTACAGAAAATCCGACAGAGTTTCCTCTGTTTTATGATAAAACCCAAAATTTTTAAGCCTGTATAATAAAAAAAAAAAAAAAAAAACACTTCTAATATATTTTTATTTTCTCAACTTCCACAATCGGACACTCCGTCCGTCTCAAAGTCACTTCAACATACAAATTTGCATAAAACATACATTTTCTCAAATATATTTTCCTAACAAAATAAACACAAATGCTTTAAAGCACTACGTCGACTAGATTTCCCATCTTTTTTAAAAAACATTTAGAAACATAATTCAAAATTTATATACATTAGAGTTTATAAGGCTTTACCCACATAAGCATTTAAATATACAAAATATAAGTTCAAAAAACTTGATTTTAACAATGATATATACATGTCAAAAATGACTACCAAAAAGATTGGAGACTTGCTGTGACTGGCGGAGCGCACTGGGGACTATCTTCTCGACAAACTCTCTCTCTCAGCTCACTCAGCTCACATCAACTACCTACGTGTGGAAAATCCAACGTACTAAGCAAAAATAGCTTAGTTGGTATACATATATAATATCAAAATCACCAAAATTCACAAACATCGTATGTGAAAGACATCATGTCACAAGATGTTTAACAATTAACATAATATATATTCAATTAACTCTTCAAAAACTTTATTAAAGGCTTTTCAACACATATTTTTAATTCAAATTCATTATTAGTTATTAGAATATCGTAAGAGTCTTTTGTAAATGTTATCACGATGTCATGGATCGGTAACGGATTTCATATTTCTCTCCAGCATCGGACACTCGGTGCCTGCCTATCGAAGCTCAACTTCACATTCGAATCACATTCTAGACTGGACACTCGATGCCTCTCAAGGTCCATTAATCACATTATATCAACGTAAGCGCAGCATTACTAATAAATATCTTATTGGCATGTCAATCACCAATCCTCACCTACCAATGTACAAGTTATTTAGGCTCTTAATATTTTCAATAATTACCGAAATTATCGTTTTCCATTAAACTTTTCAAAAGTCACTTAATTATCAAATTTCATCATTTTTTTTTTCATATTTGAAATCTTTCTAAACCTTCCTCTTAGCTATTACCCCAAGGACCATTTTGCCCTTAATTTTACTTTTCAAAACTTTATTGTACAATCACATTTTTTCACATTTTGACTAACTCCCAAGAGGTGGTTTTCGAATTTTCTTTTTCTGAATCATAATTTATGACACATATTATCTCAACACAATATAAATAACACGTAAACGCAAGCGAAATGATGAAATTAACCCTAGGTTTTCTAAGGAAACTATTCGGTCAAAAGGAGTAAATTTTCGAAAAATTGTTTCGACTTCAAACTTTATCTCACACGTCATTCCAACATCATCTGTTTAATACATAAATAAGTTTAAAATGATGAAAATACCCCTAGACCCCTATTTAATTCAAATTCAGTCATAAGGGGGTTTTTATACGAAAATATTATTTCACTTGGTTTAACCCATAAAATCCCTTCCATCAACATCCAATCAACACATACATATCATAAATAACAACTCATCACGTAAAAATCACATCACCGCGAAGGTTCGAAACAAAATATTAAATTTTTAGTTATTAACAAAGTTCAATTTCGAAAATAAATGTATACGAATCTTTTAGAGCTTACACCCAAGCTACTAGCACTCCAAATAGAAGTTCAAAGCTTCTCCTTACCCTTGCTAAACTCTTCACGCCGTAATTGATCACCTAAGGTTTGAAAATCACACTTTAAAACCATAAAAAGTAAAACAACTTAATTAAATGCAAAACTCACTAACTATATATGCCTATGGATGCATCTACATGCTTACTAGTTTATTTGAACACAAAAAAATAGAAAAACTGCACATACCTCACATTGACCCCTTATACCCAAAAATCCAACTTAGTTGTTAGGAGATTTTTGCAAGGAATGAAGTCATAAATGGGTAGGGAAGATAAAAAGAGGAAGATTGATGGGTTTTATTGCTTGAAAGAGGAAGAAAATTGAAGAGAAAGAAGAAGAAATGCAATCGGCTATGGTGGAAGAAGGAAGAAGATGAAATTTTCAAAAATTAACCCCTCTTTTATACTAAACAATTTCTTAAAATGCTATCATGAACCCCACACTTTTTAAAATTCTATTTGAGCCCAAAAACCTTTACACATGCCCATTTCCTATTGGATAATCAAGACAACTCACCATTCTACTCAATTTTCAACCATACACTTGCTAATTTTCTATTGGATCTCACAACTTTAATTTTTAAATGTCAATTTATCATCGGTTTAAGAAAATTTTTCATACAATGTATTCTAAATACACTCAATTAACCCACCAATGATAAATTTCCATCATCAAATCTTTCCCATTAAATTTCTAATTAAATTCTTTTTACTAAAAACAAATACTTTCAACATAACAATTTAATAAACTAGTAAAGTTTCTAACAATTAAATATATATATTACACTAATTACACTAATTATATTAAATTAAAATTTAAAATCCAATTTAATATGGTTACTCTCTAAATTTAATAACACTACTTATACGGAAGTAAATATCGGGACATTACAATCATCCAGTGCAAGAATTTACAAGATTCTTAAGTGGGGAACATATGAAGGCTACAACATATTAATTTTACAATCCAATATATTTTGATAATAACAAAATACAAAATTTTCATGAAATCCGTAGTATAAATTTTTTTAAAAGCATGACATAAAAATATATGGTTTCGTGTCAACAAAAGTCAAGATGGCCGAGTTGGTCTAAGGCGCCAGTTTCAGGTACTGGTCCGAAAGGGCATGGGTTCGAATCCCATTCTTGACATGAAGGTTTGCCCTTTTGTTCTTTTACAAAAATTCGGTGCTCAACCGTCATAAGAAAGAAAAAGTCCGTTTTCATTTAATTTCACTCAACTGGAAAAGAGAAAAAAAAAATATATATATATATATATATATCTCTGATTTTAGTTATATTTTCTCAATAATAATATGTTTCTCAATTATTATTTAAAATTTTTAATCACAGCTACACTACACCACCAACTTTGCACTCTTTTCCTCTTGGTTTTCTTAAGAAAGTTCGAATATAATTTTACTCATAAATTAAAAATTTGAAAAAAAAATATTTTTCTAATTTATCAGGGTAGTTATTTTGTTGATAATTCATTTAATTTCATTCAATCGGAGAAAAAAAAATCTAATTTTAGTTATATTTTATCAATAATAATATGTTTCTCGAGTATTATTTAAAATTTTTAATCACAACTACCCCAACTTTGCACTACCAACTCTTTTCGCCTTCATCTTCTTGAGAAAGTTCGAATATAATTTTACTCATAAGTTATCAATTTTGAAAGAAAAAAAGTTTTTCTAAATTATTGGGGTAATTATTTACTTTGATTGTGGGAACCGCTATCCCAGTTAAGCTCCTTTAGTATACCTTTAGTATAATGGTTTGCTTCTGCAAATTCTATCAAAATTTGATCGTTAGGTCAACCGTCAAAAACGAAAGCGAAAAAATCAACTTACATAAACTACACCATTAACCTTTCATTGCAGCATCATTCTCCTTTCTAATTTACTAAATTAAATTAGTTAAAATATCTTACATGAATATTGATTCTCTTTTGGGAATATTGGCTGTGAAACAAGGAATCTCTCTTCTAATTTTCTTCCTCTTCTAGGTGAAAAGTTAGGCATTGGGTGTGCAAGTCGATTTGTGTAAAAAAGAAACCAAAACCACAGAGAGAATATGCGAAACTTACAGAAATTGAAAACATATGCTAATTCTTAAGAGAAAAATTATTATATAATCTATAGATTTACATGAACATTAAATCGAAAATTAATTCAAATAAAATAGTCTAATTCTATCTGTCATAATTTTAGATATGACCTAAAAGGCTATTTTAAGCAGAAACTACTAATAGAAGACAAGTTTGCCTTGAGATTGAAGCTATTTAGGCTGCTTTTGTGTTATCCTTCTCTTCATAGCATTGGATTCCTTGATGCAGGGATGCGATTTACATTGCAGATTGTCAGAATCAATGTCTGAAAACGATGAATACGCCGCGAAAATCCTTTTTTCCGATCTACAACAAGTCCGCCGCGCTGCACAACGAGCAGCTCTGCATGGGAACATGAGGCAACACCAGACAATTGAAAGAGGGCAAAAAACACAGAAACAACAAGCACTACAAGCAAACTTCGCAACTTTTTCACAGCATTTGGAGCATGAAACAGGTCTTCCTTCCGTGCTTGGATGAATGTTTCTGCCATAAGCCTCCAGGCATTTGACCTTCAGTTGGTCTTCGAGGAGAGGTCTGTTTTCCATTATTGACTGGTGCCATCATTGTAGAAGAAACTTGGGAGGTTTGCTTTTGTAAACCTCAACAAGTTGCTGCTGCTTCTTTTCCTTTCTTTTTGTGCCTTCTTTTGCTCTCCCTATTTTGAACAACTTGTCGCCTAAGTTGGGGAATAAATCTTTAATGCTTTCCACATGTTGTGATTCCTTAAGAATTTAGTTCGTTTTTAATTCTACCATATTATTCTGTATGATATTATGACACTGTATTCCACCTCATTATATTTGAAACTTTGTAGGGAAAATTTTATTAACCTACTTGCATCTAAGTTTGATTACAAAACTATGTGTGTTTCAAACTCATTAGAAAATCCTCTTGCCATGTTTATTATATGGGTTTGGGCTGGATTTGGATAAAATTTAGTCCAAACCATATTTGGTATGAGCATGGGATTGGAAAAACCAATCTCATCTCTTTTTTTTCATCCTACTGTGATGGGTTAACTCAAACCCACCACATGAAACGGGATAAATTTGGATAATGAGAGGAGGAGAGAGGAGCAAGCAGGAGGACTAACTACATCCAGGCGGCCCTACACCTACCGCCTCCCCACCACACCCTCCTAGACTACGAACCCTTCTTCAACCACCTGACAGATAAGATGGACTCCAACAACCGATCAAGTTCCACCACCCTACATCCCAGATCGAGTTCCCCTTGACGTAGCAGAACGAAGTGAAGGGTGATGATGGAGAGGCCATTGAAGGATAGGGAGGCGTCGTTGGAGTGAAAGAACAGTGGTTTTTACAATGTTTTGGTAGCGAAGAATAGGCTGATAGATGTGGATAGGAGAGAGTATGGTGGAGATGAGGGTTTCGAAGCAACCCTTACACCGTCAAAAATGGTGGCTCAAAGCAACCCCAAATCCGAAGAAGATGGTGGAGTTGAGGGTTTTGAACAATTATTTGTTTATTTAAAAAAATAATTATTTAAAATTAATTTTATCTAATCTCATATTATACCAAACATATTGTAACATTAAATTATCTAATCTCGTACTGCACCAAACACATCATAACACTAATTTATCAATTCAATCCCACGAAAATAATTTAATCAAATTCCACGTGTCAAACGAGACCTTAAGGTTTTGAGGACCACCAACAATCTCTCCATAAATCTTCTGATATTTGTAGAAAACGTCTCCCATAAGCAAGTCTCTATTTATTATCCTAAGCTGTATTTGAGGAATCTTTAGCTTGCTTGAATTTTCTTTTCCTTTCGTTTTCTCCCTACTCCTTTTTTTGGGCATGCTTTAACTAAATGCCACAAGAAGGGCAGCCCTTTCATTCTAATACAACCGTTTCTAATAGGTTGAATCCGCCACATCCTCACTTTTAAATAGGCGACACATCATCAGAACACAAAAGCTCTACAACAACTTGTGAGTTATCTAAAAAAAATGGGGACTCCGTTTTGAATTGATAAAATCAAATAATATACATCTGAGGATCTCTCAATGTCTGAAAAACAAATAAAAAAGCTTCATACTTCACCACAAACAACATTAATCTTGACAAGAAAGAAATGCATCCTTGTGATTAATCATTGACTATAACACAATTTAAGCTTGATCAGCAATAACATCACATGTCGATGCCTGTATATTATATGAAAATAGGTTTTGGCCCCAAACTCGAGTGAGCAGATACTGCTACAAAACTAATACCAGAAATTGATGTTCTCAACCTGGAAGTTTATTTCTCCACAAGCCAGTGGTTGGCCTTCAAAAGCTCATGCTTGGACAGAGTTAGATCCTTGCAATCTCATTGTTTTGGCACGCAACCGTTCCATGAATGCTGGATTGGCTCTGAGTCTGTCCTTGACATATGAAGTTCGAGCTTCCTCAACCATCTTGTTTGCTTTCCCAGCTTCCTCAATAAGGGAATAGAGGGTCCTCAGGCAATCTTTTCTGTTTTCTTCTCTATGTTCAAACCTGAAAAGATATATTGTCATGTCAGTGTTCTTACTGTATACAGTGAATATAAATGCAATGGCACTTTCACAGCACATCCACGAGATAGATGAGTAGTCAGCATGCAATATTATTTTTGTTGCACAAACTACACATAATTTAGGCACAACAGAAAAAGAATGCTAAGTATATGATTTATACAGTTTCTAGATAATGTTCATTTTCAAAGAACACAAAAAAAATTTCAGGAAGGAAAAAACCATGGCACAACAATTGAGAGATAAAGAGAATTTGCAATATTTTATAACCAAGATAAAAAAGAAAAGGATTAATTCTAGTAACATAACATACCAAGGATCTGGTAACATTAACAAAAAGAAATGTGACAATTTCTCCTAAGTAGATAGCTTAAAAGGTGTCAGAAAAATCTGAGAACTTAGAAACATGTGCAAAAAAATTTTCTATCAATCCTCCAAGGACTAGACATTGTACCACAAAACATTTTTTCGTTTTGGAAGTATACTTCAAAACTTTATAGCTGCTAAAGACAACGAAGTATACAAAGCTCATGACCACATTTCACAATTAAAAGAAATGGTCTTCTCCTTCTGATTCGATGAGCCTTAAAGATGACCAAGATGTTGCATTTCAGTCACAGGAAGTGTTTACACAACCAGGTCTTAGAAAAATCACCACAGGCAGTACAAACTTTTGAATTGAAATTGTCATAACAATGAATAAATCAATGACTTTACCTCTCACTTGTGATAGTGAGCTCATCTTTCCCAGGATGATACCTTTTTCCAACTAGTTCTCTCAGCCGACGGAATTGATGTTTTGAAAGCCCAAGCTCTTTCACTGTAACAGACATTTTTACTTTTCTGTTTTTGGGATGCCATGCATCACCACCAGGGGCCAAGACTAACCGTGTTTGCCACCTGAGGATTGGGCCCTCCCCTGGCGGGTCATCAACATCCTTTTTCTTGTCTGGCACAGCCGACAAATCAAACTGTGGCACCTCTGCTTCTGTATTCTTCATATATTCAGCGACTACCTCATCCTCAAACTTTTTGAATAGTTCGTATGCTTGTTCAGGTTCAAGCTCATCTCTTTCACACATATCCCCTAGTTCATTGAACTTGTCCTCCACCTTTTTCTTGATATCATCTAATAAGACATTTGGACATTGTCAAAAATTTCAATAAGCAACTATCATGTCATAGACACTTGAACATCTAGCCAATAAGAAATTTGCTTGCCAAAAGTTTAAAACAAAAGTGCTTATTACTGGCTTACCATTCATTTATAAAATTAGACTTTAACAAAGTTCTGAGCACTGCGATAGCTATGACCAATAGAAGTAAGAAAAATAACTGTGGAAAAATAATAGGAAAAGATGACATAACAACTTCGGAAAATCCACTAGCTGGAAAATTTCAAGATTCAGAAATTAGGATTTTACAACAGGTGTCATCTTCACAGATATCATGGATTTAGAAAAAAAAAAAATAGAGCACCATTACATCTACAACACATAGCTTTCCTATATATCCCAGACAACTAAAACATATCATGATCTCCTCCACATTAGCATCTGTTTGGATACCCAACATCAATATTACCAAAATCACATTGACTCTAATGATGACAAGCCACAGTTTTGTTAAGTCAGAATCCTCTGATGATAATCAAATTGCTCAACATTTCACTTGACCCATTTCTCCTAGTCAAATACAGCCAAGGTCTGCTTCTTGACTCATAATGTTTCAAATTAACTAACTTTATCCCAATGTAAAATAGCCAAGATTACATCCAAGAGTCAAAACAATTTTTACTAACACCTTCAATTTCTTAGATACCCAAAAACAATAATGATTATCATAAATGAGAACAATACAAAATATTTTCCTGGTACTACAAAGTTCACTGTTTTTCTGGTCAACTTAAATAAGAAGCCACTCATCTAAATAACAGAAACACAGCAACCAATAAAGCATCGACTCTGCAACATACATCATCCAATATCAGCATCAAAATCTTATCTCGCTAAAAGTTTCTTTCATAATTTTGATTTCATAATTCATTCCCTTCTCCCTAACTTCCATTTTCTTGATTTGTGAACAGAGTTTCATTGATTGTATTAAGGTTGCTAAAATATCAACCACCCCAACACAATTTCAACATGCAAGTATATAGTTGCAAGATACTTAAACTACACCTACATCAACTAAAGGATACATTCAACTAGAACTAAATGACCAGGAAGCCAATACCTAGTCTACCAGCAAACACATCACCAAGTCATACCAGCAGTTATGAATAAAAAGAGCAAATTATCCACAGTAGCATTCTCGTCTAAGTACAAAAACCTCAGCAAATTTTGAATACAACTCAAACACAAGAAAATCATCAAAATTCATAGTTCAAGTCCACCAAACACCAAAAAAACAAACTGATTACAATGTTGAGAAAATAAATAAACTAATCTACGTAAAGAAACAGCGTAAATCACATAAGATCATACGACATTTCAAAATGCAAGAGGTATAGAAAAGTAAATACCGGGGAGGAGCTTTTCCCAGCTAAGCATATCCTCAAGGATTTGCTCGCACTCCCTGGTGTCCTTTAGATAGCCATGCTGAACTGCCTCACTGACCATCTCATCCCACTTCTTGTCATCCATGTTGAAGTATTCATCCTGCACCATCTTCTTCATAACATGTTCCTTGGCATTATACAGATCATCAATCTCCTCATCAGTCTCATGCAACTCCTCGAAATCGGATTCGAACTCTTTATCCTGGACATCATCCAGTGGCTTCATCCGCAGCTCTTCAACCAGCTCATCATCCGTCTCCTCGTGCTTCCCCACCAACTTCCTCTGCAATATCGCTTCAAGAATCGATGGCAGTGCCTCCTCATCGCCGCCTTTGAAGTACTTCTCTACCCGCGTCTTCAGCTCTGCCATTCAAAAAACACATACCCAGAAACCCCAACACTATAAACATCACTCAACACCAATTACTTGATTTAATTCACATTAAAGCGCAAAGCGCGAAACTTTAATCAAACAAAGATTCCCATAAACAAACAGCAGATTTTAGAGATACCCAAAATGTGTTACCTTTGTTACTGACGTCCTCGACATCGACGGAGTCGTCCTTCTTCTGGGTCTGAACTGCCACAGCAGATTCAGCAGCTGGGCCATCAGAGGGGGAGTCTGAAGAGAAGAGCCTGAGTGTCGAAGCAGCGAGTGCTGAATTAGGGTTTGAAATGTGTTTGGGAGAGAGAGAGAAGGAGATTGCGAGCATAGAGATTGGCATTTCGAAGAAGAGATCGTCTCATTATCACCGTTTAGACGTTAGGGTTTTTAGGTTTCTGGGTTTTGTCAATTTTTATCTGCTTTCTAAGTCTGTCTTTGGGCTGCTTATCTTTCATAAAATTATTTTTCCTTTTTTTTTTTTAATTAATTTTGCTGTGTATCTCTGTATAATTGTATTTTATTCTAAAAATTAAATTAGATTTTGATCAAGATTTATTAATTATAATCATATTGTTATCATTATAACATAAATTATGTCATGATGAGTATTAAAAAAGATTTTTAATTAAATTGCATTTAAATCCATGAATTCAAAAGAAATTGATAAAATTATTCAATATAGAAATTTTTATATTGTTCAAAAAAAAAAAAAAAGATAGCACACTAGTGAAAGTCATGTTGGACGGTCGTTATATTGCTGCTTTGTTTTACTATATTTTTAGGTAGTTCTCTTGGTGGAGGTAACTCAAACTTCGATAATTATTAAGTTAAAGAGTTACATCTACTATGAAACCATATTAAACAATAATGGTTATGATGATATTGATTTTCACTTATTAGTTTTATTAACTTTTGAATTTGTTTACAATTTTATATCCAGATAATTTATGAATTGATTTCTAACCTTTGTTCACTAATTATATGGTCATTAAAAATTGATTGACACCAATTATTAGAGTTTGAAAGAACCTGTCAATATTAATTATCATACGTACACTCCAAAACTTTATTCCCATGTCGAACATGAGAGATATCTACAAAATTGAATAATATACATGGTTCAAAAATTCACAGGGGATACCTACTCTCACAAACTATGTGTAGTCTAGAATCATACCTATTGTCATTAATGAGAAAAGAGAACTCTTTTTATGAAGAAGAAATATACTAATCATTTAAATTATGAATAAATACATAATTAAACTTGGATAATTTTTTTTTAAAAGTATAGCCTTATTATTACTTGAAAATTTTCACATTAGGCTTCAAAGGAAGTTTTATCCTAAAATTTTGGTACCAATTTGGTTCTTAATTCATATTGCATTTATGAATTAAAATTTTTTTTTTCCACTCAGGACAGAAAAATAATTTCACAAAATTTCTTCCAGAATATGTGTAACCATTGGCAAAGATCCAGTAAAGTTTTATCAAAAAAATGCATACTAAATAAATTACAATAAAGAAATTATTTCAAACAAAAGAACGATAATTATATATCTAGAAAATTGTTATGATGAAGATAACAACACATAGAAGTTAGTAGAGTGACTACAATGTTAAATGGCAAAAATTTGATATTCAATTTCAAGGTTTACACGATGAGATCAAATTTAATCGAGTCATATACTTAGAATTTAATACAGTGATAACCTCTTAGGATCAAAAGAGATACTCACCCAGTCCTATTAAGTTATGGTGGGCAAACCTTTGATTAATTGTAATCCTTGAAAATAATCACTTATACAGAATTTAACTTCAATTTTAACTACACATGCACATGTACATCACAGCTTCAAAATAACCAGTAAGAACCAAAATTAAAAACAAAAACTACAAACATGCAAAGCACTCATCAAAAGAAATGATGATCACTCTTCATCAGAATCATTTGAAGTTGTTGTTGTGCGTTTGATCTCTTCCATCAACTCACTGTCACTCTCCTCATGCTTTCCTGCCAACTTCCTGCTCAAAATGGCTTCAAAGATTGATGGTATTGCCTCCTCATCACCCTCCATGTACTTGTCTATTCTGCTTCTAAGCTCTGATTCCAAAAACCCAATTCGATTTCAATTCTTCCAAAATCACAAACTTATAATTTATCCAAAAGTTTAAATAATAAAAAAAAAGTCCAACTATAGCATTTAAGATTTGAAATTATAATAAATTAACACGTCCCCACAAGTGCAATGACAGATGATAGACACATATTAAATGTCATCTACTCTATAACATATACAATATAATGACAGATAACGGGTAGAGAAAGGGTTAGACCCACGAATCTCCAAACTATGAAGATATGTTAATTATGAATAAACTATACAGTATTTAATATTTAGGGTCACGATGTGTTACCACTTGCTTAACAAACCAGTAACACATACTCTTTGTTGAATGTGTCATTGGACATTTTTCACTGTTTTCAACCCAAACTGTGAAACTCACATTTGTTAAAAATTTAATAAACTTGATAACCCAAAATCAAACATTAAAAAACCAAAAAAACCGAAAATGTAAAGTTTCATGGAAAATATAATTTCTTTTTCAAAGTCTAATCACTCTATTGAACAATAAAAAGCTATCAATCTTTTTTTTATCTTTTCCTCTCAAGTCATTCTCACATTTAATTATATCAGCTAAAAAACAGGAATTGAATACAAATTATTACCTTCGTTGCTGACATCCTCAACATCTACCGAGCCATTGTTGTTCTGGTTGGATGAGCCAGACTCGGATGAGTAGAATCTGAATCTGTGCCGAGTCAAAGAGGCGAGTCGAGCTGATAATATATTAGGGCGGCTTGTGTTGAATTTGAATGGAGACTGAAGGAAATTGCAAGCATAGACAAAGTGATTTCTCAACAGAGCTCGCTTCATGCCTCCAAATTAGGGTTTTAGAATTCAATTCGTTAGGGTTTTCGGAATTCGATTTTTCTGTTCTGATTCGGGTTTTTATTTTGTTGGTCGGGCTGGGCCCATTATTTTGATGGGCTTAATGGCTGTGACCTTGGACGATAGGGCATTCGAATTCGAAACGAGAACTTATAACCAAACGAATTTTTAAAACATTTTAATCAAAACTAATCCATAATAGTCCAATTCAAAAATAACTTTTTTAAAAATATAGTATTAAAATCAGTTTCTGGACTTAAATATAAGGATAGAAATAAGTAATTTTAAGAAAATATTATTTTTCAACTCTTACCTTCAAAAAAGGTCGTTTTTACAATTATTTCATTTTTAAATTCAACAAGCAATATTTATGTCGAATAGGATTTCTTTTAATATAATTAAATATAATACAAAATTAGTAACACTATCGGGATCTCCCGAAATTAAATACTAGTGTTGTCAAAAATTTATTCCTACAACAGAAAAAATTTTTACTACAATAATTAATAAATGTGTATGGTGAAATTCATTAGAAATGTGATTTTTTTTTTTTTTTTCTGTTTCTTTTTAGTTGACATTAAAAGGGTTATATATCTGTCAAAATCTGATAAAATCAAGTATTATTTGAACTGTTTGGATATCTACTTTTATAATCAAGAGGTAACTACTCTAACAATAAAGAAAAATAATCACTCATACAAAACTTATAAAATGCATTTAATATGATTCGAAGCCTACTAATAAAGTGGACAAGGATATATATAATCACTTATATGAAGTTCAAAGAATAATAAGGATTAGTAATATTATGAACCAAAATCCTACATTGATATAAGTTCGATTGAACTTCAAAACTGTTTCCAAACCCCTAAAGGAATGACTTAAGGTCAAATTAGTCACTTCATTTTCAGATACCATAAGTTTAATTGGACTTCAAAAAACGTTTTCAAAATCTGATCATCATCCTCGATTTGGTTAGATCTATTAATTTTTTTAGGACAAAAACCACACACATCCCTAAACATATGACTTAAGGTCATCTATGAAGTTGAATAATAAAATTTATAACATTCATAATAAAATTCACATGATACAAGTTCGTAGGGTAAAATCCTTAGAGTAACTACGTCGATTAAAATACCTACTTTTTAAAAGTTTACCTCTTAGTAAAAAAATTTTGAAAATTGGAAATCTGGCATTTAAAAATGATAATATCATTTTCATGCATAAATTAGTAATTTTCTTGTCATATTAGCCATCAAACAGCTGGAGGCTAGAGTGGGTCAATTTAAATTAGTACATTTTCAGTCTTTTAATGTGTTTGCACGTTCCTTGGCATTCTAAAACTGTGATGACTTTAATCAATTTACAGATTTAAGTCACTTTATGTGCCAGTTTTCGACCTATATAATCGTTCATGTTACCTACAGCTTTCATTGTCATACAGCCAATTCTGAAACTCTATTTAAAATTATTGTTTACAATGGCTGTCGATATTTCCAATCTGGTAAAAAGATTATTAATAACACACATGAGATCCAAGTGTGACAGACTGAGAGATAAATGTAGCACTTTGCTGTCATATAATATAATTGCAGCTGTTTCAAAAATATGCATATATAATTGCAGCCTGATAGTCAGTGTAGTGTTTTATTCTAGCTTAGTATTTTACATCTCTCACATTGAATATTTTGTATCATTAAAATTGTAAGACTGAGTTTATTTAAAAAAAAAAAATTGTAAAATTGAGTTTGTCTCTGTTTTCAAATTTCGAAATAACTGAAATAATTTGGAAATAAAACATTCAAATGTCAAATGGGTCGAAACAACATGAGCTATTACCCTATCAAAATTGTAAAGTTTGGCCTGCATCCACACTCTAAGGTTGGAACAGACTGAGCTTCTCTTTAGGCCCACAAGTCCTCCAATCTTGTCCAAAAGCTTTTAAATCGAATATTTTATTTATTTTCCAAATTTAAAATAATATTCTAATTTCGTAAAACTGAATTAGAATCACAAATCAAATGTATTTTAATTATTAATATTTCATTACAAATGTAACAAGAAGAGAAAATAGTACTAGAAAGTAGTGGTATTCTTCGTAATGATGGATGTCTACAAAATGCATACCGCTACTTACTGAGAGTGATTGAACACTTCCCTTAATTCTAAAAAATCAAAAATTTAAATTTCACACTTATTTTAAAACACAAAGAGTGAGTTTTTTTTTTTTAATTTAATATTCCATCTCCACCCTAAAAGGAAAAAAAAAAAAAACAAAAAAAGGATGACTACAAAATGCAACAAAGTGAAATAGTGAATGACCATAACATGGAAAGAATAACTGATATTTGAAAATATACATATGAAAAAAAATGATATTATAGAGAATCAAGAGAACATATAATCAATTTAGTTTTCACAAATACTTTCTTTTAAAAAAAAAAAAAAAATACTATGATTGGTCTATAATACAACCGGGACCTATCGGGATGGGATATCGATGGTACGATTCAGAAAACTACTCCCATACAGGAAGGATCGGGTCACACGAGTTGGGGGTCCTGCCCATATAAATTAGTGGGCTAAGAAGAGTTATTATCAGGTGTAGAACCATATCTCTCATGACATAGGGTTGTGGTGTTGAAACTAACGAGGCCAACAACCATCCTTTTACATAAATGATATGCTTTTATTTAAATATATATAATGATATATTAGATAACTGTAAGTTCCAAAAAAGAGTAAATAACCTCATACCTCTTTAACTTTTGATTTTTGATAGGTGAAGACAATGTTTGTACTTATTTGCATTGTGCTCAATTGTGCTAAATAGGAACTGGTTTAAACGTTAGTAAATATATTGGTTTATAAATTATTCAATAAATTTAAAATATAAAATAAATTAAAAAAATATAAAAAAAATAAAAAAAAAAAAAAAAAAAAAAAAAAATAAACAAAAAATAAAAATACTATTCATCAAAAAAATAAATATCAATTTTTAAAAAATAATTAAACAATATCAAATTTTCACGAATGGATCTATACCATCCATCTAAAAAAAAATGGATGGTAGAGATCATATTAGAAAAAAAAATGGAAATATAAAAGGGAAAAAAAAAAGTCAAGATTAAAATTAAAAAAAAAAATGAAGATCCAATCTCCACACCGTCCATATGATCCAAATTGGATATCCATTATCTAAACGATGCTAAAATTCATCTGTCTAAAATCAATCTCTCAAACTTGTCATCTTCACACCTATGTCTCTCAATCACCACCACCACACCCATGTCTTTCTAAAATAGTGAATAAACACAAATAAGGAGCAAGCAAAGAAGGGAGACAGGAGGACATGGTATTCGCAAATGTTGAGATGGTGGAGCTTCTATTGCGGCCATTGACTAACGATAGAAAGCGAGGATATGACCATCCTTATATTAGTTCAAACCTAGATGTTAACATCTAAGTTCACTCATATATTGGAGATCAGGGTTTGAACCTAGATCTCCATCTAGGTTCAAACTCATTTCTTTTTTTCCTTTTTTTTTTTTTTAAATATATATATATATATATATCCAGGTTTGGTTTTCACTGTTGGCTTTGATGAAGATTATCTAGGTTTGATGAATATTTTTATTGTTGGCTTTAGGTCTTGTGTAATGATGATGCTATGGAGATGAAGATCATCGCTGTGATAAAGATAGAAATCTTTTGGTGGGTGGAGATCCTAGTCCAAATTGGACATGGGATCTACATCCTTCAAATTTTTTTAATTATTATTTTAAGGTTTTTTTTTTAATTTTTTGGCTTTTTCAAAATTGCTCTTATCGGCCATCTTTGATTAGTCAGCTTAGATGCATCTCAAAAATTATTTTTATATTTAAAATTATTCTTTAATTATTTTTAAATTTCAAAATTATTTTATTTTTAATTTATTTTATAAGTTTTAAATTTTAAATTATTTTAAATGAATCTCATTATCCAAAGATCCAAGTCGCCCATTAAATAATATAATTTTAAAAAAATAAAAAACAAGAAAAAATGACCATATTACCTTTAAAGTTAAAGTTATGGATAAAAAAAGTCAAATAATTAATTGAATTGAGAACATTATAAATATGTGTAGACATTATATCCGCCTATCAAAAATCAAAGCATATGAGGCAATTTACTCTTCTAAAAAAGTTGTAAATGCAAATAACGTGAGAAAATTACTTAAAATGATAAGACCTAGAGAGTAAATTCTATTCTATTCCTAGTGAAGAAAAACAAATCATGGTATGAATAAATAAACAGTACGATGAGCCAACCATTCCTTGCACAAACGTTCACCATGAGACCAGTAACTAAAATCCGATGTTTGCAGCCCAGTATAGGCTCATGTGGTCCTCATTTGGGTACAGTATCAGGCCTTTCAACTAGAATCACGTATCCTTGTTCAGTTGTTCTTTTCGTTGTTGAATTTTGCTGTAATCTCTGGGCCAAGTTAAGTGTACCGTACTCTGATTGAGTCAACCCGACTGACCATCAATAATGTCGTATCGGGCCCCTAATTCACTAAACATTATCTGGGTATCTTACAAATGTGAAAAGCCGAAGTAAGTGCAATAATCCCGTGATTCACAAAACGCCAATTACCATACCAAAACCTTGGGAAACTACTACCTTTATTTATATTTTTCAAAGATTGATACAGAATAAGCTACCTATATAAAACTTATAAAATTACCTACGACGAGACTGAGTCCCGTTACCGAAGTAAATGGGATGTGCACATTCAATTGTATCACGAGGGGATTTGGTTAGGAAGCTAGTTCTTGTTTTCAAAGAAAGGGAAATTTTTTTGACATTTTGAAAAGAAAGGGAAATTTTGAAATTCCAAATTGGTGATGGCCTGATGGGCCCTCCAACTCTGATGTTTGATAGTGTTGGCCTTCATTGGGGTCAATATTTGTTTGATTGGTGGACGGCTGATTTTATGATTTCTAAAGAGACAATCACCTTGTTTCGTGGATGCAAATTGAAGTTTTTTTGTTGGGACCCAAAACAAAATAGAAAAAAATAAACAAATATGAAATGTGTAGCAGGTATTATGGAGATACAAAGCTGTGGCCTTTATTATAATGCCCTTTTGAGACAAAATTGAACTTTTAATTTAGAGCTTATTATGGCAAGAAGAAGGATTTTGTAAGCTTTTGTCTGTCCAAGTACATTAAGGACTATGATTAATTCATCCATTTTGGAGACCAAATATTACCTGATTTATTTAAAAAAATATTACACTTTGGTCTCTATATTATATAGTTCTAACTTCTAAGAATAGAAGCCAAAAAATATATACTAGGTTCATTTAGGGAACATTGAAAAAGTCCTTGATCACAAAAATTACATTTATTTGTACTAAACATCATATATAATCAGTTGATTTTATTTATTAAATAGAAATTAAGATGTATAGATGGTTCACTTTTTTTCAACTACAGGTATGAACGATTGATCTCATAATCTAGATAATTGAGTCAATGACTTAACCAAAATAATTGGTTTTGTATTTGAATTTGAACAATTGTTTGTATAACTTGGGTCATCCAAGAATATTAAAAATTATATGGTTGCACCTGGAAGTCGTTGATATTGTCACCAATAAATATGAGTCGGACACTTATTTTTTTAATTAAAATTTTAATTACATTAAAATTCTTAAACAAAATGAATATATAATAAAGACAACTATATTAACTGAAAATAAAACAAATACTGTCTACACCTATTTATTTCACCTATCATATCTTCAACTTCTTGGACCTTTTTTTAAATTAATAAGGCCTATTTTAAACCATAATGTTATTTAACTATCAAAATTTTCTATGAGATACACTATCAGCATTTAACAAAGTAATTGAAAAGCAATTTAGGAGATTTCTAACTGTATTAATATATATATAATTTATCATGTTACTTTTATTGTTTATTATTTTGTCTTTGTTTATGTTTAGTTATAAACTCTAATCGCATATGCTTACAAATATGGATAATCAAGACTACATCATCTACAATGAACGTAAAAGAAAAATGCGCTAATCATTTAAATATTATTATAAGTGGATATATACTATTCCATGGCATGTTTAGGTCGTGGTTGGGAAAGTAATAAAGATGAGCAATAGCCAGTGGGAAACCCACAATCATAATTGGAGGGCCTTGGCCCCTCTAGCGTCAGATTCAATTTTTATTTGGAATATAAGTAAAACATATTTAAAATTTGTTTTAAATTATTTTGTAGTATAAAATTTATTTTAAATTTAAAAATAATTCTAAATTGAACCTACAATTAAAGGCATCCAGCTTCGCCTGTGGTAGTGGCCAACTATTTTCCAGATCAAATCTAATTTCTAAAGGGGTTCAAGACTTTATTGTTTTGGAGTTAAAATTAATTTCTTAATTAAAATTAACACAAAACTCGGTGTAAATGTAACGTGGATGAGTAGAAACAAAGAAAGAGAAAAGTCAAAGTATAGCAGGAGACAGCTTTGCTTTGTACAACAAACAAAACAAATAAATCAGATTCCTTTTCTTTTCCCTGTTAAATTACACGCATGTCCAAAAAAAAGGACCCAGGTCTTTTTCAGTGTTACGTTTGCTTCAGGTAAGTTTATTAAGTATTTTCGATTTTTTCTTTATATATGTATATATATATATATATTTCATACATATTGTAAGTAAATAACACAATTCGGACTTTTTAGAATAGACCTATCGAGACAGAATTCAGAACTAAGATTCTCAAAAACGGGAGAAAAACTCCCATTGGAGGAAAGAGATGCCTACAAAGGAAAGGGAAAATCGCCACACACATGGTGGCAAGCACGAGTCGAACCGTGCACTATTTTTGGAAAACAAAGGCAAGAAGTGTTGTCTCCACCAAGGCAATGTGTTTAACTAGTAATTTCCTCGTTGATCCATGATAGTAAAAAATTCTTGGTTTTTTTTATTTTATAATTCAAAACATTATCAAATTGAATGAAATACTTTTAATTATCCAACCATATTGAGTAGTAGCAAAAAATGCTTTTTTTGTCTAGGGAAAAAGTATTATATTTATATAATATGTTGGATCAATGGAACTTGATCGTATGTTTACATTTATTTACTTTTTAAAATTTGTTTTATCATCACAACTGTATCGAATAATTAAAATTTGCGCAAGGCAAATTGATGATTTAATATATATTAATGTATTAAAAATAAATACAGTAAATTTTTATTTAAACATCTATAACGTTAGGTTTAAGTACTCGGATTGTGCTGCCGAGTACCTAGGTCGTCTGTACCAAAATAAATAAATTGTGCGATCTATATATATATATATATGTATATATGACTGTGCTTTATAACATGAGGGATCTTATAGATTGTTAAGGCACATTCACCCTGGTCATTTATATAAGAGCATTGCAATGTGTGGTGACAGTTTTGTTTTTATTTATTTATTTTTCATTTTCCTGGTAATATCGGCTGCTGAGAATTGGTGCAGGTTAGAGCCGCGTACACCTTGAAGGAAGTTGATCATAACCTCTGCGCCATTTGTGTTTTTTTAAACAAGTACTCCGTCGATTAAAATGTACTTGTAACGTAAAAAAAAAAAAAAAAAAAAAAGGGGTACTTCGTTAATAATTATCATTTCGGTTTACCCCTCAACTCTTACGCTTACATCATTCTCCGTTTTACATAACATAAAACGTAGAAAGATATCTTGCTCCATTTGATACACGATATTAAATAAATTGGATTAAAATAAAATAGATTAAATTAAATTGAAAAATCACTATTCTATATTTGATATAATTTGGAATTGAATTAAAAATATCTCATATTATATTTGATATAGATTAGGATTGAATTAAAAATATCTCATATTATGTTTGGTATAGATTAGGATTGAATTAAAATAAAATTAATTTAAATAATTTATTATATACTTAAAATTAATATGAAAATTAATTTTATAAAAAAATCTGAAAAAAAGAGAAAAATATTTTATTAATTTAAATACAAGGATTAATTTTAAATAGTAAAATGTAGATTGAGTTTGGATTGAAATAAAATTAATTTAAATATATTATTATATTATTTATAAAGTTAATAACATTTTAAATAAAAAAATCCTACAAATCATTTTTCTAAAAATTTATATTGATTTTTTTTTAGAATTATATTATTTTAAAGTATGAATAAATAAATATTAATTTTAGAATAACTCATATTTAAATAATAACAATATTTCCAAATTTTTGTTTGCATATAATAAAATTAATTTCACAAGGTACACAAAAAATCAATGGGATTGATAAAAGAAATAATGAATGAGGAGAGAGAGAAAAATTCATTCTCATCGAATCCCATGGTGGAGTTTGGAATTCAACATTCTTATGAGAATGAGATTGAAATGAAGATGAGATTGAAATTTCATTCCCAATTGGTCACTCCAAACATGGGATTTGAAAGTTTGAAATATTTTAAATCTCAAATCTTATACACCAAACATAACCTAAAAGTAGAAACTAAAAAATGAGGGGAGGGGAGGGGGGAGGGGGGGGAGGGGGTCACCAAAATGATAATAATTAACGAAGTACAAGTGAGATTTTGTTTATGCCGCTACATCGTAATGAACTTCTTTCAAGGTGTGCGTGACTGTAGCCTGCACCAATGTAGTTGGTAGCTAGCGTCATTGGTTTAGGCACCAACTGCCACTTGCTAATTTTTTTGACAGGATTTTACACCCAGGGGGTTAAAAATGTGGTAGGTCCTATTACGGCTTCTTTTTCTTATGTGAGAGCAATCCCCCACCAATGTTTGAGTTGATTCCTCTTGCATGAGAGTCACTCTCCAGACCGTACCTTTAGTGTTCAATTTCACTTGGTTTCCATTATTTCTGAACTTATCCCAGTGATATAATGTAATTAAAAAAAAAAAAAAACACTACGCCAATTCGTAGCCAAAAATATTACCAAAAAAATGAAAACAAAAAATAATAATAGTAAAAAGATCGCATTCACTTTTATATAAAAAAAAAAAAACATAAAAAAGGGGTTTTATTTATTTTTTATATAAATTTATTTTTAATTCTTCAAAAAAGCTATTTTCATTCTATACTCAAGTTTATCAAATTATCTTTAAATCAAAATTTAAAAAATACGGAATTTAATCTCGATAACGAGTTTTATGGGACCACAACACCCAGTGTTAGGTTTTATTATTCATTAAAATTCGATGGATTTTATTGGGCCATAAAACCTAATTTATAAATCGGAATCAGGTTTGATGGGGTTGCTAGACCTAATACCCGATACCAAGAGTATTGAATTTTATAGCCTCATAAAACCTAGTACCAAGTTTTGTGGCCCCATAAAACTCTATAAATCAGGTCATCGTCTTCATTATTGATCTCATCAGAAATATCTATTTTCAAATAAAATCTAATCAAATTTAACCTTAAATATCAATACTCAACATTAAAACACAAAAAAAAAAAAACTAAAAAAAAAATCTCAATAAAATTCAAACAATCAACAAATGAAGCCAAAGATTTCACAGCATGAGTAATAGAGGAGGAAAACAAAATAAACAGTGATAATTTGGATAAAGTGAATATTTGATATAATTAATTTATTTAAGAGATTAAAAATAAATATTTTTAAAAATATGGTTAAAAACAAATTTTAATAATCTTATATCAGTATTTTTTTTTTTTATATTTTTCACAAAATAAAAACATAACTGTCACCGCATAGGTCATAATATCTTCTTTCAAGGTGTACCTACACCAATTTTTAGGGAAAACTCTACATATAATAATAAATTATTTGGTAAAATTCAATTCAATTTCCTATCACAAAAATAAGTAAAATGGTAATAAAAACTTGAATAATAGAAATAATAGAAAATTATAGAAATAATTTTTTTTTGAGATTGAAGTTGAAAAATAATATTTTTTTTCGAGATTTCATATTTTTACCAAGTGTATATTTATCCAAAATTACTTATTCTTGTAAGATTTTGAAAAAAAAATTAGTGTTTAACTTGAACCTAAAAAAATGATCATTTATATAAAAAAAAGTCTTTTTTTTTAAAAAAAAAAAAAATCTAGATTGTGTTTTCTCTTTTAATTGTTATCATTTTTTTTTTTAAATTTACGTGCTTCTGACTAGATAAAAGTTTTATACTGGGTAAATTATATTAATTTATAGTTTTAACCTAAATTTATAATATTTATTGTATATTAACAATTTTACTTTTAATTGAATAATTAAAAAAAGTTAGGCGTTGTAGCAAAATTACCCTATTCAACATAACCATTTGCAAAATTACCCTTTATGAAATAAGTTACAAAGATACTCTAAAATTTCTAAAATATTCTTAATCAATGTATAACCAAAATGTTAAATATATATATATTATAAAATAAGTTAGTTTAACATAAAATGAATTGAATACTTTCACATGAGTTGATATTAATTTGAAGGAAAAAATCAATTATTGGATGAGGATAAAAGTGCTAACGTCATCAGAAAATTGGGGAAAAAAAAAAAATTGTTTGTGCATCAGGTCAGGCCAACCTGATGTACACAAACAATTTTCAATTTATTTTTTTTTTCACAACATTCTAATTTTGGTTACATCTTGCATTATAATTATTGGATTGCTACAATTATTGATTCATTGGAAAGAAGATTCATAGCTCTGTAATTTTGTATCTCACAGCAATTTTCTAAATCCAACATATTCATGATCAACTTTAAAGACCAATATGAAAATATTGTGGTAGAAAAGTCAATCTTTATGTTGATTCCTAAATTTACTTGTGAGATAATAGCTTGTTGAGTCCTGACTTCTGAATTCCCTTTCTAACCAATTAAGTGTCGCACTAAGTTTAAGAAGGAAAAAAAAAAAAAAATTAAGTGTCGCATTAATATATATATATATATATAACACAAAATATGACCAAAACACCATCGTTGTGCAAAACATTTTGAAAGACATACGTGTATCTAGTTGCCCTGACTTGATACACATGTGCATCGAGTTAACTTCACGCCATGAAATTTGTGCTTTGGGTTAGACTAAGCCAAAGTGCACATTGGGTTAGGTTGAACTGAAAATTTTTCTGGCATTGATAACATTTTTTTATCATCCAAAATTTGATTTTTTCAAATCAATATTAATTCATGCCATAATTATATTCAGTTCACTTTACAAACCAACTTATTTTATCATTTTTATATATTTTTCTTCAATACTTTGATTATGTATTAATCAGAGGTATTTTAAGAATTCTGGAACATGGTTACAACTTATATCGAAGAGGGGGAAGTTTTACACATGGGCATGCTGGATCGACATCTTTGCCAACATCTCAAAAAGTTAATGAATTGAGAGCGTATATATATGTAAGCTCGTAACTACTGTACACTGTCCTTGAACAAGGTTTTTATTTTTTTGGTCTTTATAAGGGCTGCATATTAAGAAGTTAAAAGAACTGGACAAAAATTAATTTTAATTACAAGAGGTTTGACATCCAAATGAAGAAAGGTGTGAGCATCCTTTTTAAAAAAAAAAAAAATAATAATAATAAACCTATAAATGTATGTAAGAAAGTATATTTATACAAATATCCAACAATGATCATTTGGGTGATCATTGGTTGGACATTCCCTTGTTACAAAAAGATATTGATTTTCTTCACCAAAGTGTGAGTTGCTTCCTCCGATATGAGAGTCGCTTCTTGGGCCGCGTTACCAATGTCAGAATTTGTTTGGTCCAAGTATTTCCTACACCAATCCCAGTTATGTAATATAATAAGAAAAAAAAAGTATATTTATGAAATGATTATATAGTGAAAATATTGTTGTAAACAAAAGGTAATGTTTGTCTTCTCAAACTTGAGTGAAGATTAAATAATTACAAAAATTTTTATTTTACAACATAATTAAGTTATTTTTAGAAAATTGTGATTTGAAAAATTAATAGAGTACTTAAATTTTGCCTTTCAAAGTGTAAAAAATCATACATTGATAGGTTGTAGCAATAAATTTGAGTTTATTTGTAATAATATTTTTGAATCCTTAAATACATTATCTTAATTAAGAATCATACTCAGATCTCTATTATATATTGAAAAATTCTTTTATATAGGAAGATAGTTAAATTTGACAAATCTTTTTAATTTGACAGACTGTATACTGTGCACAAACGCAGTGCATAATCTCATTGTCTTCCTAATTACCCACCTAATTAATGATTAAAACATTTGAGCAAACTTTCAATTAATTAATTTCAAAGTCCTTATCCACTACCTTCTTAATAATTCCGATTAAGAGGAAAGTCAGATATATACATTAAAAAAAAAAAAAAAAACCCAGGAAAACGGTTGTGCTTAGCAAATCAATGAGGCATGGATATACCAAACCTAGCAATAATTAATAAATTAATTATAGTCCTCTAGTGACCTCAAAATCCTTGTCACTTTATTAATGAAAGGGAAGATAAGATATTTGTGGCATACATCTTTCACAATGTACAGGATTCATGTAATAAATTATATTTTTTGTTGCTATCATTTTGTTATCTGCTTCATTACTGACCAGTCATGTTTCTTAATGATCGTTGTTCTGAATTGGATGCATTCTATTGGTCACATTCGTATCATTATTCTTCTTAATGGTTTGGTAACCGATTCTTCATTAAATTGGAAAGTAGTGTTTTAGGAGCTATAAAGAGCTCCTTTTCTTTTAATAAAAAATGACATTGAATGGAACTAAATACTAATGTCAATTACCACTTAACCGGCTCGTCTATATATTTTTCATAAATGACTACATTTACAATAAATGAACTAACAAAGTCTGTCATTATCTAATTTACTCAACTTTATATTTCTATTGATAACTACGCTCACAATAAAAAAAAAACTTGCATAATAAAGGAACTACCAAAGTCTAACTACTCTCACAACGAGCTATACAGTCCCTATCGAGGTTAGTCACCATATGAGGGCTTGACTATATATTTCCACATATAACTGCTCTCACAATAAAAATATTACAAGCTGTTTGGCAGTAGAGATTAATCACCACTTAAGCGAATTGACTGTATATTTCTATAGAAAACTACTCTTGTAATAAAGGAAATACCAAAAGTCTATAATTACTTAAGTTGCTCGACTATATATAATTATAGACAACTATTCTCACAATAGAGGAACACTATCCATGCAAGTTTGTAATGTATACTTGATAGGAATTGAATCCCATCTATAGTTATAAGAGATGATATGTATCAAAAATTAAGGAAAAAAATAAAATAACTTGATATTTATATTTAAATAATAAAAATTAAGGCACTCAGTTCCTTAAATTCCTTAAAATAAGTAATTCATTTTAATGATTTTAAGTTTTAATTTGGTTGAGAGCTAGCGTCACGTCATCACGTTAGATGTCAACATAATATATTTGATGCACCATAAATGTAAGCCTTTCAATTAAATCGTATCAAATACGTATAATGGAAATTAGGTTAGACTCACTTTGAACATAATATACCGCACTGAACATAAACCAATTAGGTTAAAGAAAGGTCGATTTGGTCCATTTGACACTTTCGACATAGTGGGATGACTAGTTGAGAGTGCCTCAATTATGATTTGAAGGTTATATATAGCACATCACTTCATTATTAAATTTTAATTTGATCGATTGAATCATCAAGCAAAATATATGCTACAGTCACTTCCTATAAAGTATTGAACAAGATATATATATGTATGTTTAGATAGAATAATTTATTACACATATAATGCATTTTAAAAAGTCAAACAGCTTTTTAAGCAATTATAAGAGAGTTGAAAAAAGAATATTAGAGTTTGATGACTTTAGCCACAAGAAACAAAATTGATTTACTAATTGAGGACCACGGTTCTCGTGTGAGAAATCTTATATTCAACTTGTGAGTTGTGTGTATTTACTAATTTAACAATTATAAACTATGCCTCAATTTCCTTTTTTTTTTTTTAAAAAAAAAAAAAAAAACATCATTTTTCTACAAAGAATCAAAGAACTTTCTTGCTGTATTTATTTTTCTAGTAAAAAATTATAAATCGTGTTCATTTTAAACATAATGAAAAAAAATTATTTCTTAATAGATTAAAATGTGTATAAATAATACATAAATATAAATTTTTTTATTAATTTTTCAGATTTAAGTTTGTTATTGGTTGGCGAGGTTCTATTAACTTGTGACTAATATCTAATAGCAATAGACATTTTTTCATTTTTGTGTGAAAAAAAAAATTGTTTTCTTAGGATATTAAAATATGGATAAAATTTTTCTTATAATTTAAATATAAAAATTTTATTATTTTTTGGATCTAATTTATGAAAATAATTTTGCTTTTGGGTTCAGGATATTCTATTAATATTTGCACTAATGTCTAGAAGCAACAGACACGGTTTTTTTTTTTTTTTTTTCATGTTTTTGTGCTAGTTTTTGTAAACTTTGAATTGTTGCATTATTTACGAAATAACAATAATTAATTAGAAAAGAGAATATAAAAGAAATTGTCATTTTGGCCGAATATTTTGTTCTTTCAGAAACATAATTGTCTTATTTTCTAATCTTTATTATTTTATTTTTATTTTATTTAATTTGTTTGCTTTTCAGGCTACAATTTAATTCATGTATTCTTCATTCAGCAAAAAGGGTGATAGGTTCAAACTGTCATTAACTATAGTGACAAGGTAGTATGAGTTTTTTATCCTAAAATGCTATTAAATACTTTTATGAAAAATAAATAATTTTATTTTTTACATTTTAAAACTTTCAACTATTATTGGTTGCATTTGTAATTTGCATAGAGTTGTAATTTTTAATTTCGAATAATGATATTGGCAATTCATTAAATATCTATTCACACTTCAATTTTTTTTTTTGTTAATGTTAAATTTATCCTTAATTATAATTATTACACAAAACAAAAAAAATTAAAATCACTTACACATCATTATTTAAAGTACATGAATACCTTATCTCCTCATCATCTCTTTAATATTTTATAAACCCGAAATCATAAAATTTTTATCCTTTATTAATATATTTTTGGATGGTCTATTTGATTTATAAAGTGAGAGTGGAAGGTATTATGCCACTCAAAATAACACAATATCTTAAAAGTTAGTTTTTAATTAGTTTTATTTTATAATAAAATAAAATTTTTTAAAATGGGTTTAATTTTTGTTTTAAGAAAATGTAGTGCGTTACGGATTAAAATTAAAAGTTTTCCAAAAGGCCCACTTCCACTTTTATTCTTTTAAATAATATGTTTGTGGAGAATAAGCATGAAAGGATGAAAGGTTATTTTATAACAAAATAAATATCTTTAAAAAATTTATAAAAATTTGTTTTTTAAAGAATAAGTAAGTAAAAAGAAAAAAAAAAAAAAATCTGTAAGAAGATTTTTTATTTTTTAAATTTATATTAGGATGCATCGATTTTAGTTTTGTTAAATACATACAATTTCAATTGATTTTGTGAAAAAGCCTTTTCATGAATTTCTTAAATCGATCAAAAGTTTCCTTAAAATGGGTCTGCCCTCTTATTTACACTATCAAATTTTATCAAGATCTTCTCCAATAATTTTTTTCCTTGTAGACATTAATAAGAGTTTGATTAAAGTTAAGGTGATTTAATGATAAACCCTCACAATTCATATGTTGAGATCATGCTATTTAATTATATCTCTCTCCTAAATTCCATTTTGTACTTTAAAAATATTAAAATAAAATTTGCACACCATCCATTAGTAGGGAATGATTCAATATTTTTTTTTGTCTAAGAGGTTAAAAGTTTATAATGTATATAGTTTTTTCTGAATTTAATTCTCTCTCTTATCATTAAAAAAATAAAATTTCAATAAAAAAATTTCAATTTGTATTAAAAAACAGAGTTCAATAAATTGAAATTGTGTTAATTATCTATTTTATTCTAATTTCCTTATAAATTTTCTTACTAGGTGTATTTAGGATACATATTATGTGTACAAAATTGTAAACAAACATTTATTTTACTCTTTTTTTTTTTTTTGACTAGGACGGTTCAAGAGGACCGAGACAAATATTTATTTATTTTACTCTTCTTTGTATATTAAAAAAACAGAAAGTACTCGTTCAATATCTCAGTGATGATAAAAGAATGAATAAACAAAAGAAATTCTAGAAAAGAAGAAATGATAGTTTTCTTTTTTTTTTTTTTAACCAAAAGAAGAAATGATAGTTAGAGAGCACAAATAGAACGAAAATGAGTCATCAAAGGTCCCACAAATGAATGCTTTAAATTCAAGACATCCCCCTTGAGTTACTATTCAACTTTATCGTCTGTCCCCACATGATTACAACTATTTCTTTGGCCTCATGCTTTGTTTAATTGAGATGCTTGTAATTTCAATACAGTGGTTGATTTTTGGCCTATTGATTTCTCTGTGGGACCTTTCAAGTTTAAATTGCACCCACAAATACGTTTTATTTTTCTTCTACTTTTACCTAATTTATTGGCATCCTATCAATTTGTGTCTGGGGACAGTTGTTACTTGTTAACACAAATCAGCCATGTATTTTCTAAATAATTTTTTTTTGTTTTCCACACAGAAAATCGGTTGACACGTTTTTCATATAGATCTGAATCATGCGATTTGATTTCTCAGATTGTCCATAATATAAAGCTAATATAACAAAAAAATCATATCACAAGATCAGACAAAAATGTAAAACTCAATTAATATATATATTCACAAACTTTGTCCATTTTGATGACAAATAACAGCATAAACATTCTATAAATTAAATAATACTTCTCAACACCATTAAAGAGTGTTCCTTTACCATGAATGCTGTCTATGATTCTCAAAATAAATTATAACAATCTGAATATTATATTGCCCTAAAGACACAATGAATTAAAATATGAACTCTTTTTTTCTCTTTTGTTTGATAGAGAAAGGCACAAGGCATCAAAACTTATCTTCCAAAAGCAGTGTAAACAAATCAAAAAGTAAAAGTCATTTTACATATTCCAATGCTCCAAAGTCTTCAAAGCTCCTGTGTCCTACAGTACTTATAAACTAAAGTAATTTAAACTAAACAAAAAACTCTCAAATTGAGAAAAATAATTATACCCTAAAACAAAAAACTTATACATATTTCACTTCATATACAATCAAATTCACTTTTATTTGAATAACTCTCTCGACTCTAAAAAATCAAATATTTAAGTCTCACCTTATTCAATTAAAACGTAAGATATGAATTTATTTTTTTTTTATAATAAAAATAGTCATTTTTGATTATAAAAGTAGTTATTTATACTATCACTATTCGATCTTTAGACAGAGATATGATTTTTTCTTAATAGGAGTAGCTATCTTTTGATTATGAAAATAGTCAATCAAATCACACTATCATTATCTAATTTTAATTGAGTTTGACAATTAATCCGTAAAGTGTCAAATGTTCTAACAAAAATTCACTCTTGTTTTGTTGGTTATTTTGTTCCGTGTAAAAAGCATATTTTTTATTATAAAAATTATTATTATTATATATAATTTTTTAAAGGACTACGTAGAAAAAGACAAAAACCAGAACTGATTGAGTCATTTCACACCTAAAAAAAAAAAAAGAAAAAATACGATAGAAAATATGAAGTGCTCTGAAGAATTCAGTATTATTAATTGATAATTGATTGTCTCTCTCTAAAAATGCCATTTCTTGGAGAGAATTCATCATCAGCTTCATCTTCAACAGCAACAACAATGGCAGAGCACATGAGAGTGAGACGGCCCAGAAACGAAACCAACCCAGAAACAGATCCAAGTAGTTTCCCATCTATAAACCAATCGACCCGCTCCAAATCCACCATTGCATCTCTCTTCAACCCCACCTCCACCTCCACCCCCAAGAAGAAGCTCAACAGCACCTTCCGGGGCTTGGGCTGCACTGCCGCCGCCTCCCAGCAGGTCTCCCTGCCCGCCGTCATACGTACCTCCGCTGACTGGGACGGCAAGAAGGTCAAGAAGAAGAAGAAGCAGAAGAACAACACCGCCACTACCACCACCACCGGTGAAGGGACTAGTAGCGGTAACGGTACCGGCACTGGGAATCCCGGTAACTGTATGGTTGTTCAGGATGTCTGGTGTGGGCCTGGAATTGGGTTGTCCGCGGATGCGGTTGTTGGGTCTGTGGATTGTGTGGTGTCCAGAAGAAATGTGTCTGGTAGAGGCAAAATTGATGGAGACAAACTCAACCAGAGAGATAGAGAGAGAGAGGTAATTTTTTTTTTTTTTAAAAATTGCTTTTTAATATTTTAGGAGAGTTTTTGTTGTTGTTTGGTTTTATTTAAATTTGTTTTGGATTTGTTGTTGATTTTCCTTGGAAATTTATCTGTCTGGTGGAGAAAAAACTTTATTTATTTATCTGTTATTATTATTATTGTTTCTTTTTGTGTGTGTGTGTTGTTTTTTCTCTTGGGTTTTTTAGTTTGATGCTTGATCTGGGTTTTGATCGTTATTCATGTTGAACCTAGATTTGTTGCTGTGTTGATGGATTTATATGTATGTTAATGAAGTCATTATGGACTGTGATGCATCGATGCAGTCTAATGTATTGGTTCCAGTGCTTTTTATTTGGGTTTGTAGTTTCTAATCTTAATTTTAATAATTTGTTCCTCACTATTTGTTTTCATTTTCCATATCATTCCCATGTGCCCTGCTTGGAGTCAATATAGATTTCCATCTCTATTCAAGGTTGTGTGGCGTTATATCTTTCTTTTTATTAGTATAAGTGTCATTTAATAGATTAGTTATCGGGGATATTATTAGTTTAATCAAGTGATATATATCATGGATGAAAACTAAAAGGTGTTTTTTTTTTTTTTTTGGAGAACTTGGAAAACTAAAAGGTTACCGTCATTTGTTGAATTTATATATGTTTTTCAATGCGTGTACGTATGCTATTTTGTAGTTACTAATGCATATCAATGTTCTTGGATAAAAGCCCCGTTGTGGGACCCTATATAAACTGGTAGTTAGCGATACGGAGCTTCTGATAATTACATTATTGTTTGTTTTATAAAAGGTATCTTCTTCTATACTTCTATATATGTTGTGTTAACATATCATTTGATTCTGTCTAGAGCTTAATAGTAAACTGTTTTTTTTTTTTTTTTTTTTTTTTTTCACTTCAGTGTTGGTTTATGTTGCTTGATCTTAAATTGTGTGTCTTGGCAGCGTTCTTCTTGTTTAGCGAGGAGGACGGTGAACCCCGAGAGCTTATCTTTTCTGGATTCTGACTTTGCCTTTGCGCCGCCGCCCCGTCCAGACTTGGATGTTTTTGGACCTAGTAGATACTATCGACATGTTCGACATCCTTCTCCCGATGGCCTTGCTGAGGTGTGTGGTTTTGTTGATCCTATTTGTCTCTACTGTTCTTAACTTGACAATCTGACTCAACATGATATTAGTATCTAGTGGCTTGTAACCTACCAAGCTTTGTGTTTTATATGGTCTTTAACATGTATTGCCTGTGACTTGTGGCTTTAAAAAGTTCCGGGTCGTTTTTGTTGGATTATGTTTCCAAATCTCTTAGACGTTGGTTGCAAGTAAACTAGTCACCAATTCTAAAGGAGGAATAGTTAGTATAATTTGGATTTGTAACGTGTACTTAATGAACAAAAATAGTTGTTAATGATAAGACATGATATACAGAATCAATAGGTATTTTTGCTTGTAAACCATGCAGAGAAATTATAAGATCTAATCTTTTGTGGCATTGTTTTAAAAGTGAATTGGTTGAATTCTTGTATAGAGCTTTTAACAATGAAAAATATATGGCATGATTCTGATTTTCGAATTCTCACCAAAGCGTGTTCCATGTGCGCTATGTCCTGAATACATCAATGTTGATGGTGTGATGGATGTTGTGGAATGTTAAGTTAATTTGATTGATTGACTATTAAGTGCCTATTATGAGTCGATTGCTTGAGTAATCATGAACTGCTGATAGATGAAATGATCATTTATTTGCCCTTTCATGTGTAAAAGTTTGGTCTTCTTTGCCAAGAGTTTTGGAGTAGCTTGGGTTATGCAGTTATATATTCTTGATCTTGTGTTGAGATGGTATCTGATTTCATATTCAGGGGTGAGGCTGAACCTTAGTTTATGTTTGAGGGGGTCAAATATGATAATAACAAAGATAGAATATGTATAACTTCTTCCTGAAAATTTCAGCTATATTATGAGGAGTTGGTGAGCGAGAAGAAACTGAAGGAGAAAAAATTAGGGCTAGGAGTTGCTTGTGCATTCTGACTTCTGAAGTATAGAATTGTATATCTTTTGTGGTTTGTCTTATGTTTCATTAATGGTTCTGCACCTTGTACCTTTTGTATATGATGGTCATTCAAAACCTAAACTGATTGGGAAAAAAAGGATAAAATTGAGTTTAGGTCTAAAAACTGAAAGGCTGGTATCTAATAATTGCAAAGAAAAATGCAAAAGACAAAAAAAACAAATGTATAAGCATGTAACTTGTAAGTATCAGCAATCTGGCAGTTTCTGCCACACTTTTGCTTTGTTTGGTTGGTCAAATATAACACTATTGGATACATAACACATTGTTGGATACAAAAGGGGTATTTGAATTTTATAACCAGTGTCTAGTGAAGTCATCATATTGGATGTTGGAGTCCGTAGAGTGTTCCTAAGTACTACAAGCACTGGATTAAGGAAACCCACCTGGAAGGTGCGTTTCAACAAATCACACGAGACCTTTTATCTTTTATCTTTTTATTTTTTATATGATGTACATATATTTTCAACCACTTTGTATACTGGCTACATGTGTTTTTTTTCCCCAAGTTTTTAAAATTAAATTTGTTTATTTTCTGAAGTAAAAAAAAAAAAGTTATTCATTCATAAATATTAAATAAACTTGAAACAATTATGTTTTATTAAAATAGGTCATATCTAATTTTAAATTTTATTATATTCTTATATCAAATCCAATGATGCGTCAAATAGGATTATATAGGTATTTTATCTAATCTAATTCTATCTCATCAATTCCAATCCGATTCACTCATTCCAATCCAATTTAGTACAGTACTACCAAAAGAAGCCTGAAGCGTTTGTGTGATGGATGACTACATGGTTGATGGTATTCAATATTAACCTAAAGTTTGTGCTTGGTGGTCACAGATTATGATGCTTCAAAATAGTTTGCTGATGGGAGGAAGATTTGATTCTCATGATCATTTTAGAGACTGGAGACTGGATGTTGATAACATGACATATGAGGTATGTTTTTTTTTTTTTTTTTTTTTTTTTTTTTTTTTTTTTCCTTTTAAAGATTTTGTCTTTCAATTTTTTCTTTTAATTGTGGGTGTGTTTAAGTCGCAATGTATGTAAATAAATGTTGCGATGCTTGTAATCATTGATTGTTTAAACAGGAACTGCTGGAGCTGGGTGACAGAATAGGTTATGTGAATACTGGACTGAAAGAAGATGAGATAGGCCAATGCCTCAGAAAAACTAAGAACTTAATTAAAAATGATCTGGCATCTCGTTTATCCGTACATGTAGATAAGAAATGCACCATTTGTCAGGTAAGTTGGTCATATACCCTAATTTGTCTCCTCATTGCTTTCAGTTCGATTTCTTTTAAATCCTTCTCATTTGTTTTAAGGTTTAGGAGTCATCACATGCCTGAACATGTTTGTTTCTGCAGGAGGAATACGAAGCAGATGATGAGATGGGAAAGCTAGATTGTGGACACAGCTTTCACACTCAGTGCATAAAACAATGGCTGGGGCAGAAAAATGCTTGCCCCGTTTGCAAGGCTGCAGTGATCACCCGATGATAGTACACGAGGATTCTTGAATCTCAACGAGAGAAGGTGGTATTGAAATGGTTGCTTTTACTCTTACTACTTGGTGTATAGATTTTATTTTCAATACATAAGCAAGAATTCATTCTTTGGTGTGAAGCTTCAGCCTCAACCTCTCTATCCTTTGAAATGATGGGCCGTCTTGGTCAAGTTGGCTGTACAATGTTGACTGAAAATTATGATTCTGGAATTGGATGCAACTTGTCATAGTATTTTCCCCCCCTTATTGTCTTAAAGCATGTTATCATATTTGCATTTTTGGTTTTTTCATTGGCCAAAAACCCTCCCTTCGTCAGAGGGTCTTTATATAATTACAGATCATAGGGTGGTTTTCCAATTTTGAAGATTTTGGAACCTTGGTAAGTTCATTACCAGGTACGGAGAGTGGCAATGCCAAGGATTTCGGTTAATTTGTCAATCGTCATGAACAATAATGGGCCTGAAATGATCACTAATTTCTAAGTATGAAATTATAGAGCTTATACTAAATTTTGGTAACTCTGTTACACTTAATGACAACCCTGCAGTGCGTTTCAACCTGCGGGAAATTATTTAGACTAGACATATCCCAATGCTGAACATTCAAAAGACAATAGTCTATTACAACTGCAATGTCAAGAACATACGAGTACACTCTTTGTGCTGTGGTATTCTGTATTTGCCACACTTTACATGTGCTATTTCATATACAACTATGTAGAGAGACAATCATATTTCATATACTTCCATGTACAGAGACAATGTAAGGTGTACATATGATTATCACCAAATATTGAGTACACTGATAAGGATTTAGAAGTTTCCTACTCTGGACACTCATGTTTCTTTCAGCTTGTAAATACTTCATGTAAAAAATGAGTGGAATAATCACGTATAAATTTTGATAACATGATAACCGGGAAGACCCGAGAGAAACATCAAGACATATCATGATGAGCCAGAAACTCAATTATACATGGATATACTTGATCCACTGCCTGCATTGAGGAAAAAAGAAAAAGGAAAGAAAATATGTTAGTCTACTCGTTAAATGCTCAAAATTTAACCCACAAAAGGTACTGGTATAATGCCTAGTATTACTAGTACTCATGATTTAGATAAATAATGTATCAACCTCATTGGGGGGTAAAAAAAAAAAAAAAGACAAACAAAGCACAAGATTTGTGCATACCAATCGACTTCCTACTAAATCATAGTGAGCATAATGTGGACCTCTGGGTTCTCCGAAAACTTTGTATCTGACCAAATGCTCGGGAATGAGCTTCACTGTTTCTGCTTCATTGTTATTATCATAATCAGTAGAAAACAAGAGATAACAGTCAACAAACGGTAGCCATTCATGGGTATGTTTAGATCATATGTTTAATACCATACCGTATACAGCTTCTGGCGGACATATTAGATCTTGGTCTCCAGCAAGTGCTAACACAGGTACTTTGCTTTTGCCAAGGTGATCCTTGTAACAAAAAGTTCCACTCCTGTCACATAATCCACCCTTTCGGAAGGCTGTTGTTAGTTGCAGGAGAAGCTTAGAGGGTACAGTGCCTGCAATAGATCACAATGTCATCCACATAATTCTCCAACATATATGCAAAGAGGTCTGGAAGGAGATTTCACCCTCTAAGCCTGGGTTTATGAATCTTAACAGTCTGTATGCTGGAAAATTTTGTACAAACTAACAATATATGCACTCACAAAAATTGTTCAAACAAAGCTTGTCAAATAACTCCGGATGCATCATGTCCTCTGCTGAAATTTGTGAACTTAACCAAGATAGGACATACAGTGGACGGGTAACTAAAGGATGAGCTGCAGCAATCAACGCCCCAATTGGGACAACTGGAACATTTAGGGCTTGTATAGGGTCTGCCTGTGTAGTGCAATGCCATGGCATTATATCAGCTTCTTCATGCTTATTTGTGAAAAAAAACTTGCATGGGATGAGCATCGAGCCCCTGTCCCAATCATGTCTAGTCATATATATTATATATAATTGGTTGGACACACCACATTGTGTCACAGGTTTCGGCAGGTGCACCATTCCCATCCCAATGAAGTTTTCTTTATTTGCCAGCTACTTAAAGTTGAATTAAAACATAACAAGGGCATTGAAACAAATTAGAGTTTCACAACACTTGCCAGAGGTAACAGTAATTTGAGTGATGATTTTGAAGAAGTGTAGTCCAGTGAAGATGCCAAAGTAGTTACTGCAGCCAATCCAGAATCCTTTCCTTCAAAACCTAATTTAGAACATGAGAATAATCATTGTTCAAGGGTTAGTCTATCACCATGACACCAAATCCTCATGTAGTTCACTTTATAGCTAAATAAAAGAGAACATATATTTATCTATAGACTTTCAGAACTTCTGGCATAACTGAAAGTCTGAAACACCTGGCCACATAGACAAAGCCACATACATGATTCATAACTGTAACAATTAATAAAGGTAATCTTTTATATGATTCTCATATACCTTCCAATTCAACACGAAAGTAAAGGATTAAGGGTTGCCTAAACTGTGCTTGGTTAAATGGTCACTGACAAAAGGCAATCAAGGTTGGGTTAACGGGCATAATTCTAAATGATGGACTAACATAATATAATTTATTACATCTAGATCCCATTACATACTAATACTACTGATATGAAAATATGTTAAACAAATTTCTTAGGCCAATTCCATCGCAGCTAATTATGGAAAAGCATTTTTTCATCGTCACTTACAAGCTCATAGTAATAAAATTTAAGAACCAAACATTAAAAAGGAAATGAAAGCAAGAGAGAAAATTAGGCAAGAAATCTGCTATACTGGACGAAAAAGAAAACCATCATATGATTTGTGGAGTCAGCTCCAAGACAATGATTGTGAGTTGTATACCCAAGATCACTCATTTTTTCAACTTCGAAAGGGCAAAGAATTACAGTCAGTTATGGACAGATACAGGACAATAAACAATTAGAGTTATTTTTCCTTTTCTTTTACAGATAGAAATTAAAACAATATTACTAGTTTAAAACTTGGATCATTATCATAATTCACAGCAGATAACATTTAATAACACCTGATAATAAAGCATCCAACAAATACATATCTCCAACACCACCTTTCCCCAAGCTCAAAACTACATAACTATTGATCAGACAATGAAGCTTGAGGACCTAAAGTTTCTTATAAATATCGCATTAATTCTTAAGGATTTCTCAAAGAACCAGGCAGAAATTTAACGTGCAGGTTGGTTTGATTGTCAAAGCCAAAACAACCTGTGGTCCTTAAGAGATGGGAGCTATATATGTTCAAAAAGAAACTACCATTCATAAGGTAAACTTCAAAAACCAAATCTAAAAAGTATTGTCAACTACACAACAACATCAGAAGAAAGAAACTACAAACTACAGTGACAAGACAAACTTTAAAATTCAATTTAGAAGTTCTATCAATAGCATGCAGAAGTATAGGCTACAAATGTCAAAATAAACAACAAGTTTGACATGAAAAATCGTACCATATCTTGATAGCATAGCATATAGCAAGATACCCCCCATGGAGTGACCAATAGCAAGTAACTTGCCATCCTTTGTTTTGCTCTGAGTTCTTATGTACTCCAACTAAGATGATATACAAAGAATGTTTGTTATTTAAGTGTATACAATCAGTGATTTATTAACAAGTAGAGGATATAATGAAAACGAAATATGGAGAGAGTGACAGATATAAATTATTATGTGTTTAAGGAAATTACACAGAAGAAATGTGACCTCACCACAGCAGGGACATCCTCTTCGAGGTAGTGATCGAAGTCCCAATCATTCTTCCCAAGAAGGTCAAGTTCTTTTCGGAAATCTTCAAAGGATGTAGAAAGCCTCTCTTGCAAGTCAAAAAGCTGTGGCGTAACTGACCATTGACCTGCTGCAGTAAAAATTAGCAGGCTTTCGAGTCAAAACCTGAGTTAATTGCATATAAATCACATAATGTAGTTCGAAATAAGTTAAGAAAGTAACCTTCATTTGCAAGTCTTTCGTACAAAGGAGTAATTCTTGAGTCTGATTGTGAATCCTCATATTTAGAAACCATCTGTGTGCTTTTCACTTTCGGAGAATTGAGGCCTGGCATGCTGAGCCCAGCACCTCGAACTTCAAGAATCCAAGTATCAAATCCTTGGCCAGACATAAATCGTGCAAATGACGACTGAAAACAGGATACCCAAGAGAGTCGCTTGAAATTACACTTCAAATAGAAACATATTGCTACTCTAAGACTACATCATATTATAAACGAGCATCATAATACTTCAATTACTCAAGCTCTCACACATAAGGAAAAAAAGTAAAAGAATTAAAACCTATATAGGAAAGATAAGCAAAAAACCACAATAATAAGATATGTTGATAAAAACCTGAGGAGAAAGATCATATCCAATAGCATTAGTGCCAACACCTGACAACAGCAACAGCGGGTGATTCCTTTTCAGCGTGGAAGAAGGGAGGTAGCGCCAGAGAGCCAGATGCCAATCGGACTTCGAAACCGCCACGTAGTGCAGCTCGTCCGCCGTACACTTCTTCTTTTCACCATTTGCCAACACCCGAATCCGACGCCACCCGACGGATCTCGCCTCCGACCACCCTACTACACGATTAAACCGCAATTCGGCGTCGTAACGGAGATTCGGTTGAAGAGCAACGACCATTTTTCACTTGTTGAGTGTCGTACGCCTGTCTTCTGTTTTTGGATTGACAAAGGCTTCATTTATTATTTATTTATTCAGTTTTTAAATTTTGGTTTTATGGGGGCCATATATCCATTTAGGAAATATCGGAGGTTGAATTTTTCATTCATGTAGGCTGATCGTGACGGGAGGGAATGCACACGTGGCAGGGGGGGGGGGGGGGGGGGGGTTCCATTCAGTTATTGTCGGTTATCAACTACTAGTCGTAAATGGAAATGTCTTCATTTCCGTCTCAAAATCAATTTTGTTATGACATTTCGTAACCGATCACAATTATTGAGACTTGTAAAGCAAGTATAATGTTGCTTGTAAAGCAAGATACGTTAACCACAATTATTATAATGCATCTTGCAAATATTACCATGTTGATACGTACTCCATTCGGTGCCAAAAGTTCAACATATGTTGTTAATATGTTGGCATATACTCTTGTTACTTGTAAAGCAAGATACATTAATCACAATTAACAGTTCAACATATGTTGTTAATATGTTGGCACCTATTTAACACAAACATAAAAGCTGCACAGTTTAACGCTGAAAATGATGACCGGTAGCAGTAATCAGTCGATCACCGTAACCTTGACAAAACCTTCACTTGTCTTTATAAGAAAGATTCTTAAGTTCTAAACCATGAAGGACCTGAACCGAATGGAATTTGCATAGCACCTATTAGATTATCACAATTTACAGTTCACAAATACAAAATGAATTGATCTCATTTATTTCCGTACATAAAAGGGGAAGCAATTTCAATGTCTACAACTGTATCCAACGAAATTTGCCTACAAGAAAACCTCTTTTATTTTTTTTAATTTTTTTTTAGTGAAAACCACTTTTATGAGTTTTACAATTGCGTGAGATCTCTGCTTGTTGCAAAGCATCTGTTCTAAAGATAAGGCAAATAAGAGAAAGAAACCCTTTAGTCTTGCCCTCTTAAACTGCATTTACAGAACAGAATGGCCCCGAAATTTGTTGAACATTTTACCTGAGCTCTTATGAAAAATGCCGCTGGTACATGTAGAACGAACATAGTTGACAAGAAAAGACAATTTATAGCTGAGGCCATAAACACACACTGTCGAATGGAAGAAATTTCACCCATCTAACTCAATTTTGTTGCTAATTCTTCACAGTTGATGGTTCGACCAGAGACAGAATGTGTTGTGCAATCTCTGCAGATGCACTAGTCTTTGCAGCTTTCAGAGCCCTTTCACTCATATCTGCCATTAGATACTCATTCCCTGTTGCATTGAAATTTGAAAAGTCAATTTAAGCATGAGATATATCATGCCTCCATTTGATAATAGAATGTAAGTATCACCAACATGCGATATCTTGAGTTAGAAGAAAAAGAACACTAATTATTGCCTAAAACAGTAAGAGCGAAAAATATGTGCATACAACACGGAAAAGAGCAAGTAATGAAGACGATACCCCAAATTTTACATTCATTGGTTCCATACAAAGTTCTACTCAGTAACATATTGCACCATCAATACGTGATACATCACGCACTTATGTTTAAAGTTCAGGAGAAATTGGCAAGAAATTTTTGCTTGCAGGAAGAACTGCCTCTCACTCAACAACTGTGAAATTAAAATTTAAGCAAAATAGAAAAGTAGAAGTCAAAAAGCATATGCAATATAGGCTCTTACAATAGCTAATGTGTTTAATATAAACTCTAAGCCTCAGATTGAAATTTTAAGCCAGCATCAATTGGTTGGAGGAACTTACTATTAATGAAGGGACAAAGTTAACAATTACGAGCATATAATTTAGGCATGCCATGTCTGGAGAAAGAGTTGGTTTGGAACATAACAAAAACAAAAAGGTAATGGAAAATTGAGAAAACCAAAAAAGTGACTCAAGTAAAATGGAAACAGATAAAAAAGAATAGGTTTCCTGAAACAACAGAGTAAGATGAAAATTTGAGGTATCAATGATTCAATATATTTGAAAGTGGCTCCTAATTAGGCAAATGAAAAGCATGCATCAATAAATCTCTTACGTTTCCTATTGAAAAACAAATTAAAGCAAATGAAATACATGTCTCAGGTTTGCACAGCAAGGGTTTCAGTGACAGGCTACAGGAACTTTACCACTTCCTCAACTCTTCTGCTTCATTCTTATTGCAAAGTCTATTCTGACTTGCCAGAAAAATGTGACGGTAAGTCAAACAACACATCATATTATCCAAAATCCATGGAACTAAAAGACTTCTGTGTGGCAAGTCTTCCCCAATTGTCATCTCATGATTTCATAAATCAATGCCAGATTATGCACTGATGTAGAAAATCTTCAGCTTTAGTTAGTTCAATAAATTAACAGGTCAACAATGCACATAAATATTTGACATAAAATATAAGTATACTGTTGTCACTTTTTCTAAATGTGGGAGTAAAAGATACTAGGAACCAAACAAACAAATGATGATGCAACATACAACTGCTATGTATTTTTAAAACCATCGTGTACTTCCTCTGCCACAGGGAACACTGATACCAATTCTATCAAAGTATAATGTCATCTATCAGTGAGGGCCCTAGCCTTCATATTTCTTGCATGAAAAAGTCCTAAAGCATATCTATTATCATTTCTAGGAATTTGTACAAGCTAAAAGTCATTTTCAAAAATATTATCCAGTGTATGAGACTGAAGCACAGTATGAGAGTATCAATACACAAAAATAATAACCATAGTTAACAACGTATCTGATGTACCTAGTATCTCATAAATAGCAGTTCCAAGAGTGGTAGAATCGAGTTCATCTTCAGTAATAACTCTTGAACCTGCTACATCTGCCAGGAGGGAAGCATTTTTGAATTGATGTCCTTCCGCAACATTTGGTGATGGTATCTAACAAAGTGATCAATAGAAACATCTTCTTTTAAAAGCAATACAGATATAGCAATAATGGACAATAAAAACATGGGGCAGCTGAACAGACAATTATAATGCTAGTTTAGCATGAAAAAATGGTGATCTTATTAAGAGATACTGATTAATTAACTTGATATCATTATTGGTTACAAACATTGAGAGATATATATATTTTTTAATAAAAAGACATACATACCACTGCCGAACTGGAAGTGAATAAGTGACAATTTAAATGCTTCTCAAAATAAAAGAGAAAATGTAATGCACGATATTTGGTCATCATCAACATCAATGACTAATAGGAGCAGCATTACAGCTAATTTGTCATGTTCAGGATCATAATCAATGAAGGCAAAGATTTAATTGCTTTTCATTTTCCACTATTTTCACCTATATCTTTAAGCCATTATCTTCATAATTTTATTTAAAAATAATTAGTTCACAAAAAGATATCTTTTTGTTAAGTGGTAATAATGTGTGTCTGCAATGACTAAGGTAATAATTAGTTAGCTATCTATATCAAATTGGTAGTTAAAAGAGTCATAAATGCTTTTTTTGGGTCACTTTGATCTTTCAAGATAGGTTGACATCTGCGTTTAGAAATGATCACATTAAACACATTATAGTCAAATCAGAGCCAATTATAATAAAAAGAAAAGGAAACCATAAATTACCAGAATAGCAGGTTTGCCAGTAGCCAAGATCTCATAACAAGTCATTGCACCAGCCCTTGAAACGATGAGGTCTGCAGCTGCATATGCCAAATCCATAGAATGCAAGAACCTTCAATGTTTTCATAGTCATGTCAATTACATATACACTAAGACACATTGAACAAGAACACGATCTATGAGCCTCATCTCATTGATTAACCAATACAAAGACAATAAAAAAAGTAACTTACGGAGTCAAAAGCAAACGTGGATGGTTCCTAACAAGACTCTCCATCTCATCAAAGGCCTCAACACCAGTCTGCCATATAATAAACAGCTTGTCGTTCTCCATCAGCATCTGATAATACAAATTCAACACTGCAATATTAACCGCATTAGCACCCAATGACCCTCCCAAAACCAATACCACCTTCCCCTCCTCCTTCTTCCCCGGAAAAAGACTCGACATGGCAACCGCCTTCGACACCAGACGCCTCAAAGACAACCTAATAGGGTTCCCACACACCACGCACTTGTCCTTTCTCGGGAAACACTCAACCGTCGAGTTAAATGCAACAAACACCTTCTCTGCAAAAAGAGACAGAACCCAGTTCGCAATACCGGGAACCGAATTCTGTTCCTGGATCACTACTTTGGTCCCTCTCAGAGCAGCAGCTAAGCAAACCGGAAACGAGACGTAGCCGCCTGTTCCGACCACGACGTCGGCGTCGAAACTTTTTAGTACACGTTGGCATTTGATGAGAGACTTGATCAAGTTGAAGGGAAGAAGGAGGTTTCTCGGCGAAAACAGGGGACGATGTAAGCGGACTGTTTCGCGGACAGAGACGAAATCGAATCCGGCAGATGGGATGGCGGTGGACTCCATGCTGTTTGGGGTTCCAATGAAGAGGATTTCGGACGTGGGTCTGATGAATTTGAGCTCGTCGGCGATCGCCACCGCCGGATAGATGTGGCCGCCGGTTCCGCCGGCGGCGAAGGCGACACGGAGAGTGTCGTCGGTGCTGGTTTGCTCAGCGGAGAGAGCGGAGCAGTTGAGGTGGGAGAGACGGAAGTGGAAAGTGGAGGAGAGTTTGGGATTTGAAGTGGAAATGGAGGAGGAAGAGAGAGAAGGGTAGAAGGGTAAATAGTGCGTATGGGAAGTGAAGGAGATGATGGAAGACATTGGCGATCATCAATAAACAAGGTTTTTGTTTTTTGAGTTTTTAGAGAAAAGCAAATGACTGGTGAGTTCAGACAAACATCAGAGAATCGCCGTTTCCGTTTTTGAATGCTGATGCTGCTGAGTTGTTTTATTAGTATTATTATTGTTATTTTTGGTTTGTGTGAAGATTCACTAGTCCGAAGAATTGCCATAATTTAAAATTTTAAAATTTATTAGTTTCAAAATATATATATATATATTAAAAATGCATATTTATTGTAACAGTTTGCATTTTGGGTCGATCAAAATCTATGTACTTAACTAGAATTAATTATTTTAAGGTAGATGTTACATGTTAAAATGTGTTTCTATTAATTATTTTACAATAGATTAAGAGACATTTTTCTTACCGTCCATTTTTTTTAACACTTATTATCAAATGATACTTCATATTAAATAATAAAAGTTTGTAAAAATACTTAATTTGTCTAAAAATACCTTGTTAGGTTTCCAAACTTCTTTTATATTGATATTTTATTTTGAAAAACAATCAAGTAGATGTAATTTTTTATTTAACATTTTGTTAAAAAAAATTACATCTACTTGAATAAATTTCAAATAAATAGGAAGAGACAAAGGCATTTGCTTGTCTATGACAAGTATTTGTATTAAAATTATAATTTCAAATAGTTACCTATCGAATAATATAAAATAAATATTATATCCGACTTTCCATATGAGTCAATATTGATATCATCACGTCTTATGTAATAATAAAAATGTTATTAGTTGATTAATTGTTAAGCAGTATTCAAATTGAAAGATAACAACACATGCTTAATTATGTTAATTTGTCAGTTAAATGGTGTAATTGACCATCCGCATTGACAACGCATAGCTAATTGGCACGTCATGACTGTAATCACACCACTTACTTCTGCATCTCAATAACTAAATCTATTACGATTAACGAGTATAAATTAATAATATACAGTACCTTCGTAACATGTGATCTTACAATATTTATTAAGAATCATTTTTTTTTTTTTAAAGTATATTTAATATTTTGTATACATCATACACAACTGTCCGTGTTTTGAAAAAAAAAATGTGTTTTTATATAAACATTTTTTTAAATCAAAGTATGGCTTTAGAAAACATGGCTATTGATTAGAGCTCATTTAAGATTTTAAGTTTTTTGTTAAGTATGATTTAAACCTATTGGTAGCTGTTAATAGGAATCAGATAATTAGAAACATCTATTGTTAATAATGATGGCGTGTCTAATTAGTTGCATTAAAGAAATTAAGATTTGACACTTTTTTTTTTTTTTTTTTAATTTTTTTTTTTTTTATTTGAGTTTATAGAATAGAGATTAGACAAGATGGGACGAAGTGTTTTTTTCTTTTTATTCCTGAGGACGTAGTGTGTTAAACCATATAAAAATAGATAAAATATTAATATTATGGATCTTCAGATCATTTAAAAGTTGAATAAGGGTTAAGACCTTAGGTGATTAGAGATACACATGTATTGCATCAAATTTTGAGCAATAATTTGGCAGATTTGTCTTTCTACGTTTTCTTTCTACTATTGGTTGTTATAATTCAAACTTAAGGGCGAAGAATCTTGTGGCTTCACTTAATACTATATAGATTACAGAACAATTAACAAATAAAATAATTAATTTGACGAGATTTAACTTAACATTTACTATGTAATAAAAAAAAAATTAAACATACAGTAGCATATCCCATCGAGCTCTAGTAATTTTGCACCCTCTATCTATTTCAGTGGTGGATTATTTGTCTCACAACGTTTATTTTATAGGTACGTGTAGGAATTTTTTTTCCTTTTATTGTGGAACTAATAATGAGAATAGATATCTACATCATCATCATTTAATAAAGTTGATTTTTTTTTTTAATTTTGAGAAATTAATATTGGATTTTAAAGAAAAAGAATATCTATGTATATAGAGTATTGGGGTGATTTTTTTTTTTTTTTTTTGTTTTTAAGGTTGCTGTGGAATTTAGCTACATTTTTTTTATAATGATTTTTTTTTAAAATTTAACACTAATTAAACTAGGACAATGTAGATATATATTCTCATTATTAGAAATATCTGCCTCTATAGTGAAAGGAGAAAATTTTATGGAACATGTGTAAATAAATCGAATGTAAGAGAAGATTTTGGCCGAAAAAGATTTTCTGCCCATCCATCAACAACTATACTTTCCTGAGCTTAGCTTTTGCGCGCAAACTATGCTGCCACTAGCTGTTGCATCAAAATAACTTTTTGAAAATTACACATTGGCATGGGCAGGCTAGCCATTTGTTTCATTTTGCTGGCTTTATATGTTAAGATTATTGCAGAATGATCATATTAGTCGTTCTAATCTGTTTTCATTTAATGGGATCATTATGATCTATATTTTAGGTGGATTTGAACCTTTTTAAACTGGACCATATTAGTAGATATTGAAAATTAAAATATATGTATATATCTCTGTCGAGATCAGCCACGCTTTGTCAAAATTAATATAGATATTTATCAACCTCATCACAAACATGTTAATGAAGATGTACACCACAGAAACAAAACTTCATATACAATTTTTAGTTTTTGAAATTTTTTGGAACAGCAATATTCAATACATTATTGATCAAAATGGCACTTATGACAAACAATGCTTGATAGGGGCAATCCAGTATCACAACTGACTTCTACAATTTGAAGTTTATGGAAGTTTTTTGATTTTTTAGTCCAAGGGGATCAAAGGGTTTCACTCCTACCCCCGTGGAGACTCGAACCCGGGACCTTGGTCCCAGGTAGCCGGCGCTCTTACTATTTGAGCCAACCCGCTTCGTCAAAATAGTAGTTTCTGATACAATACACAATTAAGTACAAAAGGAATCAATTTAACTCCGTAAATACCTAACATCTTTGACATCTGTTGTGCTGTCAAAGAACGATGCATGCATTCTTCTCAAAACTCCAAGAACTTTGACCAGCTCCCCGTCGCTTTCACTCTCGTCAGTCTTCATTTCCGCATGCGATTTACGACGTTTATGATCATGATCCGTAAAGTACCTGTATCTTGGAATAGCGATCAAGTTTTCCATGTGATCGCTCCACACACTTTTGGTGTCGTCAACGATAACAGTGCAAGACTCTTGTCCGAGAACAAGATTCAGGTTCTTTTTAGCTCTTTGCCTGAAATCTTCGCGTGCAATAAGCCGAGTGTCGAAGTAGTTGCCGTCCGGGTCAAGAAACTCCGCAACCTTCTTCACGTAGTGTCGGCTCCCCATCGAACAAACGTAAATCTCGAACATGGAACTTGCTTCTTTCAAGAAAGACCTCACAAAAGGCCTCAACTTCACCAAGTACTCACCGTCGAAAATGAATTTATCCGAATCCAACTGCTCCTTCGAATACAACTCCTCCGCTGTCAGCTTCTTCAACGCTTTTGCATGAAGAAGCGTGTGGTCCAAGTCAAGAACCAAGTGAAGCTTCTTCTGGCCTAGAACCTTCTCCGAGTTGATCGCTTTCACACGAGTGATCTCATCAAGGGTCAGCTTTAAACCCTCGAATATATAATCAAAAGCGACGCCATGATCGTCGGGCATTGGCCGATCGCAGTGCAGGCATAGTCCATTGACGACTGTGGAATGCTTACAATCAAAAGCAAGAGAAATGGACTCACCAAAAATTTTCAAACGATTGCAAGGAGTCTTCTTGAAGGGAGATGAGTCCGACCCCAATTTGCGATGGAGGGCTGCTGTGGGTGAGATTCTGCGATGGAGTACTAATGCGGGTCGGCTGGTGGCGATTGTGGCAACCATATTTGCTACTGTAATTAAAAGATCTAGGAGTTGATGAAATGGAGATCTAAGATAGATTATAGGTACATTTTTATACAAGAGATGTCCTATTCCTAGTAGTGTTAGGAGTAGGGCTTAGAGTTTCTATTTTTAAGGATAGTTGACTTCCGTAGGATAGATAATCTTCTAAAGGGTACAATTGTATTAAAGAAAAATTATAGTAAGATAATTTTATTTTATGTTTAAGTGATTGTGTTTACTTTAAATTACTTTATTTTATTTAAAAGAGATGTCCATTTTCTAGTAGTGTTTTCAGTTTCCTTTTTAAAGATAGTTAACCTTTGATAGGATAGTTAATGTTGTATAGGATACGATTGTATTTAAATATATATATATAAATAAATAATATGATTATTTTATTTTATTTTTTAAGTAATTATATTTACTTTAAATTACTTTATTTTATTTAAAAGATATGTCCGTTTTCTAGTGGTGTTTGAGTTTCCATTTTTAAGATAGTTAACCTACTATAGATAAGATTGTATTGAAAATAAAATATTATATTATAAGATAATAATGTTTTATTTTAAGTAATTATATTTAGTTTAAATTATTTTTAAATTATTTTACATTATTTATTAATGATTTGATTTCATTCTACTATAATCTTAGAATTAATTTATAGGTGCCTAAAGAATAAATTTATACGTAGATTAATTATTAAATCTAATCACATGTTTTACAAAACAATAAAATTGGATTAAGTAGTGATCAAATTCCATGGATACCAATTTATTATCAACTACATCGATTAGAAATTTACATTTATCATAATACAATTGTAGTTCTTGAATAGGAAAAAACTCTTTGTGGGTCAACTAATGACAAATGTAAATTTAGTAGTATTTGACTATGATTAGTTCTCACAACAGCTATTTATATATACTATCCAAATTCACCCTAAAAATTTAATAGTTCATTTTATTTCTTACCCTTTATGATAACAACATTATCATTTTAACTAGGTTTATTATAATTTACACCTGAAATAAAAAATAATATTAAACTTTGAAAATATTAGCTAAAATAGTCAAACCGTCAATTGGAATAATAAAACGATCAAAAAAGTAATGGTTTCGTGAATCCGAAGGGTAGAAGGGTCATTAGGGCTTGATGACATGATGTAACACAGTTGGAAAACAATTAAAACAAATTAAAAGAAATAAAAAAACTAATACTCTCTTAGTCTCTTTCTCTCTCCTAATCACTCATTGTTTCTCTTTCTCTTTGTCACTTACCATCTTTCTTTCTCTCTTTTTGTCACTCTATCTAAGTTGGATCTCTTTCTCTTCTTACGTCGTTGGTGACCAGTCAATTATAGACCAGTGCAACATGGAAGCGGAAGAAAAGGAGATCGGTCGGAGGAGGAAGTCGGTTAAGGACCAGTATAGATCAGTTGACAATGGAAGATGAAGCTCTTACCTCGCTTTCGGGTAGGACACTATAGTGGCTAGCTAGCGCTATGTTGTCAATCGAAAAGATGAGGAAGTCGGCAACTTGAAATCTTGGATGCACAAGAATGGCCTTCCTCTTGTAAAGTTGTTCGTTTGTCCCCTTCCTTATTCCCCCTTTCTTTCTTCACTTTTTTTCTTCTCCTGTTAAGAAGCCTTCATCTAAGAATTGTCATAGCAAGGTCGACGATTGTGGTCGGATAATCCAGATGCCCATCATATGCACTGCATATGTTTTTAATGTTTTGGATTTAATTGAAGATTTGTTGCTAAAGATTTGGGCAATTTTTTTTTTTCAATGTTTTGTTTTATTTTGTTTTGTTGAAGAAGGGTTTACTCTGATTTTTGGGTTTTTGGGGTGGTTGATTTCTAGAAGATTTCTGTGTTTGTTTGATTCATTGTGTTGATGATTTCTATGTCTTTGATTTTGGTGATGGAAAGGGTTTGTGTTTGATTCTGTGTGTGATAGATTTTTGGATTGTTGAACGTAGTGGAGACAATGGAAAAAAAGATTTATGGACAGTGGATGAATACTCTTATTTAATTTTTATTTCAAATTAATTTATTTAATTATTTATTTTTAAAATTAATCTCTAAGATAGATAATAGAGATTTGATAAAAAAAAATTTAATTACTTTATTTTTTATTTAATCCTTTAATCAATAGAGTTGCTTGGGTGTTTTTTATTTTTAATTTTATTTTGTCAAATTTATTTAATCTTTTATTTTATTCAAATGAATTTTTATTGTCCATCTTAAGATGAATGATGGAAATATGATGAATTTTTTTAATTTAATTTAATTTATTTTTATTTAATAATTTTATTTTTTTCAAATTAATCTCCACCGTATATCTTAAGATGGATGTGTAAATGTGATCAAATTTTTATTTATTTAATTAATTTAATTTTTATTTAATAATAATTCTTATTCCAATTTTTTTTTTTTTTATTTTATAACTTGTTTATTTTGGTTTTCAAAAGACAGTTTGGTAATTGACTAATTTTTTGTTTTTCACCTTTTAATTTTTTAATATTTTTAAATTCACATGGGTATTTTGGTCTTTTAGTGTTTTTATCATAAAGCTATTAAAAATGTGGATGAAAATCACTTTTGACTGACAACAGAGGGGTTTTTGGTTAATATTTTTGAAAATTGGGGTAAACTAAGATTATTTTCTATTTCAACTTTTCTTTTTTTTTTTTAGATTTTTCAAGATTTTTCCCTTTTAACTATTGTCCTAATTTTCTCTATTTTTTGTTAAACCTTTTTGTTAATCACCCTTTTGTTATTTGATTAAAATGAAAACCAAGAAGGATTGAAATGATCTGGTCATATTGAATTTAGATGAGACAACGATATAAGAAATGAATCGCCACTATTTATAGTTTTTACAATATCTTAAAAAGTTTATATATATATATATATTATGTAAATGATATAATTGAAATTTAATTTTAGTCAAAAGCCATAGTTTTAAAAATATTCTCACTCCACAAGCAACCATATGATATCCAAATCAAAACCTTGAAGTGAAGCCATAATCAAACAATGAAAGAAGCTACATAATTATAAAAAACATTTCATAGCTCCTTTAACATCCGCTTCTACCAGGGGTGGACCCACCATTGGGCTAGGGGAGACACAAGCCCTTCCCCCCCCCCCTCGCCGAAATTTTTTAAAATTAATAAAGTTTAGTATATTAATCATTAGATATTTAAATATATAATGTAATGCGACAACATGACATTTGTATGGAGTAGTGTTGGTGGTTGAGCACGTGTTTTTCGCTCCCTCAAGTCACAGATTCAATTCCTAGCCCACCTAAAAGCTTTTGCTTTTTCCTCTTTTTTTCAATCACTTAGTATATTATATAAATGAAATTCCAAAATCAAGCACATTCATATGTTGGCTTTGATGGTTGTGCCTTCTCTTAATTTAGGGGGAACCATGGCTCAATCTCTTTTTGAGTCATTACAACCCTTTTATTTATTTATTTATTTTACTTTTTTATTCACTCCTAATCATTGCTTTGTTTCATAAATATGTGTGCATGTTTTTTTTTTAATTATTATTATGACATAGACCATATTTTTCTTTCTTTTATTCATCATGGTTCAATTTCTTTCCTATTAAAACATGTTACTTTTTCTTAATTTTTTTCCCCATTATGATTCAATCAGTTTTCCTATCAAAATGTGTTTTTTTTTTTTTTTGCTCTCTCTCTCTCTCTTTTGTTTTTTTTTTTTCCGCATTATTACCAACTAATCTTCAAATGTAAAATATTTTGACTTCACAAATTATTATATTAATTTCAAATTATTAGATAAAAGACTATAAATGTAACTTGATTACTAACTTTAATAATAAATATATATAGTTTGATTATATACATTTATTTATAATTTTGTTATCATAAAAGTGCCCCTTCCCCCCTCATATAGATTTCTGGGTCCACCACTACCTTCTACCCTTTGATTGCTTCTCTAACGAATATGTTGAATCGGCTTAGATTTAAGGTTTGATGGATTAGGTGTATATGAGGGTGTAGAGCAAGAATTCAATTTGTCATATTATGGCATTTAAATAATAAAAATTTTCAATGAAAATTAGGTATTATGATCGAAAACTATTTTGTATGACAATAGTCACCCCCTAGGTTTATTAAATTCTAAAACTATATAATTAAATTTGAATTTATCAAATTGTTAAGCATTTAGAATCCTTAACATCTATTATTAATATAATATTAATTAATGTTCACATATTGCAACGTCACACACAAATATTCTAAAACATTATGGTTACTTGATGAATTCATTAGTTTTAGGTCAACGTTAGGTTTGCCTTTGATAAAAACATGACATTAATTTTTATTGTTAAGAGTTTTTATTAAAAAAAAAAAATTCTAGTCGATTTAGTTGATAATTAATTGGTATCCCATGTCCTATTCTAGGCAATCGATGGGATTTGATCACTACTTAATCCGATTCTATTGTTTTGTAAAACATGTAATTAGATTTAATAATTAATCTACATATAAATTAATTTCATTTAAACACGTATAAATTAATTCTAAGATTGAAATAGTATGAATTCAAATAATTTATAAATAATATAAAATAATTTAAACTAATTTAAAATAAAATATAATTACCTAAAATAAAACTTAACTATCCAAATATAATATTTTATTTTCAACACAATCTTATATATAGTAGGTTAACTATCTTAAAAATGGAAACTCAAAACATTACTAGAAAATGGACATCTCTTTTAAATAAAATAAAGTAATTTAAAGTAAATATAATTACTTAAAAAATAAAATAAAATAAAATAATCATATTATATATATTTTAAATACAATCGTATCCTATATAATATTAACTATCCTATAGAAGGTTAACTATATTTAAAAAGGAAACTAAAAAAACTACCAAAAAATTAGGGGTGGCAATTCGAGTTGGCAGGTCGGGTTGGACACGATATGAACACGACACGATTAATAAATAGATTAAACCCCTTCAATATGAACACGACATGATTAATTATGGATCAACACAAAAAAAATATGGTTAACTCATTTACTCACTGTTATGTGTATTTTCTGGACTCATCGAATGGGCTGGAAAAAGCATGATAGAAGCTCAACAAATCAGGCAAATGAATTGGCCCAGCAGACAAGACCCAAGTTATCAATGCCAAGCCCATGCGAGCTATACAGCTCGCACCAGCGAGCTCGCATCGCGGCCAATCTAGATTATTATGCAATTCGCATCATACATAGCTCGCTACTCAGCGAGGCACAGCTCGAGATCGCTCAATACAGCGTACAGCTCGCTCAACGATCAGTTAAATCAGAAAATCTTTCAGAAAAGGCAGTTACCTGATTTGATTGTATTCTTTCATCAGAATTGGAAGTTAATTCAAATTTGAAATCTGTCAACGTGATCTTGAGATATACGGAGTAGTTTCTTGATTTTGCTCTAACTGATTCGAAAGTGCATTCAATGTGAAATTTTATTCCTTTTTTACTTTGACCTAAATTGTAACGTCTCTCTTTCTATAAATAGAGGCTGAATTCATTGTAACATAGAGACATAAGCAATATTATACTGTCACTCTGTCGAATTATTTAGAGACAGTCGTGGATGTAGGCGCACTTGCTGAACCACGTTAAAATCCTCTGTCTACTTTACGTTGTTTTGGTTCTTTGCCCCCCTTTTTATCTTTCTCTTTGTTGTTTGCTTTGTTTGAGATTGATTGCAGGTATTGAGATTTGAACTCTCGTCGACCAGAAATCAACGTCGATATTTTGTCGCTAGAAGGAGGGTCTAGACTGTGATCAATTTCGCTGTAATTTCTCAGTTTTTAACAGACATGGCAAGAACTAAAACAACTAAGTACGTGGGCTCACAGGCTGATCAAGCAGAGAGCCAGACCAGTCAGCATCAGCGCGATACGCAGCAAATAAAAGATGCACTCATGTATGCAGCAGACATGTTATATGGTCAGGCAGTTGGTGCTGCAGCAGACATGCCGCCCTTGCCCCTTCGCCAACAAGTTCCAATCGCCTCAACAACTGAAGGGCAACAGGTGTGGTATCAAAGGTAAGATGCATTGGAGGCTACTGTCAGACAGCTTGTAGATGCGGTGAACTTGTTGTTGCAAGCCCAGGCACAGAACGCGCCCAGGATCGAAGCTGTTGTCTCGAGGCAGGTGTATCAGCAACATGAAGCAATACAGGTGCCTAAAAGGCCAGCAAGGGAGATATCGTGACTTGCCGGCTTAGCTTGCTCTTTCAATGCGCGCTCTAGAGCTGGAGGTCGCCCCGTTCGCGAAGAAAGAGAAGTGCGCCCTATAAGCGTGGTGATAAAGGTAAGTCAGGATGGAAACAGACTGGTGGAAGCTGATCATGATAGAGTTTGAGCTGCATCTCAGCATGAGGACGAGGTAGATGAGCGATATGCAAGGTCGCATCGGGCTGATGGCTCGTTCAGAGAGAGCTAGAGGTATGAACCGGAGCGCCACTCTCCAGGTCGCGACTGTAGGAAGAGATATGGGTCCCGAGACCCGCAAATAGAGGAACTTCTTCAGAGAGTCTAGCAACTTGAAGCGTGACTTGGTGCCCCAGACCAGCGAGAGCACTACGGAGAAAAGACTCCATTTACCAGGGAGATCGAGACGCAACCTCTCCCTTCAAGATTCAAAATGCCAAATGTTCCGCAGTACAATAGGGACAGTGACCCCTATAACTACTTTGATGTCTTTAATGTCCATATGGACCTACAGATAGACAACTCGTTGGTGAAGTGCCGTGTATTCCCAACTACTCTTGGAGACATTTCGCAGAATTTGTTAAAAAATCTACCAGCTCGCAGCATAGGAAGTTGGGAAGAGTGCCAACAAAGTTTGTTAGCCAGTATAGGGCTTTGAGAAGGCAGCTCGTACCATCCTGCCACCTGGTCACCATCTTTCAGCTTCAGGGTGAATCATTGAAAGATTATATCACCAGGTTCAGACGCGAAGTCGCAAATGTGGAAAATCCATCGGATGTGAGTATATTGATTACGATCTCAACGGGGTTTCGCAAGGATGGAAAGTTATATGAAAGCATTTACAAGTTCCCAGTAAAGGACTTAAGAGAATTCTACGAGCGAGCTGTAAAGGAGATCAGGTGGGAAGAGACCTTTAGTCCGAAGAAGTCTAATCAGAAGATCGAAGCAGAAAGTTCCAACCAGTTGAAAAAGAGGGATAATGGTAGGGACGAAAGAGAAGGTAGAAACAGTGACTTAAACAATTAGATTGCTAAGAAGGCTAGGAGAGAGCCTAGGAATAAGCGACATCAGCGTCAAGGTCATTATGATGGTTACAGTGTTTTGTTGGACTCACAGGACAGGATCTTTGCAGCGGAAAGAAACAGGGAAGACTTTGGAAGACCCAACCCTTTGAGAGCCCATGTTCAGCATAGAGAAAGGAGTAAGTTTTGTGCCTATCATAATAAGGTCGGACAAAATACTTCTGAATGTTGGACGTTGAAGGACACCATTGAAAGATTAATCAAAAGAGGTTGCTTGAGAGATTACGTGGTGAGACTTGCTGACTCGCGACCTCAGCAACAACAGCAGCTAGCATAGTAGTAGCCCCAACAAGCTCCCGAGCCAGAACATGAGCCCGCGGTAAAGACTATTTTTACAATTCATGGTGACTCTCATATCACAGGTGCTTTAAATAGGTCACATGAGTGGTATGTCTGAGAAGCAAATCATACCTTACAAGTCAATGGATTGGAAGGACTTGCAAAGGCAAGGACGACCTCGGATGAAATTGTTTTCACTTAGGAATATGCTAAAGATGTGATTTGGCCTTACAATGATGTGTTGGTCATCCGAGTTAAGATCAGCAACATTGAAGTGCGAAGCATTATGATTGACATTGGGAGCTCGGTGAATGTAATGTATAAGAGTTGTTTTGATCAGATGGGGCTAGGAGCAGAACAACTGAGACCATCCCCAGAGCCTTTTTACGGCTTCACTGAAGATACTGTTGTACCAGTGGGCCAGATTAAGTTGCCACTAACGCTCGGGGAACCAGGTCACCAAGCTACTTTGTTGGCAGATTTTTTGATCATTGACTGCCCATCAGCATACAATGTGGTCTTGGAAAGACCTTCATTGAACGACTTGGATGTGGTTACTTCAATCAAGACCCTCACAGTCAAGTTTCCAACTCCCAACGACGTCGGGTGTGTTCGGGGAGAGCATCATTTAGCCAGACGTTGTTGTGAGGATGCTGTGAAGATGGGCGTAAGAGGGAAGAAAGTGAACGTGGTTTCGGGGGGCGAGCCACTAATTATGACTGAAATGGGGATTAGTCATGATCTTGACCCTCGCGAAGTGGATGAAGAGCGAGCTACTAGGCTAGTTAAAGAACTGGAAGACGTTCAAGTCAACGAGATAGATCTTGAAATATGCTTAAAGCTGGGAAGAGATTTAACTCCAGAATTAAGAGCCCAGCTCACTGACTTCCTAAGGGCAAACTTGGATGTATTCACATGGAATCATAAAGACATGGTGGGGATTGACCCTAAAGTCATGTCGCACAGGCTGAACATTGATTCCCACCACAAGCCAGTTCGCCAGAAGAGGAGACCGATGATGGGGGAACGCTACTTTGCGTTGAAGGAAGAGGTAGATAAGCTGCTAGCTAACAAGCTTATTCGAGAAGCTTACTGCCCGATTTGGATTGCCAATTCTGTGTTAGTGAAAAAAAAGAATGAGAAGTGGAGAACTTGCATCGACTTCATTGATTTGAATAAGGCGTGCCCAAAAGATAATTTCCCCTTGCCGAGGATAGACTAGCTCGTGAATGTTACAGTTAGACACGAACTCCTGAGCTTCATGAATGCATACTCGGGTTATAATAAAATCTCAATGAATCCCGAGGATGAAGAGCATGCCTTGTTTGTGACAGATCGTAGCCTATACTGCTATTAGGTAATGCCTTTCGGGTTGAAGAATGCACGAGCAACCTATCAACGCTTGGTGAACATAATATTTGAAGACCACATTTGGAAGACCATAGAGGTCTATGTTGATGATATGTTGGTAAAGTCTAAGTAGATGGGTGATCATGTGCATGACTTGGAGGTGATGTTTCAAATTCTGAGGAGCTACCAGATGAAGCTGAACCCGTACAAGTTTGCATTCAGAGTAGCCTCTGGGAAGTTTCTGGGTTTCATGGTGAATAGTAGGGGTATCGATGTTAATCCAGAGAAAATCAGAGCATTGATTGATATGAGGTCGCCTACCAGGGTAAAGGATGTGCAAAACCTTAATGGTCAGGTCGCAGCACTGAGCAGGTTCATCTCGAAAGCTATAGATAAATGCATTCCATTCTTTGATGTTTTGAAGAAAGCAAAAAGCTTCGAGTGGATTGAACAATGCAAGGTAGTTTTTCAGCAACTGAAAGAGTACATGAGGCGAGCTCCACTCCTTTCCAAGCCCAAAGAAGGAGAAAAGCTTATTTTATACTTGGGGGTATCTCAGCAAACTTTAAGTGCTGCTCTGGTGAGAGAAGATAAGAAGACGCAGCTTTCCGTGTATTATGTAAGTAAAAGGTTGCAGAATGCTGAAACCAGGTACTTGTAAATGGAGAAGCTAGCTTATTGCCCGGTGGTCGCATTGAGGAAGCTGCGACCTTATTTTCAAGCCTACCAATTGAAGTCCTCACGCAATATCTCCTGAAGCAGGTTCTACAGAAGGCAGATACCTCAGGTCGTCTGCTCAAATAGGCAGTAGAGTTTGCACAATTTGACATCTAGTTTAAGCCAAGGACGGCTATCAAAGCCCAAGCTCTGGCAAACTTCATTGTAGAATTTATAGGGCTTGCGGATGATGAAGCTGAATCTTCTGAAGGTCCGACCTGTGAGCTATACGTTGATGGGTCATCTAGCAAGCAGAAGGCTGGAGCTGGAACTCTGTTGATTAGTCATGAATGCCATAAAATCCTTTGTGCTTTAAGGTTTGATTTCCAGGCTACAAATAATGAAGTTGAATATGAAACACTGCTCGCAGGTTTGCGTTTGGCTAAGGAGATGCGAGCTGAGCGACTAAGGGTTTTCAGCAACTCGCAGCTCGTGGTTTGTCGCATACTGGGGGAGTATCAGACCAGAGGACCCAAGATAGCTATGTACCTCTAGAAAGTTCATGAAATGCTAAGTACTTTCAGAAGTACGAGGTGAAGCAGATCCCATGAGCTCAGAACTCGTATGCAGACGCACTAACTCGCTTGGTGACTACTCGAGATGAAGACTTTCTGGGGGCAATTCCAGTGGAGTTCCTACCAGCTCCAAGTACAGAAGAGAAAAATTCAGTGATGGCCATAACTGTGCATCCTGATTTCTGGATGAGTCCAATCTTGAATTATTTGCAAGATGGAAAGCTGTCAAATGACAAATTAGAAGCACGACGCTTGCGAGCTAGAGTAGCCCGGTATTGCATATACAACGACGTGTTGTACAAAAAAGAGTTTTCAGCTCCACTTTTGAAATGTATTGATAGTCAGGACTGCGAGACTGTGATGAAGGAAATACACGAAGGCCACTATGGGAATCATGTTGGGGGGCTATCTCTAGCTCACAAGGCACTTCGACAGGGTTTCTACTGGCCCACTATGAAACAGGACGCCATCAACCTGGTCAAGAAGTGTGATAAGTGTCAGAGGTTCGTCCAAGTTCCACGAGCTCTACCAACCTATCTTCAACAAATGGTGAGCCCTTAGCCCTTCGCGATCTGGGGTATATATTTGATCGGGCCCCTACCAACAGCTCGTGGGAGATGCAAACATGCCGTGGTCGCAGTTGACTATTTCACCAAGTGGGCAGAAGCAAAGGAGTTGGCAGAAATTTCCACGACGAAGATAGAAAAGTTTATGTGGAATAATATTATTTGCAGGTTTGGGGTTCCTCGGCAGATCGTGACAGATAATGAGACCTAGTTCAGTAGTGACCAGTTTCTCAAGTTTTGGAACGACCTGAAGATTGTCAAGAGCTTCTCAGCAGTGGACCATCCACAAGTCAATGGCCAAGTCGAAGCTGTGAATAAGATTATAAAGCAGACCTTGAAGATGAAGCTGGAAGAAAAGAAAGGAGCGTGGGTAGACGAGCTTCAGAAGTATTATGGGCTTACATGACCAGAACTCGCAGCACCACAGGTGAGATGCCATTTTCAATGGTGTACGGATCCGACGCCATGATCCTGACAGAGTTAAAAGTAACCTCGCAGCGTAGAGCGACCTTCAATCCAAAAGACAATGACCAGCTGCTTGCCACAAACTTAGACCTGCTTAAGGAAGCTAGAGAAGCAGCACAATTAAGGGTAGTGGTCTATCAATAAAGGATTACGAGGTATGACAACAGGCAGGCCTGAGTTGGAAGTTTTAACATGGGAGATCTGGTACTTCGCCTTATTTTATCTGGAGCTCGCAAAGTAAGTGATAGATCCCTAGGCCCAAATTGAAGGCTCATATGTCGTCAAAGCAAACTTGGGAAATGGAGCTTACCGTTTAACTAATATGAATGGAGCTGAAGTCTCTTGAGCTTGGAACGCCGAACATTTTCGACCATACTATTGGTAACTCTGATTATGTCTCTAGTTTGTATTCCAACTTTATCAAAATTAATGAAAGCTCCAGTTTCCTCATATTGTTTGCATGTATTGAGTGATTACTCTTAATTATTCATGAGTTCAAAAAATTTACAAGTTATCAAGCCAGCGGGCTCCATCCTCGTAGCTCGTTGACGTGCTCAAAGCTCGCCAAAATAAGAGCTTAAAAAACAGACGCGATTACCCCTTGCATAGCTCGCCAAAATAAGAGCCTAATAAACAAGCGAGATTACCCCCTGCATAACTCGCCAAAATAAGAGCCTATAAAGCAAACAAGGTTACCCCCTGCATAGCTCGCCAAAATAAGAGCTTAAAAAGCAAGCGAGGTTACCCCCTGCATAGCTCACCAAAAATAGAGCTTAAAAAGCAGACGAGGTTACGTACCCTTGCATAGCTCGTCAACATTTCAATATAACAGATAAGGTTCCGACCCGTTGCCTATATCAGAAGATTTTATTAACTAATTCAAGCAATTACTTAAGTTATTACATCAGTTTTGATATTTCAAACCAGTTTATGTTACATATCGCTAAAATGATTAGCTCGCATGAAGTCTCAACTTGAAAAAATAAAGACGAAACATAAACAGCAAATGAAGATGAATAGTACGCTCAACATATGAGTCAGATTAAATTTTCATTAAGCTCGAAAATCCATTACAAATTAAATGAATTACAAAAGTAGAACCAAGTTCAAAAAGAACAGAAAACAAGGCAAGCTAGGGATCTCGAGGAGAATCTGGTCCTCAAAGGGAGTCTTCACTGGAAGACAAGCTAGAGAGTTCAGTGACATCAGCGGGTTCAACTTGAGAGGTTGTGTCAGGCATCTCCATTGCCAAAAGAACCGCATCAATTACAACTGAAGACGAGGTAGTCTTTGTCTTGAACCTCTCCATAGTTCGGAGTCCCTCATCACCAAAGATAAAAAAATCCAATTTAGGATGAGACATCCATAGCGTGTAGATGAAGTTAATACCCGTTGCTTTCTCAGCTTCATCTCTGGCTTCAGCAACTCTACTTCCATGTCCTAAGCAAGTCTCTTTCTGAAAACCATGAACTCTACGTAGGTGTCATGTGCATGGCGATTAGCAACCTCAACTTCTCGCTGTGCAGTCTCTACTTGCTGCTCGGTAGCCTCAGCTCTCTTCTCAGCAGCCTCAGCTCGTTGCACTACAGCCTCTACTTATTGCCCAAGCACCTCAACTTGTTTCTCTGCAATCCCAGCTCGGTGTTCTGCCTTTTCAGTCCGCTGCGCTGCAGCCTCCATTCGCTCAGCTCGCTTTTCGATAAGTTCAGCTCGCTGCTCTGATTGCCTCAGCTTATCCCTTACTTTGTTCAGTTCATCTTCACGGTTGCAAAGCAAGGTAGTGAGTTAAGACCTTGTAGCTTCATAGTCATTTACTACGCGCATCAGAGCCTCCTTAGCTGTCTGTTTAGCTATGTTTGCTGCTACTAGCATTGCCTCATGACCCTTCTCAAACCTTTTAGCATTTTGAGCCTTCTCAGTCCATGACTTGATTTCCTTTTTGGCCTTCTCCAGCTTGTCCTCTAGTCTCATTATACGATCTTCAGAGATCCTGGTCTCCCTCCTCTATTTTATTGATCCAAGAACGACCTGAAACTCTTGCAAATTAGTATTTAATAAAGTAAGGAAGCAAGGAGTCAAAAAGAGAATTGAGTTATCAGTGTTGGATGCCGATTTATGTATTCGTCTAGATCCAAACCCTTCAGAGACTAATTTTCCAAAGCCCTCGGATGGGTCATCATGATATCCGACTAGTTGTTAAGAAGAGATTTTAGATATCTTTCCCTTGTCCATCTTCAAGGCCTGTCATGGTTGGCGAAGCAGTATCTTCAGCCGGTGCGACCTCAGGCTCTTTCCTTTATATACATGACGTCGTGTGGTAAAGGTGTGTTTACCTATATTCTTTCTCCTTCCACCTCTGCTCGCCCTAGTTAGGGTTTCCTGTGATGGGACCTTGGATGGAACCTCCTTTGCTTCTGGCTGCAAGCTAAGTGCTATAACCGGGGATGGGTTTGCTACTACTATTGGAGGTGGTATCTCGTTAGGAACAGCGACTGAAGGAGTCTTTGCCTTAGCGGGTCGCTTGGAGGGAGCAGCTGAAGGGGCTGGAGCCTCAGCAGATCGCTTTGAAGGGAGTAGCTGAAAGGGCTGAAGCCTCAGCAGATCGCTTTGAGGGAACAGTTGAAGGGGTTGGAGCTTCAGCAGGTCGCTTTGGAGGGAATTGCAGAAGAATAAACTTTCTCCTAGTTGTAGCTCGTTCAGAAGCAGAAGTTGAAGTTGGACGAATAGTTGGCAAGGTCGAGCTGGAGCCGCTTCAACAGGAGTTGGAACTGCTGGAGTGGAAGTTGGGTCAGCTTGAGCAGATGATGGAGCTGCTGGAATAGTTGTTCAAACAGTAGATGGAAATTAATCGATTTGGACAGTTGGAACTGCCTGAGCTAGAGCAGGAGTTGGAATCTAGTCTACCTGCGAGGTGGAGGCAGGAGCTAGAGTTGGTTGGGAAGTAGGAGTGTCTTCCTCTTCTTCGACGGGTACTTTGAAGAAAGAAAGGAGCTCGAATTCTCCCATGCTTCCTATATCATTATTACTGTCAATTAATGGAGAGTCAGCAGGAGGAGCGAGACCATAAGTATAGAGAAGACCGGTATCAAATTTATCACTGATGCTCGCTTCTCCCGAACTCACAAGCACCCTGAGAGCCCTCTTCTCCTCATTGCTGAGAGAAGACCTGTCCGCCTTCAGTTCTGCAAAGTAAAGTGTTAAAAAAAAAAAAAAGAAATAGTTTGCGAAGTATTTTTCTCTATACCTGGACTTAAAACGAAACTGACGTTCTTGAGATCTCTGAGAGAAGGGCAAGAGACAAAAAACCAGTTCGTCTTGTAAGCCCCTACATTAGATTTGCCATTCACATCTTCTCGAGGCAGGAGGTTCTTGTAGTTCGATTGACAAGCTGCGAGATAATAAATTCCGTCTCGTTTCCCATCCTTTGAACTACTTCCAGCTTTGATGCTGTAAAAATGTTGTATAATTTTTGGAGTTGGGGGAGGAAAACCGTTTCTAAGAAAGGCCAAAGTCAATGAGGTTAGCTGCAAGTACGAGTTCGGGGTCAGCTGGAATGGCGCAAGCTTGACCTTGTTCAGGAACTCGACCAGGTAGGGATGAACTGGGAACTTGAACCCGTGCTCGAGATGTTGAGTACTGATGGCGATGTACCCACTTGGAGGATAGCATGTGTGGTTGTCATCGGCGGGTGATATCGCACGGCAACTCTTAGGGATATGGTATTCAAGGGCGACCCCCTCTAGCTCGACAGAATCCATTGTGGAAGAATGATGCACGAACACTCGGCGAACTTCCCTCTCCTCGCGAGCTCGCTGCTCCGCTTCAAGATGAATCATTTTAAGATCAGCCCGAGCTACAAATTGCTCGAGAACCTCCTTGCTTTGGGTTGTCTTATTAACATTGCGAGCTTCACTTGAAGACATCTATACAAAAGGAATATAATTAGGTCGCATCAAGTAGACCATACCTAATGTTCAAATTTTCTAAGATCTACTCTACAGATTGCTAAAATAGTGGGGGGCTCGACCTATGAAGAAACGACCTACGAGCTACTAACAAATACCTAATCCAACAGTTTGCATGCATAACAGGCCACAAACAGAAAACAGATCGCAAATGGACAAACAATAGGATCAAATCAACAGAAAATAAAGAGTTGTGATCAACAAGAAACACAGAACCACAAATATTCAACATCAAGAACACGAAGCGTTCAATCAATTTCAAACACAGAGAGTAAAATACAAGTGCAACGCAACATTAACACAACAAATATGAACCAAAAATTGAAAGCTTGAAGTTAAACAAAGCTTATCGTGAATCTTTATTGCAGATGTGAAAAACGGCGACTGAGAGTGAAGAATTTGTGAAGAACCAGCGAAAGAACGGCAAGAGAAAAAATTGGGTAGCTGGAGAAAATGACAAGTGAAAAGGTAACGAAGGGGCTCCACCAATTTATATAAATGACTGAGCTTGAGTCTCAACGGTGTAGCCGCCCTGAATCCAACGGTGTAGCACGAGCAACAACTTTGTAATCATGCAGCCGTCAGTTGAAAGACGTGCGCATTAAATGCGCGTGGCACGAGGCATGCTAGTGTTGATTCAGTTATCTCCTGCATGATCGTCACGTGTCAAAACTAATAGGATCGAATTTGAAAGAGTACGAAATGGTAATTCAAATTAGCTTTTACCAGCGAGCTTGAGCTCCCAATTCGCAGAACGAACTGAAAGTTGAAGGGCTGATGTTATGTGTATTTTCTGGACTCACTTAATGGGCTGATAAAAGTTTGATAGAAGCCCAACAAATCAGGCCAATGAATTGGCCCAACAGACGAGGCCCAAGTTATCAATGCAAAGTCTATATAGCTCGCACCAGCGAGCTCGCATCGCAGCAAGTCTAGATCATTATGCAGTTCGCATCATACACAACTCGCTACTCAGCGAGGCACAGCTTGAGATCGCTCAATACAGTGTACAGCTCGCTCAACGATCAGTTAAATTAGAAAAGACAGTTACCCGATTTGATCGTGATTCTCTCATCAGAATTTGAAGTTAATTCAAATTTGAACTCGGTCAACGTGATCTCGAGATATACGGAACAGTTTTCTAATTTTGCTCTAATTGATTAGGAAGTGCATTCAATGTGAAATTCTATTCATTTTTTACTTTAACTTAAATTGTAACGTCTCTCTCTCTCTATAAATAGAGGCTGAATTCATTGTAACATAAATACATAAGCAATATTATACTGTCATTCTGTCGGATTATTGAGAGACGGTCGTGAACGTAGGCGCACTCGTTGAATCACGTTAAAATCCTCTGTCTACTTTGCGTTGTTTTGGTTCTCTGCCCCCCTTTTTATCTTTCTCTTTACTGTTTGCTTTGTTTGAGATTGATTGTAGGTATTGAGATTTGAGCTCTCGTCGATCAGAAATCAACGTCAACACTCACAGATCGTTTATTGACTTATTTAATTGATACGTTAAATGACTCATTTGTTGATATGTTTATTGACCCCATTTATTAACACATTTATTAACCCATTTATTGGTACATTTAACAACTTGTTTATTTATGGGTCAACACGGAGATGACAAAGTTAACTTGTTATTTACGCGTTGTTTATTGAAATATTTATTGACTCATTTATCAACACGTTTAGCTAACACGTTTAATGACTCGGTTCAACACGAACACGGATACGAACATGATTATTTATGGGTCAACACAGAAACGATATGATTAACCAATTTATTTATGAGTCGTTTATTGATATGTTTATTGAACCATTCATTAACATGTTTAATGATCTGTTTATTGACATGTTTATTAATCTGTTTATTGACACATTTAACTACCTATTTAACTAGCACCTTTATGATCTATTTAACCATATTTAATATATTTATATTTTAATATAGATCTAATAAAAAAATAAAATTAAAATAGAGATACACATAACCTCTTAAATCCACAAATATAATCCAAAACCTAAAAAAAAAATAACCATCCACAAATATAATTCTAAACATAAAAATATAAACATTCACAAAGATGAGTATAAAAACATATTTGCAAATATAGTCCTTCATATTAAAAGAAACAACATAAAAATGTGTCCGCAAATATAGTCTTTCATATCAGAAAAACAACATCAAATATTGAATGTTGATTGCATCCAACAAGCTACAACCTATCAAAATATAATAACTAAAACTTAGCTAATTAGTAAATTTAGTGTACATTTATACGTGAAAAGAATATTTTAACAAATATTTTATCAAAACCAATAAAATTTTACCACTACACGGCAACTTGAAATAAAATCTACATTTATGTGTTTGGTTTACTTAAATTTCTTTTGTGAGTAGTCTTTACTCTTTACTTGACAAGATACAACCTCTTAACAAATATGATGCCCTTATTAAGATATATTATTTTTGAAAAGGGGCAAAGTTGTTTACCTCTTTATGGACTAAAAGTATAATTTCACTAACATATAAATTTCTCACAAACAAACTTTTAACTAAAACCTAACACCACCTGATAAAGCTTTGCTCTTTTGAAGGGGAGGAGAAACCTCACCTCTTTTTACATATTCTATCTATCAAACCTCTTTTGTGATTTTTGTCCAAATTTCTCAACATATATATCATCCACTACACTGCCTCTAAATCTGTCGTCAATACATCCTGGTTATACCATACTGAACAGTTCTAACCTTCCTATGGGTAGCAGTAGTAGCAGCAGCAGTAACAACACCAATCCCACCATACGGAGCTTTGCCTTGCAACAAATTTGTGTCAATGGCAATCCAACCCTCAACATGCTCAACTTTGTTCACTCCTATCCATGTCATAAAAAATGGATTGGAATTAACATTAATATCTATGTCTAGTGCAAATTTGATCGTCACTTGTTTTATTTGCGAAGACAAGTTCCTTTCAGAATCCACTAAAGTCGATCTTTCCTGTTTTCCTGTGGTGGATTTATGGTAACAATAAGCAAGAAGGACACCGTGAGGAATTACTGTAACTAGAACTTGCACAAAGAAAGTATCCTTTGGACAGAAAGTTGATTTATCATTAAAAGTAAACACTAGAAAGTCAAAGCCATTAGTAGAGCGACTTAAGATTCTAACTAATTTTCAACACATAAAAACCAATTTATAATATAAATTGTAGTCTTTCTGTAAATTTGAACAATTAAAAAAGATCATTGAAAAGTCGAATTATGCATTGCAAAGTAAGGACCTAGTCTTAGATATTCATGTGCCTTTTAATATACCATACTTTACGAAGAGCTTGAAATCCAATACATAAGACAAAAATGTGTGGTGTACCATGGGCTCAATGTCCACACACTAGCAAATGTAATATTCACTTAGAATACTTTAACAGTCCACTATCAGCACAAGAATTCAACCATTACCACATGCTGCGAACTTTAGATCTATTATGTTGCACAGGCCATGGTGTCGTAAGTTGGCAGCACATTTTAGTTCAATAAAATAAAATAAAATAAAGCCATAGCATAGAAAAAAAGGATTTGTATAGCTCTGGAGCTCTATACCATCTCGTAGCTACATAATCCTGTATGTGTCTCATATAATTTAAAGAAAAATCAGTTTCCCATTCTCATCAAATGTGTGGTTGCTTTATGTTACAAAAATACTACGTATAACAAAGTTATTAATTATTTAGCAAATAATCTCTCAGATCAATTATATTTGTAATGTATACTATCTAGAAAATAGTTGTTGGCATATCATTAAATGAGATAAAAGAGATGGCTGCTGCTATTGCCGTGTCGTCGGAGATGAAGGAGATGGCTCACGGGTTGGGTGGTTGTATGGTGTCTAATGTGGTGTGGCTATTGCTACCAGCGTTGGAGATGGCTCACGAGTTGTGATTTGTGAAGGGAGAATGGAAGTGTGAGTGGCTACTTATGGATTGAGAATGAAAGTGTGGCAAGGGTTGGGATTTGTGAAGGATAATAAGATATATACACTACCACTAAAATTACATAAATACCTCTCTAGCATAAAATTATATTTACCCTCATTAAATGGGTCAACTTGTGACACGATTAAGGAAACATGAACCTAACACAATTATTAAATAGGTTAGACTAGTTGACATGTTTATTTATCTAACCTGTTTATGTTCAACCCTAACACGTAATATTTGTATCGGATTTTTATCAACCTGTTGTGTTGGGTTCCAAATTATCACTCTTACAGACAATGGACCTATCTTTTAAATAAAATAAAGTAATTTAAAGTAAACACAATTACTTAAAGATAAAATAAAATTATCTTACTGTAGTTTTTCTTTAATACAATTCTACCCTTTAGAATAGGTTATCTATCCTACGGAAGTTAACTATCCTTAAAAATAGAAACTCAAAACCCTACTCCAAACACTACGAGGAATAGGACATCTCTTGTATAAAAACGTACGTATAATCTATCTAAGATCTCCATTTCATCAACTCCTAGATCTTTTAATTACAGTAGCAAATATGGTTGCCACAATCGCCACCAACCCACCCGCATTAGTCCTCCATCGCAGAATCTCACCCACAGCAGCCCTCCATCTCAAATTGGGGTAGGACTCATCTTCCTTCAAGAAGACTCCTTGCATTCGTTTGAAAATTTTTGGTGAGTCCATTTCTCTTGCTTTTGATTGTAAGCATTCCACAGTCGTCAATGGACTATGCCTGCACTGCGATCGGCCAATGCCTGACGATCATGGCGTCGCTTTTGATTATATATTCGAGGGTTTAAAGCTGACCCTTGATGAGATCACTCGTGTGAAAGCGATCAACTCGGAGAAGGTTCTAGGCCAGAAGAAGCATCACTTGGTTCTTGACTTGGACCACACGCTTCTTCATGCAAAAGCGTTGAAGAAGCTGACAGCGGAGGAGTTGTATTCGAAGGAGAAGTTGGATTCGGAAAAATTCATTTTCGACGGTGAGTACTTGGTGAAGTTGAGGCCTTTTGTGAGGTCTTTCTTGAAAAAAGCAAGTTCCATGTTCGAGATTTACGTTTGTTCGATGGGGAGCCGACACTACGTGAAGAAGGTTGCGGAGTTTCTTGACCCGGAAGGCAACTACTTCGACACTCGGCTTATTGCACGCGAAGATTTCAGGCAAAGAGCTAAAAAGAACCTGAATCTGGTTCTCGGACAAGAGTCTTGCACTGTTATCGTTGACGACACCAAAAGTGTGTGGAGCGATCACATGGAAAACTTGATCGCTATTCCAAGATACAGGTACTTTACGGATCATGATCATAAACGTCGTAAATCGCATGCGGAAATGAAGACTGACGAGAGTGAAAGCGACGGGGAGCTGGTCAAAGTTCTTGGAGTTTTGAGAAGAATGCATGCATCGTTCTTTGACAGCACAACAGATGTCAAAGATGTTAGGTATTTACGGAGTTAAATTGATCCTTTTGTACTTAACTGTGTATTGTATCAGAAACTACTATTTTGACGAAGCGGGTTGGCTCAAGTAGTAAGAGCGCCGGCTACCTGGGACCAAGGTCCCGGGTTCGAGTCTCCACGGGGTTAGGAGTGAAGCCCTTTGATCTCTATAGAGTACTTCCATAAACTTCCTATCAAGTTTGTCATAAGTTCCAGTTTGATCAATAATGTATTGAATATTGCTGTTTCAAAAAATTTCAAAAACTAAAAATTGTATATGAAGTTTTGTTTCTGTGGTGTACATCTTCATAACATGTCTGTGATGAGGTTGATGAATTTCTATACTAATTTTGACAAAGCGTGGCAGATCTGGATAGAGATATATACATATATATTTTAATTTTCAATAAATATTAATATGGTCCAGTTTAAAAAGGTTCAAATCCACCTAAAATATAGATCATAATGATCCAATTAAATGAAACAAGATTAGAACGACTAATATGATCATTCTGCAATAATCTTAACATATAAAGCCAACAAATTGAAGCAAATGGCTAGCCTGCCCATGCCAATGTGTAATTTTCAAAGAGTTATTTTGATGCAACAGCTAGTGGCAGCATAGTTTGCGCGCAAAAGCTAAGCTCAGGAAAGTATAGTTATTGATGGATGGGCAAAAAATCTTTTTTGGCCAAAATCTTCTCTTACATTCGATTTATGTACACATGTTCAGCAAAATTTTGTCTCGTAAATATAATTGTAAAATCTTAAACTATTCATGAAAATCAATTACATAAAAAATAATAATAAAAAAAAAATAAAACAATCAACTTCAGGGGAAAATGGGCCAAATTCTGTAGTTTTTATGGCCCAACCCACCATCTGTTTGTCAATTACTTTATTACGCAATGGAGGGGATGGTGGTGTTCTTGTCCCTTCTTTATTTGCAATATAATTAATTTCCTAGAATATGATTTGAATATAGAAATGAACCGGATTTGACTTGTGAGCTAAATACAATAAATAATATTTAAACGATTACCTTTTAAGACTCAAAATTGATGTCCCTAAAGTGCGGGTGTCAGCTTAGTGATAAAGCTTGCATCCATTTTATCGTCTAATCATAAATTTGATAAGTGTACCCCATCCTCACATTAAATTAAAAAAATATGGGATGTTTTCTACCTCATATATGAGGGCAATTTTCCTACCCATATGTTTGAAAGTCTTTTTTCGGATCAAGTGTTCAATGTGTAATTATCTTATTTGATCTTGATTGTTTACTGAATCAGTTTCAATTACATGATGTAATTTAAAAAACAAAAATAATAATTGATATTCCTAAAACTCAACAAAACAAAGATTTGGATCCAAATTCATAAAAGAAACCTCTTAATCAGCACCTTAAATACATGTGGATTGAATAAGCAAAATTAGGAAAAGTTATCATCTTTATTTCTTGATCAAAGTCAGCAACATAAAACAGATTAGAGCAAGATCAAATCCCTTATTATAAAATCTATATCCTATAAACATAACTGAAAGACCAACAAAAAAAAAAATCAGAGGACCACAAGAAGTGACCATTAATTTTTGCCTAATTAAAGCCCGTAAATTACATTGGTTGTGAGGTTCTGATCTGCTGGGTGGTGCTGTCTACAGGCGGCTGTTTTGAAGCATCAGCCAATGCCGCCACGGCCGCGGCAGGGGTCATGGTTTGGTACTGAGGAGGCAATGGAGCAGCAGCTTGATGTTGAGTAGCAGTATAGTACACTTGGTCATGCACAGGAATGTTATTGGCATACTCATTGTAACCATAGTTAGCACCAGCATTTGAAACAGAAACAGCAATGGCCTGAGACGGATGTTGCATTTGAGAGTAACCAGCTGCCACATATTGTTGCTGGTATTGAGTACCGGGAATTTGGACTAATTGAGGAGGAGTTGCATTCACTGTTGTAGCCGTGGCCGTCCGGTGCACCCCGGCAGGAATTTCGGGTACTACTTTAGCTTGTGTAGTTGTTGTAGCCACCTTTGTGGGGTAAACAGGGGGTGTCGTGTCTTTATAGGCAGCTGCAGAGGCGGGTATTACGGCTGGAGTAGGCGGGCGGCTGGAGGCCATGACATGAGCGTCAGTTATGTTGGACTGCATAGACATGTATGGTTGGGTTTGTGGAACAGGCATGACATATACTGGGTACTGTTGGTCAATTGGGTGGTGCTGTGCTGGGGCATAAATGGGCTGGTAGTAGGATGAAATTGGGATTGGGGTGGTGGCCGGATGGGGGATGTAGTGCATGCTTGCGTGCACATATTGTTGTTGTTGCTGGGGCTGTTGTTGCTGTTGGTGATCTACTTGTGGGGGCATATTATAGGCAGGGTCCTGAATTTGGAGGCTGGGGATTGGAGGAAGATTATCAGGTTTTGTGTTGGGGCTACTTGGACTTGGACCTCTGTTCTCTCTTGGTGCAGCTGCAACCTGGTCTTGGTAGTACATTGGCTTTGAAAGTGAACTTCCAGAGGCAATGCTGCTGTCACTGTAATTAAAGTTTGATTCAAAAGATTATTAGACCAAATCCAACATCAAAATTTTCAGAAACTGTTAACAACTGTTTTTATGTATATATATTTTTAATAATACCATCGTTTTTTTTCAAAATACCATCGTGTTTATATGCTTTCTAAAGAACACTGTCTTGAGTTAGTATGTGCCAATAACATCTAGTATGCAATTAAAATTCAAAAGTAAAAATCAAAATCAAAAGACGCTTAAAACAATCCCATAAATATTATGAACAGTATCCAGATCGTGGAACTAATATAAACATTAGTTAACGAAGGGAAAAACTAGCTATAAGATGATGGAGAAATTTATAAATACCTCTTAACAGAGTCAGGAGAAGGCAAATTATAAGGCGTAGAAACTTTTTGTTGCACTAGCTGCGAAGGCAATGGAGGTTTCCTGAACCTGTTAACAACAACACTACAACTACCTCCATGATCCGATCTCTCATCATCAGACAAAATCCTGCAGTTATCACCCCCATGACTAACCCCACCTGTCAATCCCACCGGAACCGAAGGCGGCAGGCCAAAAACTTCTCCATGATCATTCGGTTTCACTGCAGAAACGAAACTCATCTGCGCGAACTGTTCCTCCATATGCCTACTATTTTCATCAACGTGGACCCGAATCGGAGGCAGGTTCGACATGGACGAAGACAAAGAAGAGGACCCGAAAGAAGAAGTAGTCTCGACCACAGGCGAGTCTGGCGTGGAGTATTGAACATCATGATGAGCAACTGCATTTTTGGTAACATGATGCTTATTGTTTAGGTTTCCATCGTGATTCGTTCGAGCCTCCAAGTCGTTATCATTATCGAGATTGACCAAACAGTCCATGGTGGTTTCAGAGAGTCCTCTCGGGAGCAGCCCGGAGCCATTAAGAGCGTCGACGAACCACGTCTCGGACTTGGCGTCGTCGAGGAGGGAGCCCATTGAAGCTGCAGTCTCAGGCTTGTTAAAGAAGATAAACAAGCGAATGCGAGTGGAAGTAGTAAAGGAAGGTGGAGTTGAAGAAGACATCAAGCGATCGTATTCTTCGATCAAGTTTTCAAGATCTTCATCGGTGGTGACGGAGACAAGAGAGTCCAGCTCTTCGTTAGGGAGCTGGTACTTCAACGTGAAGGGTCTGCCGTTGAGGAGGGAGCGGGAGAGGCGGCTGGAGAGGGAGGAGAGTGTAGAGTGGCGGTCCACCACCACCAGGCGGGTCTCGCCGCCGACGTAGCAGAGTGACTTGTCGTGGGGGCGGGGGATAATGTGGCCTCCGTAGCTGCACATCAGCCTCAGCTTGGCCCCGGGACTGGCGGTAGAGGCTCGTTTTCGTAGCCGTCAGCTGTGTGGGATCGGGGAGAGGAGTCCACTGAGTCAGGGTAGTTGAGGTGGATGCTGGTGGCAGTGACGGGAGCGGCGGTGGTGGTGACGGTGGCGGTGCAGCAGGTGGTGGTGGTCGGGAGAGGTGGTGGTGGATCCATGTCTGATGTGTCTATGTATAGTTTTAGTGGAATTAAAGTCTCTACAAGTATATTATATTGGTTCTTCTATACTTGGTCATCCTTTTTTAATATTCTGTTGTATTGGGCTAGTGTTTTGATAAAACAAATTTTTTATTATAAGGTGATCTGATAATTGACATGCAAATCAGATTCAATTAATTTGATCCTTGTTATCTGTTTTTATACTTGCTTACATATAAGCTGTTCAATTATATGTATATATGTATATATTGTATGCTTTGCAAGTTACATTCCAAGTTGAGGAGAGATATTAATCATTTGCTTTTTAGATCTTTCCTTGATCTTACATTAACCAGACATGAATAATTATTACAAAGAGTATTACTCTATGGATGCGGAGACTACCACTCATAAAATTTATTTACACACCCAACATTCATTAAATTTTCATATTACAGATATGTCCCTTAATTAAATTACTATAAAACTATTTGCCTAAATCAGAAGCATTTGCCACGTCTTCATCATCATCATCATCATTAGTCGCTGTTGGAGAGCTATAACCAAGATAAAAGCGTTTGTCGCCACCCTCTTCATCATCTAGATTCATTGAATCTAGCTGAACAACATCTTAATTTGGGTTTGTTGAACCTAAACTATTGTTTATCTGGGTTCGATGAGCCCAAATGAAGCAACAAACCTAGAAGATCAACATCTTCATCTAGGTTCAATGAAACCCAAATTGTTGATTTTGGATTGTTGATTTTTATGGTTTTGATTATGATTTTATGCTAATATATGTTGATGATGATGAATTTGTTGATAATGATGATTTTGCTAGATCGATGACGATGATGAATGAGAATCAATCTCTATGGATATGGAGGAGATAGACCCAAGATTTTTTTTTTTTTTATTTTTTAAAATTGAAATTAATTTCTACTGTCCATACAATGGACAACATAGATCAGAGATTTTTTTTTTTTATATATGTATTTTAAAGATATTTTTTAATTATTGATTATTTTCATCTTTTATTCATTTTTTATTTTTTTAGTTTTATTTAAATGAAAAGATGAGGGCATTTTCGTCAATGCACAAAAAGTTAAGGTTAACTAGCACTTTTAACCACATTTTACATTTAATGTGAGGGATTTCGTGTTACAAAAAAAAAAAAAAGTGTTTCTGCGTGTAAAAAAGTCTTACTTAATCAAGTATTATGTATTTTTTCTAAAATCATTTTTTAAAAATTCCTTTTAAAATTAAATAATACATAACCCAAAATTTAATTACACAACACCGAGAAAGGATCCACCCCCACAATATAGGAAAAGATCTTTTTACACGTATTAATAAATATACATGATAAGATCAAACCTTTAAATGTACATGATAAGATCAAACCTTTTACAAATCGTGCACAACCATTCAGGCTATTGGGCTATTAGTAGAGATGTCTCAATTGATCCATTATTTCTATCCTATTTTAATTTGAGGAAGTAAGTTTGAATATAGCAATGCAACTTCGTTGAAAGATATCTTTACAATTACCGCCTTAGTTCATTTCTTTACCTGCTATACATATTATGTCGACGAGATATTTTATCAAGTCATTCTATGGTCAATTGTTTAAGTAAATAGCCTGGTTATTGGACGGATCAAACGAATTTGGCCCAAACAAACTGGCGTGTGATCATTGACATCGTTGATCATTGACATCGTTTTTACAATACCACGCCTTGAAACCGTATCGTTTGTTCAAAATGAAGTGAATTTTGGTTATGGTGTCCATGTTGTTGGGACTCAGAACCCTTAACGCGTAGGCACCGGCCACGCATCTGGATTCTTACGGGAATGGGACTAATATCACATGTATACCCCTCGAATTTTGTGTCGATTTGTATTATAATATTATATTTTAGGTTTAAAATGGTCAAGAGAATTTCATCACAGCGCCTTTGAAAGTTGGGTTTTTGCACTTTGCTTCCTTGGACATGCGAGGAGGATGTAAGTAAGATCCAAACGCAATCCAAGAGAGAAATTATGCAGTTTCTCCTGAAACAGTTCAGGTGCATCCCTGCATGCACCTTGTAAACAATTAATTTGTTAAATATTGTAGTGTATTCTCAAATTATATTTTAACATATTGAGCGAGAGAGACAAAATGAAAGTTTTATTTGATAGAACTTTGAATTGACTTCAAAATATAAATATATTTCCAGCTAATAAAAAAAGTTATAAATATGTCTTATTAGAATTGTAATATCAAAACATCTTATATGTATTATCTAATGGACATAAGCGAAATTTTTATCTTCATCCATGTTTTCTTAAATAAGGAGTAAACACACAAGTTAATAATACTTTTTCTCTCTCTCTCTCTTTCTCTCTCTCTCTCTCTCTCTCTCTCTCTCTCTCTCTCTCTCTCTTTCTTGTTTGTGGATTTTATACATCGGTATTGCATTTGCATAATAGAGAATAATATTGTTAATTTTCTTTGACATTTTAATTAGAGTAGATTAATTCATATAGTTCCGGATTAATTTGTAAAATATATATTTTGAAATAATTAGCAAATCATTTTATGGAAGGTTATTATGTTATAATTTAATGCTGGTTTTTCATAAAGTTTAAAGAATTTTTACGTTAAATTTAAGAAAAGATTCTAATTTTTTTTTTTTTTTAAATGGAGAGATTTTTGAATGAAAAAATTATAATAAGTCTAGCTATATTAATCTCAAAAATAGGAGACCAAATCGTGTTACCTATTTATTATTATTTTTTAAAGATTATATATGTTAACCAATGTCATGTTATGATAAAAAGAATAATGAATTATTAAGGTGTGTGCTTTCTTCAGTTATATCTATATATACATTTTTTTGGGAAATCACATGTTGGGTTATGTGATTCACAGTCAAATAAATTAAAAAAATCAATTAACAGATCTTATGTTAATGATGCATGCAATCTAGTGGAAAGAATGATTACATATTTTTATTTGTCGACAATAGGAGAATCAACAACCGAGAAATTCAGTTCAGGTTCTGAGAAAAACTATAAACAAATGCCAGACTCAATATAGCTGGCTTATCATGAGTCATGACACCAATTAAATTATTAATGACCTAACAAAGTCATTAGAAATGATCGTTAAAAAATTTTATGAAAAAAAAAAGGTAAAACGAAAAACATACAGAGGAATCTAATAAAACAGTGGGCGATATAACCAGACTTTGATAAGCAAAGATTAAGGCAACGCAGCCTTCTGATGTTGAGAATAATTTTATAAATCAACCCTTAATTTCTTGCCTTATGAAAGATTCGGGACATACATACACTGATACAAAACACCTGAACTGTTCAACATCATGTTCATGTCACAACTTAATTATTTATGCTATTCACCAAAAATAAACGTCTGCATTTTAAATCTCGATATCTGTTTTAGTTGTTGGATTGTAATGGTTAAAATGAATATATGTTTTGTCCAAGGAGTTAATGTTTTACTTTAAAAGTTTATTAAGAAATAAAAATATATATTTTAATAAGACACCTGCTGACGCGCATCTTAAAAATGACCACATTAGGGCACATTATCTTTTGGAAAAAAATCGTTTTTCACCTTTTCATTTACTAAGATGTAAGAGATTAGATTCTTACCAAATATATTTTATAAGTTTGTGTGCTAGTTTTCCTTTTTTGTTGTGGGAGTAGTTCTCCTTCGATTATAGGAATAGATATTTAGATTATGCAGATTATGACTAATTTCGAAAGATTTTGATAATTCTTGAACCCTTTTAACATCAGCTTTAAAAAAAAAAAATTCACATTAGGAATTAACTTATAAAAAATATAATAATGTGAATTTACTGTATGGAACCTACATAAGCTTTGTCTAATTACAGGTATAAACAAATTATTTTGAAAACCAATATTGGCCTCCCTTCGTGCTAGTCAAGCACAGTCAAAATGAATTGTCGAAAGACCATTTCTGTCTTTTCCTTTAATTTTTTAATAAAAGACAAAAAACTTAAAAATAAGAAAGATGGGTTTCACTTATAAGATGTGCGATTGAGATAAAAAAGATAAAAAAAAAAAAAATCATAAAAATAATAATAATCAAAAGGATATAAGGATATCCATTATTCATATTTATAATAAACGGTAAACGGTTAAATTGAAAACAAAATCTAAAAAGTGTAATTATAAAATTAGATAGCGAAAACAAAATTAAAAATAAAATATATATTTTTTAAGTTTTATTTTTCAAAGAAAAAAACAATAGATCCAACGTGGAGATTAAATCTTGATTCTTGAATCGATCTACAAGTATATTCCTTCTCATATCCATCGTGAGTGCGGCCTCCTTTTTGCCCCACCACGAATACAGGAAGCCTGTTTAAGCAAGTGAAAGTCTCACCTCTCTCATTCACTATATAGAAAACTCCAATGTCCCTAGGCCATGAATAATGGAGGTTGCCTCGCCTCTCTTCTTTGCAACTTAACCTTTCTATTGAGAATGAAGCTGACCTCCACCCGTGAGGAACTTTCATCTCTTGTTTCCAGCAAGCTGAGAAGGATGGAATGGATTGGCTGAAAATCCAATCTCATTAAGATCCAAATGGAGTTTGGATCTCTATTTCTTTTTCTTTTTTTTCCAATATATTTTAAAATTATTTTAAAAAAATTATCTCCACAATCAACCTATATTTTTTAAATTTTTTAATAATTTATTATTTTTTTATTTTTTATGGACTGTAGCTATCCTTTTCCTTTTTCAATTATTTCATGAAACTACTTATTAAAAAAATATTTTATTAAATTAAAGATTCTAAGCCTTTTGACTGCTGAATCTAACGGTGACTGTAATGGTAAAAATAATCAAAGTCCAAACGTTCAGACCCAACAACCAATATTGATGAAGGCCATTGGGAGCCTGAAGCCCAAACCCAAGTCTCATACCAGTCCAGCCTGGCCGCCACATTCAATCACCGCCTCCATGACTTGGTCTTCTTGACCAAGTCAATGCACTTGGCGGAGGATTCCTAGGACGCGGAATCCTCCACTCAAAGCCCGTAGCGGCTACTTGCTTATAGACTCTCTATCATCATCAAAACATATTGTGACAAAAATATTTAAAAATGTGATATTTCACTAGGAAGTCGGGACTTTACAAGTGAAATTTTTTTCTTTTGGTAACATAGCTTAATATAAAACTATTAATGATGAAAACTAAGATACCTTATGCATATATATCTTGCGTTTTCATCGCTGGAATTCTTATATAACTTAGATGCTCTAATTAATTGAGTTTCACTTGAAGAATATTTTTTTTCTTTTTCATTCTATTTATATACATATCCCAATTTACACCAATGTTAAATTTTGTTTCTTAATTATTATTTGTTTCGTTAATTATAACTACATATCACAAATTTTAGATATCTATATACTCCATGATAGAAAGGATCGCGATATTTTGCCCAAAAAGAGAAGCCCTTTGAGGCGACATTGTATTATTAAAGCCACAAAATTGCAGGATTGCATGAGTAAAAGACTCCCTTAATTAATGATATTACTTTAGTTAGTTGGTCTTCACCGAACAAATAATTTTTAGGTTAGGCATTCATTATGTTAAGTGTAAATATAAACAAGACCACACAAGTCATAATAATAATACTGATTTATCCAGCAGACAAGTCTTAATAACTCACGGAAAAGAGAGAGCACTAACGCAGAACAGCTGTCTGTCATTAGTTGACTACATTGATGACTATCTACCCCCAGTTGTTGGACAATAATCACAGTTATTACCTTCTTTTGAATGCTATTCACCAACCTTTAATTCTTTATATATTTATAAACTGCTATTTCTATTTGTTTGTTAATTTGAACTTCTGTTTTAAAATTAAAGCTTATAAAGAATATAGCAACAAGAAAGATGTATATCAATAGATGAAAGGACAATTCTGAGATCATTTCAAAGTTTCATTAAATCCTAGAATAAATTATTTTGTTATCATTTTATTAAAAAATTTCACATTCAATCTTTAATTTTATTGTCAAATTAACTCAGATTATCAAATAATTACTATTATAAATTTTATTAAACATTTTAATTTATACATTATTAAATTAGCTGATACTAAATCCCAAGATGTCCAGCGTAGCAGCTCATATTTAAGTCTAGGTTTATGCCATAATAAAGTACAAAAAGAAAAAATTAGAGTGATTTTAAAATTCATTAGAAACCACTTTTTTTTAAAAAGAAAATTACAAATATAATTATAACTGTTTGGGTCTTTAGATAAAAATTTTATTGTACGGTCTAGAACTTAACATTTATTTTATTCTAATCTCTAATAATAGGAAAAGATGGACCCACATTAAGTGGAAAACACATTCTCTAATTGGATGAATTTATAAATAATTTATCTATATATAAATGGATTAGGAAGTAATTATTCACTTATTGTGAATATAATTACTCGAACCCTGTCATTGCTTATGAAGGCAGGCTAAGTGATGGACATACCCCTATGGGAGTATTTAGAAACCACTCTTAATTTTTCTGTGTTGGTATGATTTGTCAAAATCCACTCCAATTAAAACTTTTTTTTTTTTTTTTAAAAAAAAAATCCACTCCAGTAAAGGGACGTGTTTGATCAATAATTGAACCGCGTGGGGTGCTTACATATTTAACCTGAAAATTAGGGAATGTAAGTGATAATATCCACTGATTCTTCAATATAAGGCCCGCTAGTCACCCCAGTCGTTGCCTTTACTTCTCACACAAGTGGAACACAACAATCCCCATCATTCCTCATGTAAGTCTTCCTTCTCAAAGCTTTCTAAATAGTACTCAAATTCATCAATTATATATACCGCCTTTGCGTTTGTTCATGTAATCTCTTTTGCATCGTCGTTTCTCAAAGTATGGAAGCAGATGATACAACTCCACTTTGTCTAAGAATGATCAAGGAGCACGGGAGGCTAGCACGGTACAATTACCAGAGACTAAAGGGAGTGGTTACAGCTGATGATCAAAAGGAGAACGTTAAGACTCGCCAAAGGTTTTGGAAGCTGATCAATCTGATCCCAGAAGAACTGATAAGGAAACTCAGAGATGGTTACGTAGAAATGATGATCCGCTTTGCTAGACACGTTTCCCGGTTGAACAACAGCCGCCATTTTTACTTGTTGGGGAGGAATGATCCAGATTCGAATCAAGAGTACTTCGCAGAACTAAACGGGACAATCTAGGGTGCATAACATGAACCATGTCTCCATATCGATGAGATGCATCAACCTATAATCGTATTTTGACATGTGGAGCAAGAGATCAAGAAAATTAAACGTTTTGTATTTAGTTTGAACTGCTTTTCCTTTAATCATATGATAATTGTATGTTGGCATCGTTTTTTAAGATAAAAAATTTAATCATTTTTACTATTTTACATATTAAATGGGATTAGAAAAGATGCACCACATCATATATGTTGATATGATGCATGTAATGCACCCTAAACTTTCTCCAATTTCCGAAGTTTGAAGTTCACGCACGAATTCACAGGCTCAAAGCTCCATGACCAATTCTCTTTCTCACTCTTTGGTGAACTTGATATGACAAGAAAAACTGGTATTTTATATTATATAAGGTTTAGTCAATAACTTAGTTGAATGTCTAACTAGGTAATGCTAATGCAAGTAATTAATTTTTTTGGTCTAGAGTTTTATGTAGCAATTCCTTATGTGTACGTTATATATCAAGTATATAACTGTGTGAATGAGAGTAAATTAAGGAGAAAATTAGAATAGAAAGCGTTAAATGAATTAAGCTTGTAGTCTAATGAGTTATTATCTGTTATTAGTTTCTTGCAAGTTTTATTTGTATTTAATAATCTAAATTTGCTTAATGTTTGTTCTCGACCATGCAACAAACTTTTTGGAGAATCCCATAAAATATGAACTTGAAAAATGACACTAAATTATTAAAATGAGTTTTAATGACATTTAAGAATATGAATTATCAAATTTGCCCTTTATCATTAAAATCTATTCATTCTTTCTTCTCTTTGAGCTTTGATCAAATCAATTCACTCTAGTCTCACTCATTTTATTTGCTCACTGTCACTCTCACTCATCGTCGCTTTCATTCATCTTCATTATTAGACTTAAATTTACACTACATAAAATAATTTATTTAGATACGTTAATTGTATTTCTTTTAATTAATGTTTTATTGTTTTACTAATCCTTCTTTTTTTTTTTTTTTAATTTACTAGTTAATCTTGTTGAATAAGTTTTATCTACTACATTAGATATAATTAATCAAACAAGGAAGTTAATATATTTAAATATGAAATTCTTTAATAATTTGATGATGATGATGATAATTAACAAAATGAATGAAATTTGAATCCATTGCTATAGCTAAAATTTATCGCTATTAGTTATCAATCATTTGCATTTCCCAAAGTATACATTAAATCCTCAGCATTTATATAAATAATACTATTATTCATCATTAATAACTATATAAAGTTATCGGAATTCCAATGCAATTTCAAATTTCCTTATGTCAAAATATTTGAATTGAGCTTCCAATTGTACATAGAGTTCTTGCTCTCTTTTTTTAATGGCCTCCCAATAGATAATCCATATTATCGCTTTCAAATTATCAGAAACCCTTTGTGATCTTCTTTCGTTCACTTTCGTAGTTGGAAACGAGGATGTATACTACAATTATCAAATAATTTTTGCTATATTTATTCATTTTGTTTCAACATTAAAATGGATATTATTGACACATTAATATCACTTTTTATTAAGATTCAGTGATAAATATAAAAGATAAAATAATTAACATCTCTGCTGGGGTAGAAAATATGGTACAATAGGTAAGAAAGTAATAATATTTATTTTTTTATTTTGTTATTTTATAATATAATATTATATTTTTTAATAATTTATTAGTCATAGATAAACACCTTTTAACAGTTGAGTGACATACATCCAACTATCCAAAAAAGTTTTTATTTTTTTAGTATAGTTTTGTTAATAACAAAAGTATATATTTATCGCACAATTTTATTAATATTACATATTCTTTAATTTAAAATTTTATACATATCGAATATACTTTTTTAAAATTTAAAATAACATATATGTTTTATGAGAATTGGATTTTTTGCATTATTCAAATTCGGATTGAAGTTGGATTTTTGGGATTTATTGGAATCAGATTTATTTGATGCGCACAATACAGAGTTTATTATTGATCTCATTGCCACCACTTGTTGTCTTGATAATATAGGTTTGAACTGATGGGAATACCGGTCCTAAGTCCTAACATGAAAACTGAACCTGATAAATACTATTATGCAGCCATCAATACCTTAAGTTCTGAGGTTAGATATAATTTTTAACTGTACCATGACATATCATATGAGAAGTAGCAGTCTTTTCATCAACTCAAGAGAAAGAGCACCAATCTTCACACGTGTTATGGAGAAATCTGTCAAAAATGACTCAACAACCAGATTGAGCATAAATTTTCTAGTTTGAGAAATCTTGATAACTTTTGATCTGGTCACGCACATTATAACTCTCTGTAAGTGACCTCTCAAAGTTTAACTTCAGGGAAATGTAATCTCTACTGCAACACAAATTTATTTATTAATTACTACATTGTGTACATAAAATGAGGCAACAAATTGATTAGTTTGTTGTAATTTGGGCACCACTGCGTTGGTAGAGATACTCTCACCTGTGTCTTTGACAAAGACACGAGTTCTATACCGTTTTTAATAGCAGCTGTTAGCTAGATACGTTTTTTAATTCAATAAATATGAAAATCAATTTTTCATTTTCAAATAAAAAAATAAAAAAAATTCATAAGAGACCTTTTATATTTTGTTTCATTTTATATAATAAATAACATAATTAATAGTATATAAAATATATTTTTTCAAAAGTTTAATTAAAAAAATGTGTAGAAAAAAAAAACCCATTTTGTAGCTATTCATCGTCCAACCAAAAACAAATTAACTAGTTTATCAACCAAACAAACTAACAAAATATATAACAGTCAAAAACAAACCAAAAATCAAAACCACAATCCAATCGTCAAAGTCACAAGACAATCATCAAAACCAAACCAAAAATATGTTGTATTTCTGGCTTTTATCACTCCAAGCCAGAAATGGGGAAGATTTTATCACTCCCTTCATCACCCAAATCTGAAATCTATAAGTTTCCTTCTCTTCTTTGTCATCCATTTTATCACTCCCTTTAAAATCTATAAATTTCTTAATTATATTTTCTTCTTCTTTTTTTAATTGACGGTGGAGATCAGATCTTGTCCATCCATTCGATGGAGGAGATCTTCCTACATCCGTTTTCTTTATTTGATATTATATATTATTTAATTGTTAATAGTTAAATTGACATCTTTATCCTTGAACTGTTATCATCTAACGGCAGAGGTGTCAAATAGGCTAGTCCGGTCCAAGATTTTCAAGCCCAATGCACACGGAATTTGAACTTGGGTTTAATGCAATTGCTATCCACACTAGCATGAGCTAGATTTTACAATTGGGTTTTGTTGAAATCTAACCTTTTTTGACTGACCCTGTTGAAAAATAACCTTTCAGGTGTGAGGTTATTCAGATGAGTATAATTTTGGACAAAAATGCCCTTAACAATACAACTAATTACACTGACCCACCCTTTCACTAACTCTCTCCCTTTCAAATTTTTCCCTCTCATTCTCTCACTAAAATTCCCTAACCCATTTGAAATCCCACCTCCCTCTCTTCTTCTTCTTCTTCTTTTTCTTTTTTTTTTTTTTTGCTGAGTTGGATCTGGGTCGCGAACCCAGAAGATTTGGTTCTGGGTTCGTGACCCAGAACCATATGGTTCTGGGCTCGGCGACGAGCCCAGAACCAGACGGTTCTGGGTCGCGAACCCAGAACCAGACGGTTCTGGGTCGCGAACCCAGAACCAGATCTGGTTCTGGGTTCGACCCAGAACCAGACGGTTTCTGGTCGGCGACGAACCCGCCGACCAGAACCGTCTAGTTCTGGGCTCGTCGCCGAGCCCAGAACCATCTGGTTCTGGTTCGACCTAGAATTGGTTCTGGGTTCGACCCAGATCTGGTTCTGGGCTCGTCGCTGAGCCTAGAACCGTTTGGTTCTGGGTCGCGAACCCAGAACCAGACTGGTTTTGGGTTCGCGACCCAGAACCAGACGGTTCTAGGTCGAACCCAGAACCATTTTTTTTTTTTTTTTGTTTATTAATGTTGATGTTGATGAATTGTAATGTTGTTGAATGAGTTGATGAATTGTATTGATGATGTTGATGAATTATGGTTGATGATGTTGATGAATTGCAAGATATTTTTGATATTGAATGAGAGGGGTAATTTTGTTTAAAAAATAATAATAATGTCAGTTTTGATAATTCAGAAAATTAAGGTGTAATTCTGTAATTTTAGAAAATATCTTTAATTACAAAACAACCCCAAAAATTACAAAATAACCCCAAGAAACGCCTTTATGTTAAATATTATAATTATAAAATAACCCCAAAACTTTATTTAATTACAAAATATATATAATTAAACATTCAGGTTGGAATCAAAACCTTGAGGTAGGGATCCCAACTTCGAGGTTGGGATCAAACCTTAAGATGGATTCCAACATCAAGGGATGATCCCAACCTTAAAGTAAGGATCTTAACCTCTAGGTTGGGATCCAAACCTAGAGGTAGGGATCCCAACCTCAAGGTTGGGATCAAACTTGGACGGATCCCAACCTTAAAGTGGGGATCCCAACCTTCAGGTTGGGATCAAAACCTGAAGGTGGGGATCCCAACTTTCAGGTTGGGATCAAACTGGAGGTATGGGTCCCAACATCAAAGGATGATCCCAACCTTAAAGTAGGGATCCCAACCTCTAGGTTGGGATCCAAACTTGGAGATAGGGATCTCAATCTCTAAGTTGAGATCAAATCTGGACGAATCCCAACCTGAAAATAGGGATCCCAACCTCCAGGTTGGGATCAAACTGACACCCTTTTTTATCATTAAGGGTATTTTTGTCCATTTGAGATTTTTTTTTTAAGAATAAAAAATTAAAAGGTTAGTTTTGAGGTTGATCATTTCAAATGGGTTATTTCATACATTTTCTCTTTACAAGGGTTTCCAATTGATGTTAAGTCCACCCCTTTTGACCAAAATCTTAAAGAACTAGGTCGGATCGGACGGGCCCAAATTGGACTCGGATCGTGTCGGAATGGTTCGACTATTTTGACTTCTCTATTTAATAGATGACAAGTGACGATAGAGGAGGTTTGCGCAAGTTAAAGCAAAACATTTCTCCAACTATAATTAGGCTTAAAGTTTGGAGAGTTTGTGTAATTTATCCTTGTTCTAATTCCTTCAAGACCATGCATATTATTTCTAGCCACATATTTAGAACATAGATTTTGGGTTCAATAATTCTTTTTCTTTCTTTCTTTCTTCCTTTTTTTTTTTTTTTTTTTTTTTTTTTTTTTTTTTTTTCCGGGGGGGGGGGGGGGGGGGGGGGGGGGTGTTGTGGGTGCAAAGATTAAATTAAAATAAATTACTCAAACTTTGTGTTCTTAGAAAAAAATATGAAATTTAAACTTTTGACCTCTTATAATTAAAAATTAAAATACCTGAGGATTATGTGCGAATGTGTGATTAATATTGTCTATCAAAACAAAATTCCAAGATCTAGTAAAAATTAATTTTTTTTTTACTAATAATATTATAAGGAAAGAAATGTAATTCCTAGTTTTGAATCGAATGAAGAAGACTCAAATCAAATGCACAAGTGGAGGATATATATGTTGTGGATAAAGCCAATAAATCATTGGAAGAACATCATAAAGTGAAAAGGAGGAAGAAAAATGGACAAACTGTTGGTGCATGTGAGTGAGTGTGATAATGACAAACAATAAACCTCGCTTTTTGAAGATGCTTCTTGTACTATTTCCATCATCCCATGTGCTTGCTGCGTAATTTTCATGCCTTATACAGACTTGCATGAAGATTTATATAGTTCGATATCAAGTCAAAAGACATTTCAAAATTAGGTTTTGCTATGGTCTCTTAGCCATCTTGCACCCATGGTTTAAAAACTCGGTTAAATTGGTCAAGTTCTCGGCAAGAAATTGATGCTTGATCGGTTACCAATTCAAAAACCCCCAGATCGGGGTTCAACTTGGGTTTGGCTCAATTTGGGTCCAACTTGGGCCCAATTTGACCAGACTCGGTTGACTCAGATAACTTGGTCAGCTTTTTTCTTTTCATTTTTTTTTTTTTTTTGCCAAAATGACATCATTTTGGTGTGCCAAAACAACGTCGTTTTGGCATCGTATACAAAACAAAACAAAGTATCAGATCTGCATAACAAAATCAAATTTGCATTATTTATCTAGATAATGAATTTTTATTTTCCATATTGTAATAATTTCCTATTTTCTTTTTTTTTTGGATACATTTTTTCTCATGTTGTAACATTAAGGGGTCGTTTGTTTTTTTGTCTAAAGACTAAACAGTGCTGCTGAAGACTGAAGACTGAATAGTGACTAAAATCTGAAATCTGATAAATATGTTTTTTTTTTTTTCCTTACATCTGAATGTATAATAATTTTGTTTGTTTTTTAAAGTTAAAATTATCTTAATACTAACAATTTGACATTTATATCATTTTATTATTAGTTGTTAAGTAACTTTATTTAATAAGATACAAACAATTATAATAAATTATTTAACAAATATTAAAACATTTATATATATAATATTTTGATTCGTTATTAAAATAAAATGAATTATTATAATAGAGTCAATTAAATTTATATATTCAAATAAAAATAAACAAAATGGTCTTAAATTGAATTAACCAAAAACACTAATAACACAGTGAAGCTTTAACAGATAAATACAATATGAATTACTCCATAAGTAGATTAATAAAGAAAATCAATAAATATTCTTACTGAAATTTGATTGGAGAAATATAGTAATCCAGTTATAGGAAAATTTGATGTTGAGATGTTTAAAGTTTTTATTTTTCAATATTTGTTGTTAAAGTATTAAAATAAATTTGTATAATGTAAAATTATGATAAATTTGGAAATATGTTATTTTAGGAAGGATAAATTTGGAATGATATATTTATAAAATCATTAAGTGATTTTGTATTAAGTGAAAAGTCAAAAAATGTAACTTTTTTTTTTAAGTGGTTTTTGGGTTGTTTTAAGTGGTTTGACTACTTAAAAAAACAAATAAAAATCTCTTTATTGACCTAATTAAGCACCATTAAGTGTTAAGTGTAAAAGACAAACAACCCCTAACTATACATCTTCATACATAAAAAAGTATTTTATATACGTGCACCAATCCAGTAAAATTATTTTACTCGACTGCATAGTATCAATATAGGTGCAGACAGTGTTCCAAAACTCGCTACTCATTAGTGGATCGGCAACCTAGTGAGCAGCGAGTAATCGGTAACTCGGCGAGTACTCAACGAGTACTTGAAAAGCATTGTTTAGGGGGAAAAATTATAATCTTTGAAATTTAAAGGTGTAAACTAAATTTTCTTTAAAAATTAGGGGTCATTCTAATCCCAACGTAAATTTGAAATTAAGAATAATATATTGAAAGAAGATAAAATAAATAAAATAAAAACAGTAGACACGAGATTTACATGGTAAAACCCTCAATGTGAGGGAAATATCTATAGACCAAGATTAGAAGGATTTTATCAAACTAACAACTATAATGTAATATATTTCTAAAATTTTAGGATAGAATTAGGGAGAAGATAACTCTCAAATGTACCTAAAATCTAAGACATAGGCCTTGAGACTTGGATGGTTAATGTCATGCCTATATATAGGCATTAACATGGCAGTGACCACACATGCTTCACAATGAAGCAAATAATATAATATTACTATGACGGTTTCAACACGAAGAATTTAAATTCTTCATAAATAAGTTAAACCATTTTAAACTGATATTGATGACCTTTAGTTAACAATTTAGGCTCCATGATCCACTATCTTCACTAACTTCATAAATTTCAACTCCATGTTTCAACAAATTCTCAAATTGTGGCTCCACTGCCATAAAATAATATGGGTTTACATAATGATTTGACTTTTTCTGATATTCTCCCATTTGAAGTCATTTTTAATTATTTGGTTTATTCTTTTAATCTTTGATCAAACTCATATTGCTTACGCTTCTGCAAGACCATAAGAGGATCTACACCAAATGAATTTATTGGTGTTGATAGCTTTGATCATTGCATCTGCTAGGTTCTCCTTAGTGTATATCTTTTGCATATACATATTACCATCTTCCACTATGTCATGAATGAAATAATATTAGATTCCTATGTGCTTTGTTCGGGAATGACAAGCCGGATTCCTTGCAATATGCAAGATATTTTGTCTGTCACAAAATAAAGAGATTTTTTATTGTTTGTGCCCTAACTTCTTCAATAATCTTTTAATTCAAATTACTTCCTTACAAACTTGTGTAGCGGTCATGTATTCTATCTTTGTTGTAGATAAAGTCACAATTGTTTGTAACTTAGATATCCAACTCATAGCTCCTTCTGCAATTGTAAACACTTAGCCTGTAATGATTTTTTTTTTTTTTTTTATCGAGATCCCCTACAAAATTTGAATCCACATAACCTTTGAAAATAAACTCTGATCCTTGATAACATAATGCAGCATCTGAGAATCCTCTGATGTATCTCAGAATCCTTTTTACAATATTCCAATACTCTTTACCAAGATTCACTATATATTGATTAATCACTCTCACTACTTGTGTATTGTCTAGTTTTATGTGTCATAGTGAATATTAAACTTTCCACTGCTCATGCACACGATACTCGAGACATTTCTATCATTTTCGTTTCATTGCAAGGGCTCATACTTGAGAATAATTTGTAATTCATAGGAAGAGGTGTGACTTACAATCTTGGATGTTGAAGCGGCACAAGATTTTGCTTAAGTAGTTTTTCTCAGAGAGCCAGATCTTCTTGTCTTTTCTTTCTCGATGAATTTGCATCTCGAGAATCTTGTTTGCTAGTCCTAAATCCTTCATATGGAACTCCCTAGCCAACTATGTTTTTAATTCTTAGACTCAATCTTTATTAGGGCCTAAAGCCTACAACCAACATATCATCCACATATAATAGCAAGATAATGAAATCATCATTATCTTCAAACCTCTTGTAGTATGCACAATAGTCTGAATTAAGTTTATTGTATCCAAAGCTTATAGTGAAGGAATCAAATCTCTTATACCAATATCTCGACACCTAATTTAAATCGTATCGAAATTTCTTTAACCTACAAACTAAGTTCTCCTTACTTTCTTTAGCAAAACTTTCTGGTTTGAGCATATAAATTTCTTTTTCAAGTTCTCTATGAAAAAAATACAATTTTCACACCTAACTTGACAGGACCCTTCCCAGACCTTATCTAGACTCTTGTCTGGAGGATCCTGCCGGGCACTCCAACGGATTCATCGAACCCGACTCGTCGGATCGAAGACATCCGAGAAGTGAACCCTAACTTTGCTACACCGGTTTACTCTTTTTGAACTTATTACTTTAGTTTTTCTTTAACTGGTTGGGAGTGATAAAATTTTTCTGTGATTCGATTTCTGTTTCAAATACTTTTTATAAAATTTTCGGCAGCATAACGGCTGCATTTTTTATGAACCAAAATTTATCTGTATGAAAATTACACTTCAACTATGATCTCAATATCCTCCCAACTTCTTTATCCACAAACAATTATTATCATCACAATTTTCACAAGTGTAAGCAATTCATAATGTAATGCATAACTACATATCAATCTAAAAATATAACAAGTTATCAACTATTTACAATTTACAATCTCGAACGTCAATGTGTTTCAAAGTATAATCTATTCAATACATATACATAATTGTTTAGCACATTGCGCCACCTATATATATATATATATATATATATATATATATATGCAAAACAAAATATCGTAGTCTTATCCGACGGAGCACGCAATAGAAGTAATGAGCTACAAAATAAACAAACAGGTTAGTGCAATAAAGATATAAAATATCACATACACTAACATAGCAATTTATCATTTCTTTAAGTTTTATGATTTCTTTCGAAATCCCCATGTATATCCTTAACACACTCTAACCATCACAGGCGATTATACTGACGCCAACGTGAAGCTTACTGAGGTATTTCCACCACTACGTTACGGAATTTACTGCATCGTACGTAGGGCGCTAAATCTTATCACTGAGCAACTACAATGTGGGATTTTCTGCATCGCAAGTGTAGTGCTAAAACTCTAGGCGACTACGAGCGGAATTTACTGCATCGCTACGTAGCACTAACTATCAATTAACCAACTACGTGCGGAATTGTCTGCATCGCAACGTAGCACTATACTTTTCTATAATCTGAGCGATTACGGACGGAATTTTCTGCGTCGTCATGTAACGCTAAATCTCATAAACTTTTAAGGCATATACATGGGTTTTTATAACTCATTTGATTAGTGCCAAAAGCACAAACTCACTAGTTTGGAAATCTTGAAACTTTCTCATTTCAATTTTTTTTATAACAACTTAGCATTTATCTCAATTGCTATATAGATCTCATAGGAACCTATACACTTAACTTAAACCTCAATATTGAAAATCATATTCATTCTCCTTTATTACTTAGATAACATTTTCATTATCAAAAATCAAGAATTTACATGAACTTGGAAAAGATCTTAAGTGGCGAACCACTTACCTCGAAGCCGCGTCAAGCACCTCGATGAATCTCAGGAGTCTCGGTGTCTTGCTCTTCACTCAATCCTTGTTTATAGGGTTTGGATGACTTGCAAGAGGTCTTAAGAGATGGGTTGAGAGAATGGAAGGCTGCTTGGGAGGTCTTTCTTCTCTTTTCTTTCCTGGCTGACCAGCCCCTGCAGTCCCGTCGCCCAGGTCTGATGCTGCTCGTCTGGTTCTGTTTCTGCTCGTGTCTGATCTGTCTTTCTGTTCCTTCCACGACTAGCAGCTATCTTGTTTTCTTCTGCTACTGATTACTTCTCCCTTCTTGGTATTTTCTTCTTCTCTTCTTAGTCTTCTCTTTGGCTCACGACTAGACAGCTCGTTGCTCTCTCTCTCTCTCTCTCTCTCTCTCTCTCTCTCTCGAAGCTTCTCACGGTTTCTCGACTGAATGGGCTGTGTGTTTGCTGAAAATTTCAGCTAAGTGTTGTATATATACCAACCAACTTCTCTTAATTGCATCATGCCCCAATTCTTTTTAATTTCATCTCAATCTCCTCTCTTTTCTTTGTTTCTCATATTTGCCCATCCATATTTGTTTCCAATTTAACTTTCATCATTTGATTTAATTATTCGTTTTGTTAGAATTCGCTTTCGATCGTCAAGCTTGTCTTATTGACCACTTGACTCTCTCTTTTTAATTAAACTTCAATTAGATTATCATTGACACGCTACTTAACTTTTTATGGTCGACGAATTTCGTCGTATTCTTAAATAAATAAATTTCGGAGGCTATGAAATTCAATTAATTTACTGTAGAGATTGATTTTAACTCTCTAATCTCTCCTTTAACACTAGGAGGTTATCATTCGAGATTAGGAGTTTACATAACTGCTATAAGTGTAGATCAAATATATCATATATTGTCAAGACCATCCTTACTATTGTAAGTCGAACTATAGAGAAAAATATCTCATTGAAATCAATACCTTCCTTTTGAACATATTCTTTCACCACCAATCTTGCATGATATCGCTTTACTTAGTCATTGCCATCCCATTTGATCTTAAAAACCCACCTGTTTCCAATGACTTTCTGACCTTGTAGTAGAGATATAAGTTCTCATGTCTTGTTTTTATGTAAAGCTTCAATTTCTTTTTGTATTGCTATCATCCACAACGGTGCATCTGGACTACTTGTAGTTTCATGGAAAGTTGAAGGCTCTCCATCTTTGTTAGAAGACAATATACAACATTGCACTCCGTAACATACTCCGAGTGCTATACTAGTGGTCTTCTCTTTTGAGTTGACTGTCGAATTTCTGGAGTCTCGGTCTCAACCAGTCCTTGTACTTCTTTTCTAGTTTTGCTTCAAAAGAATCTAAATTTTCATGTTCTGAATCATTTTTCATTCGTACAATTGTAGTTTCTGAACTTTATTTTGAAATGTTATCATCTCCATTTCTTTGAAATTAATCTTCTGCAAAGATAACATCTCTATTGATGATAACCTTATGAGTAGTGAAATCCTACAGGCAATACCCCTTCAGTCCATCAGCATACCAAAGAATATATATATTTTTTATTTTAGATCAAGTTTTGTTCTTTCTTGGGTATTATATATCACGTACACTAGACATCTAGATGAATGTAAAGTAGAATAATCAGCGGATTTACCAGTTCACATCTCCATTGATGTTTTCAACTCAATTGCTTCGAATGGACATTAATTTACCACATACTAGGTGGTCTTTATTGCTTCTGCCTAAAATGACTTAGATAAACCTACAGTCTTCAATATCACTCTTATTTTTTCTGTAAGAGTTCTATTCATCCGCTCTACTACCCTATTTTGTTGGGAAGTATATGTGACTATGAACTGTCTTTTGATTCCTTCTTTCTTGCAAAAAGCAAGAAACTCCCTATCTATATATTTTCTTTCATTATCTGTTTTTAAGCATTTAATCTTTTTTTCGGATTCAAATTCTACCCGTACTTTGAATGTCATGAACATTGAAAACATATTTGATTTCCTCTTGATAGGGTATACATCTAACTTCTCCTCGAGTAATTATCACTGAATAATGCAAAATATTTTACTCCTCCAAGGGAAATATATGATGATTCCCAAACATTAGAATAAATTAAGGCTAGAATGTATTTGCTCCTAGTAGTAGAATTGCTGAACTTCAATCTATGTTGCTTACTTATCACACAATGCTTACAAAAAGGCAGATTTACCATTTTGAGGTCAAGAAGCAATTTGCGTTTGAAGAGAATATTCAAACTTCGTTCAGATATGTGGTCTAATTTGTGATGTCACATCATCGTTGACTCTTCCCCATGGTTGGTTGATAAAATACATATATCAACCTACAATAGTGTTTTTCCTTTAAGCATGTATAGATTTGCAGCAATCTTTTCTCCTTTCATGAAAACAAACGTATCTTTGACAATTTTCAACCCTATTTTTTTATATGAGTCTTACATCTAAAATCGTTCAATTATCCTAATGATAATGAATTTTTCTTCAAGCCTTCCACATGTTGTACCTCCTGAATAGTGCGAACTGTATCATTGTACATTTTTATTTTGATTGTGCCGATACCAACAATCTTTAAAACATGATCATCACCCATAAATACAGATCCTCCTGAGATAGACTCATATATGTGAAACCATTCTTTACAAGAGATCATATGTCAGGTGGCTATTGAATCTAGACTTCACACATCAGCAAATTGTAATCTATTTCTTACAACAATGGTTGCTTCGGTGTATAAGACATTACCATCATGAGATACTTACAATACATTCCAGTGAGTTTGATGACTCAGGAGCTTTATTCTTCTTATTATGCCAATACTCATTTTTGACGTGACCTTTCTTGCCATAATTGTAGTATCTGACATTCTTTTTACTTTTTACTTTTGATCTACCACGATTTTAAGGTGTTGATGTGGTCAGTTACTGTTGTAGATTTTGCCATTCAAAGATTACCAAGCTTCCGTTTTAAGAAAATCTTCATATGTAATGACTTGGACTCGTATAATTTTGTCAGAATGTCTCATACCTCTTTAGTCGTCTTCTTCTCCATTATACTTGATAATACACTATTTGCTAAGGCCAGATAGAGATTGGTAATTGCGTTGTCATCTATCTCTCTCCACTTTGCGTCACTAGTAATGTTGCCTCACTTTTCTTCTATTATCTGTAAGCAATTATCTTTTCTCAAGATAGCCTTCATTTTCATTTTCCACAATGAAAAATTACTTTCATTAACCTTTTCAATTTCAAATTTTGTTATCATCTTTACAAAACACTCATAAGATATCCAATGAACAATATCATGAATAGTATCCGTATTTCGAAATAGTGTACATATCTGTAAATAGTGTTCTAAGTCAGTTCCCAGGAAATAAAAATGGTCACAATGGATATACTTAAATACCAAATCTTTCTTTATCCAGAACCTTTCATAGACATGCACTTCCACATACCACATTTATTTTTAGTAACTAGGAATAATTATTTTCTAATGTGGAAGATCAGACAATGCTGCAACCACAGAGCATATTCAAAATTTTTAAAAAACCTATGGCTCTGATACCATTATTATGCCAATTCAATACTATTTTAATTCCAATGTAAATCTAAAATTGAGGATAATATATTGAAAGAAAATGAAAGAAATGAAATAAAAACAGTAAACATGAAATTTACACGATAAAACCCTCAATATAAGGAAAACATTCACGGATTAAAATTAGAATGATTTTATTAAATCAATAACTGCAATACAATCTCTCTCTAAAATTTTAGGTAAGAACTAGGGAAAAAAGAACTCTTAAATGTATCTAAAATCTAGAACATGGGACTTGGTACTTGGATGGTTTAATGTCATGTCTATATATAGGCATTAACACGATAATGACCGCACATGCTTTATAATGAAGTAAATAATATAATATTACAATGACGGTTTCAACATGAAGAATTCACAATTTTCATGAATAAGTTAAAACCATTTTAAACTAATATTGATGACCTTTAGTCAACAATTTAGGCTCCATGATCCACCGCCTTCAATAACTTTATAAATTTTGGCTCCATGCTTCATCAACTGCTCAAATTACAACTCTACCGTCATAATATAATATGGTTTTCATCTAATGATCTGACTTTTTCTAACAAATTTCAATTTGTATACATTGAATAATAAGATTGCAAATTCTAACATTATCAATAATTATAGTGTAACATTCAATATTAATATTGAAATCAAAGATTCTAATTAATATAAATGTGCTGTTACTAGGACAATAAGTGTACTGTTACTAGTTGAAAAGCGTGGACCATTCAAATGTGTCGCGCATGATCTTAGATAGCGGTATATAGACGCTCCTGCTCTTGTATGCTTGGAAGCCACTCGATAATAAGAACCTTTAACCATAATCCTAACACACAGATATATGCCCAATCCAAAAAGGGAAAGCACAAATTTTAAGAGTATCCCATTCCCCAAAAACGGCAGGGTATGATTGATTTGATTGCAGGGTGATGACGATGAGTCCCATCTCGAGTCCATTTATTTCAGTTTCATTGTCACATAATGGATCCTTTATTCCTATTCAAAGTATCAAAGAAGCAAAAACACAATTATAAACATAATTGCATGGGATAGATGGGGACTGTTGTCAAGATTTTTCTGGTTTGGCCAATCAGATTGCTCATACGTGGTGCCCACAACAAGACCAAATGAGGAAATGAAGATATAGGGAGGAAACACGTGTTGACGAAGAGTCAATTTTGCAGGAATAGTAAGGCAACCAACGGGCCCATACGGGTTTATATTGGGTTTATATCTTTCTTTGGTTTGACTAGCTTTTCAGTAGTGTTTGTCTATCAGTGGCATATATACATCATGATGAAAAGTGGGCATATGCATAATCGTATTAGAAGGATAAGAAATGTGTGTTTAGGGATGCATCCATCGTGCATTGAATCTCTTACTAACTGGTTGTTGTTCTTCTTCTCCATGCTTCTCGGCAAGTTGCAATCTGTGATCATTATTCTCTGTATAAAGATAAATTCACATTACTTTTTATATCAACTTACGCTGTCGTATATATCTCTTTGTTACCTGAATGAAATCCAATGCGATATCACAAATATCAATGAAATTTACATTATAATTATAATTGAAAAAAATAAATAAATATCTGGATATTTATTTATTTAAGAGACAAATATTTATTGATAAATATTGAACAAATAAATATAATTTTTTTTATTAAGTTTTTGGATATAGGGCTCAGCTAAATAATTGAAATATAGGTAAATCAAATTAAGCACATTATGTATTAAGAGAACATGGTTGTAAGCTTGTATATTTGTATTAGTAGTAACTTTTTACTATAGGTATTCCAAAACTCAATTTAGTAGAGTCTTGCATTTTAGTAAACATTTATTCAAATTTTATACTACAAATATGTGGTGACTGTTCAAAGATCCAATTAATGACATATACACTTCTTTACATATTTAACTTTTACATATTGTATAGCAATTAGATTAAACCCAATGAATTATCTAAAAACAGTATGGGCTCAAAGGACTTCAATTTTTAATTTCATGACCTGTATATATTTTTTATTTATTTATTTATATTTATATTTAGTCGGAGCTTCAGAGGATCTCATAACACATCTTTATTAATTGAATAATGTGCTAAAGATCATTTGTTTCTTCAGTACTTCTGTTCAGTTAAAAGATTATCGTATCAACAACACAGACTATTGGTTCGAGCAATCTAAAAGGGATTATATCATTTGTAATAAATACACCATTTGCAAATATATAAGAAAGAAATAGCTCACAAATTCTGCTGCACTGTACAACTCTAATCAGCTCCATGCATCAATCAAATTGTTGGACCACAATGCACCTAATAACCATCTACATGAATTATTATTATTATTATTATTATTATTGCGTCACATGGAAGGGTTACAATTCTTTGAACAGATAATCTAGACTATGCATATTCTAGTGCAGTAGTAGTAATATTGTTTTGTAACCGGTGTGATTCTAAAATATTTTAATGGCATATGAAACAAATATATATATATATATAATTTAAGTTACTAAAACCTTCAGAAAACTTTCCACATTTTAATTCTTGGTGATTATGACAGCCACTGGGCAATTATAACATGCTGATCATCAGTAGCTGTAATCTTCGAGTATCTGGTGGTTGTATTGGAGTCTAATGATAGAAGTCTGTGTGGAAATATCAATTCAATCATACCTGCAATATTAGGAAATCTTTTTGTTTCTACAAAGACTAACTGGACCATGTATGTACACTTTCAATTTTAGAGACACAGGATTCTTCTAGGAGTACTGCTTTTGTAAATCGTATATTTGGGAAAAGTTGCATTTTGTAAGACACCACTTGAAAGCCTTCCTAAAAAAGAAGTTGCAAGTAAATACCTTACAAAAAGTGTCTTCAACAAGTTTTTTTTTTTTTTTTTTCCCAAAAAAATAAAATAAAAACACACTTTCTAATTAAATTAAGTTTTTATTAAATGATTCTAAAAATATAATTTATAATTTTAAGATATATATATATATATATATATATAATAATGATACTACAATCTCATTTATGTTGGTGTGAGGAATTTACAGATATATACCTTAACTTCTTTAAAAAAAAAATCATTTTTTATAATCACTACCAAATGGAATCACAAAACTATTCATTCGAGTGCACTTTTAGTAATATCAAAAATATTTTACAATACACCCTTAAAAGAAAAGGCATTTCCAAACACACTATACAAATATCTCAACCACTTTAAAAATTTCCATGACCCATGTCACTTTCTGTTTTTTTGGTAAATAGCTAGTAAAGACTGGGTCACACACCAAAGATGCATGACAAGTCAACCAAAAAAAAATATGTGAATCATATCATCATAACAACTTACTTGCATGATCTAGACTTAACAGCCATAGCATGTGGGTTGACTTGTAAATATCTTATCAGATTTCATAGAAATCCCATTTGCACATGGCTTTTGCAGATAAAGCTGCACACCAAGTTCACTTCAGCTCAAATCTGTTTGAGTAGATAGATTTTACTTCACTTATTTGCTGAATCATTCAAATCAGTTTCCTACCATATATAACCATATGACTTTTCTTTTGCCTTTTCTGATGGAATATCTAATATCCCCTCTATTTAGGACACCTGACTACCTTTTCACCATGACTGGATAAACACATTAATTCAATGAACCAAGGAGGTATGCTAGCTAGGTCAATGATATATTTGTAAGGGTACCAGTCCCCGTCCACAGTCCCTTTCAACAAATCAAATTCGGTAGATTATTTATACGCCTTTTACGTCAGCGGTAAGATCTCTAACCAATTGAGTTGGCCCCTAAAAATTAGCATAAGCCATATATATGGTGACATACAACTCCAAAAGATTGAATTCGGATTCAAAGTTTATTAATTTTTTGTTCAACTACACAACCCTAAAGTTCTCATCCTGTAGTAAATGCAACCCAAGGAGAAAGTACTAATAAAAACAAAAAGTAAATTGAAAAAAAAAAAGTGAAAAAGAAAAAAAAAAAGATAGGGCAGAATCTTTTTTTTTTGAAATAGATAGGGTAGAATCTTGATAAGGTATTTTGACATACGATAATGCATGCTTAATTAAGAGTACGATTAGGGTTTGTTAGGATCCGTGTTAAAAAGGGTGGTGTCCTTCGAAAATATTTTATCTCGTGAGAGAAACGGTTATAAAATTGGAGAGTACAGCGCAGAGAGACAGGCAGTGATAGCACCCTTTTGAAACCAGTAAATCTACCCTACTCTAATTATTCCCTTTTTTGTGGGCTCTGGCTTTCCCTTCTTTTGCTATAAATAGAGGCCATTGGGGGTCTCTTTTAAGTCATCTCTCAGGTCTTCTCTCTACATCTCTCTCTCTCTCTCTCTCTCTCTCTCTGATCCAATCCCAGCTCTTTCTTTTGAAGTAACTTTCATTTTTTATTATTATTTAATTCTACAGCAAGTGTTTTCATGTGGAGGAGGGTAGGGTAATAGGGAGAGATAGAGGGGGTAGTGGTGATGTTGTTGTTGACAGAAGATAGAGAGCACAGATGATGATATGCCAATGGATTTGCATCTCAGTTCCTTTGTGCTCTCTATGCTTCTGTCATCCACTTCAGCCCCCTCACTCCCCACCTTACCCTTTCATTTTCTCTATTTGTTCCCATATCTACTTTCTGTCTTGATATATTCTTTTTCTGATCTTTAAACATACATATTTGTCTTTGCAGTAATCTTATATGTTACAGTGTGAATTTCTTGTCAAGGAAATAGTTGTTAAGGATCATATTCATCTATCTGGACTCATCATTCTGATTAAGCCTATGCAGGGTATGCTCAAACTATTATGTGTTACTTTTGTAGGTTAATTATGTGTGTACACTGAAAAAGGAGATCAAAATGTTTCAAGTTCACATTATACAGCTATCACATGCCTAATTATTGGATTTTTTTTTTAATCCTTCTTTCTTTTAGCTTGATCATGTTCTTTTTGTTTAATTTCATGTTTGGCAGTATTAATTTGCTGAGAGGATGATGATCAACAAAGCCCTGGTTCACATTCATGTCTCCATGCTATCAAACAGTTTCTGCAGTCTGCTACTGTACAATTTGTTTCTCTCTAGTTCAAGGTTCATGTTTTGGAACTAGCCCAGTTGGAGAAATTGGGATTACAATGGACAGAAGAGCTGAAGATATGTTTGATTTGATTTAATATTTTTTTATTGCTTCAATTACTTGTAATTAAAAATCTTATTTGAAATTTCACAACTAGTTTTCGAATACTATAACTTCATGTCCTGTGATCAAAACGTTTTGCACTTATTAATTACTAATTAATTTGCAGTGACTTGTATGTTGTATAATGTTATATTTGTAGCCTCTTCTTCTTATTCTTTTCTGGTTTATTTAGCTTAACTAAAATGGAATTCTTTTTTCTCTCTTTTTTTTTTAGTATTTATTTTTGCTCATCAAGATCAGAAAGAATTAAGCAAGTAATCTGACAAAATTCTGATTGGTATATATGGTGAGATATTACTAGATGATTCCTAAAAGAATTAAAGTAGGTACCACTTGGTTTGTGGACAACAACGCTCATTATGGATATATACTGCTGTTCATGGACAATTAAAGCAAAGATGGCCAAAGTAGGCCACAACTATGTAGTTCCCTAAAGATTCCATTTGCCAATACTGCAGATTTTCCCAACTGAGCTATATCCATTTATTTTTTTCATTTGTGCCAGAATTTATCACAATTGTTTCAAGTCATTAAGTTAAGAGCAATGTTTATATTGTATAAATGATGTGGTAGATAAATTGTAATGAACAAATCTTCCACCACATTATCTCATGTATGCATATATTGTGGATAAATAATTTGAGCAATTTAGTATTGTTCTTTTAAGGAAAATCCATTACCATTTTGTTCACAAAGTGGAGAAAATGCAGTACATTGTTTTCGTTTAATTATGTAATTTACATATTGATGATTTGGTATAGTACTGCTAATCAGAAGTTCTCTAGGATGAATCCATTTGCTTTGGTGTACATATCAACTAAAGTTTAATTGTTTGGAATCTCACATGATTAATTGAAGCTTATATGAGGTATTTAAAGCACCAAGAGGTTCTATAATTGTCGCTAACTGTTGTGTATGAAATTATGTAATTAAACATATATATATATATATCCGGTTCATTTTATTTTATATTTTTTTTAATTTACTATGTTAAGTTTATGAAACTTTATTTTCTTGATTACAAGATTTACATAAACAAAGTGATACTTTATTTTCTTTTCTCTCTTTCTCTCTCATTTTCTATCTATTTCTTCAACTCATTGGTTCATCTCTCTCTCTCTCTCTCTCTCTCTCTCTCTCTCCATATATATATATATACATATCTAAAAAGCACACATCTTAGTTGTCATCATTATAACAACCTCAAGCTGTTATCATCACTATTTCACTTGTCATTCTTGAGTTTTTCATTTCTTTCAACTAATTTATTTATTTTTTAAAAATAAATTTCCTTGTTATGTTTAATGTATATTTCGGGATGTAGGTCATTTGTTTGGGACACTTATGAATTTCAATATTCTCTACCTAGTTTTGATGGTTGCTGGCAAAAACCCCTTAATTCAGAAGATGTTTCAAAGAGCCGCATGTCTCAAATAAAGGCCACATGAACAAAAAATAACCCAAAAAATAGAGCCAATCCTCAGCCATCGTTTATATTCAATGTCATCACCCACATTTTTCTAACTCAAATTTATCCATTTCCATCTTAAAATCTCTTAAGAAATTAAATCCGTAATTTCAACAAATTTGTTGAACTTGTTGAACTCTTTGGCCCTCATTTCAAAGTCATCGTCAATTTGATTGAATAGAGCACTCCTTTTCTCTCTCTTCCTTGTACCTCTCTATTTGTTTGGATTGAATAAGTGAGTGTTTTGTTTTCACTTTATATATTGAAGCAAATTTGTCCTAAAACCTAAATAGATACCACAAAAACCCAAATTATTGATTTAATATGACAAAAGTCAGTTTGATTGGGTTTCTCTTTTTCTCTCTTTTCCTCTGACGTCCTCTGTTTGTTTGGAGTGAATAAGCGAGTATGTTTTTTTCATTTTATAATTTGGAGCAATTTTATCTTAAAACTTAAATAGATATCATGAAAACTCAAACTACTAGTTTAATATGACAAAAGTCAGTTTGATTGGGTGAAACTCTTCTTTTTTCTTACTCCCTCTAACCTCCTCTGTTTGTTTGGATTGAATAAGCGAGTGTGTTGTTTTCATTTTATATTGGAGCAATTTTATCTTAAAACCTAAATAAGTACCATAGAAACTCAAATTATTGGATTAATATGACTAATGTCAATCAATTAAAATTGCTAGTTAAAAAAAGAACTTGAATGCAAGATATAGCTGTAAGCTATTCATTGGATTAAATTAATCAAATATATATTATGTCATATATATACACATGTCATAGGAAACAGGTACCTTCATTAGAAGATGAGAAGGTTATCAATTAATATTTTCAAAACATTTGAGTTATAATATTATAATTAGTAATATGATTATAAAAAGGCAGCTAAATTTTGTATCAACACTTTCATAAAATAATAATAATAATAACAAATAAATAAACAAAACCGGAATCCAACTAAATTCGATCCAGTGTACATATATTACCATCGACAATAGAAAACTTGAAATAATATGTAATGTCCTTTTTTCTTTTTCATTTATTAACAAACTAAAACAATAATATTTCTTAAAACAACAGAAATATGAATGATCCATTGACCATTATCTACTAAATTAGTTAATTTTCACCAATATACATATATATATATATATATATAACATTTGGACCAGAAATCTTATTCTTTTCTTCTTAAAAATCAAGGCTGGATTCTTAGTCGATCACGTTGATCACTTGTTGAAATTGTGGTACTAATATTGACTCTCGAGTGACATCCCTCTTCACGGGTGTCATGGATTGAAGTACGTGAATTATGAATTAATATACAACCCTACTACGCAAAGGCAATGTCATCATATCATCCGTGTTTTTTGTTTCACCATACCAAGTATGTGGACTAAGGTGGGACAGAAAAGTCCCATCTCATCCCAGGATAGGGACAAGAAGCTAATTTCAGCTCTTATCCTAAATTAAGAATGACAGTTAGTAATTAAAACTCAAAATTGTATATTAATAATATTGATAGCGACATCACAGTAGATACTTCAGAATTCAAAAGATTATTAGGAATCCTTATTTTAAATCAACCATTGGAGGAATAGAAAGTTGGTGGCAAATGGTAAGTTGGTGAGTATTTTATGGAACACCAACTGGGCAGCTGGGAATGTCTTGTCAATTTTATTTACTTAAAAGTCATATCAACGATCAGCTTTCCCAATAATTAATAACACATGGATTATGTTTACATATAGAGAGAAAAAAAAATGAAAATGTAAAATTAGGGAAAGTTGACTACTGGTGGTATAAAAGACTACTTCATGGCAATAGGTCCTTTTTTGGGTTAGTGGCAAGAATATGTTTGGTGGCCATTCTCCCACAAAGTAGTGCAAGCATTGTGGCCAAAACTGATAATAAACGTACAACATTTGCCAATTGCCATGCTTATTTTGTGATGGTCCTGCACAAAGCTATCAAATTTTCATGCACTATTACCACCATCAATTCTTTCCGTTTACTGGACGCTAATGAGTTTGGAAGATAGTACTCTACTTGAATTTTCAAAACTTGATCTAATTAGGTTTACTGTCAACTCATTACAAGAAATTCTATACAAAAGCAAACCAGGTCTTTTATCAAAGTGCTTCAAATTCAATCTAAAGTTTAACTTGCTCATATAATGTAAACTTGTTTCAAGTCATTTGTATTAAGTTTTAATTTACTTAAATATTGATTGGATTGAATGAAGCATTCTTCAAATTGATGATCAGTATTGGATCAAATTAAGTTTTTAATTTAAATCCATTAAACATAAATCTATCAACACTTAATTTATGTTCACTTTAGGGGCTGTTTATTTGTTTCCTAAGAAGTCTTTTTAGCACTTAAATCTTAATTTAAGTAATTTTTAGTTTGTTTGTTTTTTTAACTTATATCTTAATTTAAGTTAAAAAAATATTTTCATAAAAGTTAAATTTTTTAACTTATATCTAAATAAAAAAAGTATTTTATCAATAAATATATATTAGTTTTCCAAATTAATCTCATATTATTATATTATTTCCAAAATATCCCTAACAAAAAAAAAAAAAAAATCCTCAATTCTAATCAAAAACCAAACCCTAACCCCGAATCTAACTACATTAGGATTACTTACTGCCACTACCATTCACTAATAAACCACTGGAGGAGACAGGCAAAGGAGGAGGTCGGTCTCCATGACAAAGGTCAACGGCCTCAATTAATTGCCGATGTAAGAGCAGGATACATCAATAGCTACAAAGTCCTCCTTCATCGCCGTCAATGCAAGAGGAGGCCCGTCCTCTTGCACAAAAACAGTGGACGGCCTCCTCCTTCATCCACTGTTCACTATTTAATTTTAATTTTTAATTAAAATTTTTTTATCTATATAAAATAAAAATTAAAATATAAAACATTAAAAATGAAAATAATATATCGTAAAAAAATAATAATCTGTTTAAAAAATCATAGAAATTAATATTTATAAGAAAAAGGAATAATAGTAATAATCCAATCATTTAATATTTAAGTTTAGAAATCCTAAATGAAAAAACAAACAAAAATCAATATCTTTAATATAAAATCTTATTAATTAATCACTTAAAATAAGGTCTTATAAGACTTAAGATAAAAATAAATAAATAAATAAATACCAGTTTAGATCATGTCTTGTATCATAAGTAGTCAATCTCAAATTATTTATATCACGTTGTAATTGTATAGTGTGAGCAGAGAGCACATTATATGCACTAGGTGCACCAAAGCTTTTTCTTGAACACTAATCAATCAGTGGAGAATTTTGGAGGATATGGCAACCATCTTGTACACAAGAAGTCTAGTAAGAAGCACTATCATTGAATTCGTGTTGTAACTGTTTAATCAAATGTCAAAATCACATTGTTTTGAGTCAAGTTTGGGGCAGACAAGAGTGAAATTAATGGGTGCATGAACTTATGTGGAAACAAACAAGTTGCAAGAGGAGGTCTAAATTTACTGTGCCGAATTGGAAATAGGTGTGGTTTTGCTGGTCAAAGATTCCGGTGCAAAGGTCGACAAACTGTTGTGGGCATTCGTCATACTTGGGCTCCAGATCATTTAAAGCAACTATAATTGCCATAAAATTATGTCTACTCTTATCAACAAAGTTTGCTTTTGAGAAATCAATCTGTAAAATTGAAGTTAAAAAATTACTTATCTAAATTTGAAAATGTGATTATTGATATAATTTAAAACACTACGACTGCATAATAATAGTTCTTATATTTAAAGAACTTAACAAGAGTTTTGCCTTTTCATTTTCTCTAATTCCTTAGCATATAGTATAAACATTTTATGGTCGATATGATATTAATAAAACAACTTATAAGTAATAATTGTGTCGTGTGGCATATTGTCAGTGGGTAAAGGTTCCGATAATGTGGCACATACTCGTCCCACCTAAATTTTTCTCTAAATTGATATGAAGCCATGATTTCGGCCTACCATAACTATTCTCATTGTCAATGAATGCCCGTGTCAAGTCATTTTCAAGCTTTCAGCCTCACATCTCACTAAAATGCTTATCTACATGAAGTGAAGAAGTACCCATCATATACCCCCATAATGGTCAGGTTTTGAAAATACAACGGAAAAGTGTGCTTTCGAGTTAAATTTTCCATGATGCAATTAGTCATCAACAAAGAGGAAATAAGTGGCAGAACAGAACCAGCTTGGCTACATTTTTGTGATGATAACATGTACTCTGTCTTAATCCACTTATAGTTGATGAAGTAGACTTTGAGGTCCCATGTTCTTGAAACTACTAAACCATGTCTCCACCCATACGTGTGTGGTCCTAATAGTCACTGTCACTATGTTATTCGTCGAACACCTTGATTCCATATATAGTTGAACATGCTTTGAGATTCAGGAATGACGCATTTTGTATCATTCATGCTAAAATTATCTTAATCTCTTTCATTAAGCCAATATAAGTAATTGTGACATCATTTATCTTTTCCCATAATTTTGGGTCCATTTCATCCTTTTTAGTGTGTGATGTCAGATTCCATCGAACACTTCATCTATTATCAATGATCCCATAAATTCTATACAAGGAGTGGTACAGGTACTTTACCAACTCGTTTATGCTCACCAAGAAATGAGCAAAGAAGGATAAAAAGCAATAAAAATGACGAAGAAAGCAACAATATATGCTAATCATGTTATTCAGGGATCTGTAAATATGCGAAATATTTTATTTAGTTGAAGTGATAGATAACAGATTTCATAAATTTCCACGATGAATTTTCGAATTGTATTTATAATGAACATAACAAAATTGAAGACATTGACATCAATGGTTGAGATTTTGTGAAGCAAAACCAGAGCTGGCAAGAACAGACCAACAAGAGAGCATTCTTTGTCAAGCAAGAATACCAGCCAATCCAAATGTTTTTACGTGTCAGGCATTGCTTGAATTGCAGAGAAGAGACAGAAGTCAAAGACATTATGCCCCAAGCTTACTGAAGAGCACAGAAGGTAAAGACATTATGCCCCAAGCTTACCGACGGGCAAATACAGCCAATAGTTCTAGCTATGAATGAATGATAATGCAGATGATAAGTTAGTTGATTCGTGTAAGTAGAGGGCTTTTAATGTGGGAATCTGCCAACCAAATATTTTCCCTGTGAAGATGGAAGAACGACATTTCAGAGGAACTACTCAACTAAGACGGTAGTCATACTGGAATTCAAAAAGTAGTGAATTAACATTCTAGACATGGGAAGCAGAAAAGTGTTACCAGCCTGCAACAGGAGTATGCAATTGATCAATATATAAAGTTGTGATCTTATGCCCACCAAACAGAAATCAAGCTGGTATGTTGATCAGAAGCAGATGACAAATATATATATATATAAAAGCAACATGAAACCTAATGTTAATGTCGCTAGTATGTTAAATCAGAAGCAGAGGACAAATATATATATAAGCTCCATGAAACCTAATGTTAATGTCATTCCCAGTTCCAAAATCAATTTGCTATAACAAAATTAAGATCTGCTTACAGCAATCATTCATATACTCTTCAGTCTTAATGTTCGATATTGAATCAAAAGATCTATAAACTTGGCCAAATTGTGCACAACTTACACTTCAGAAATTTGTATAATGAATGATCACACAGGTGAGAGAAAAGTTAACACAAGCGCAAATCTCCAATAATATGAACAATTCAGTTCATGAAAATATGACAGTTCATTGAAGTAAACATTTTGAATATAGTTTCCATGCTCTTAGGTAATCATTGTTTTCATCCTCTCCAATCAAATCCAATAATAATGATCAAAATGTCGGACCAAATTATCCACTCCTGCCATCGTTAATAGGTACCTTCTCACCTAATTTTTCTTATTAATAATAGAAAACCAAAATAAATTACAAAAATAAAACAGCTAGCATTTACAACTTCAAAAATAAATGTATTCCACAAATTCTGAAACTTTTGAAAAATGATAACACATTAGAAAAGAGTACGAAATTTAATATCACCAAAAGGGGGGTGTTGGTGTGTGTGTTTGTTTGAATACATCAATAGCTGATGGAAGAAAGAATAGATGACCAACAATAAACGAAACCATTGAAAGTAATAAGAGTTCCTCCTAGATCCAAGCTTATAATTATTTAGTTACTTTAAAGTAAAGACTTAGTACACACACAAACATTATAGTAACCATTTTTTAACATCAAATATACTTTCCTAAAAATGTTTGACCTTGTAGTACAAGCAATCATGATGGCATAATTATATTTCAACAGCACTTAAGTTGATTGAGTAATCGACTCCAAATCATCAGCTTTCATTTCCTCTTTGAAAGAGTGTGTGTGAAGCTGCCGTGTAAAACTGGAGGTTGTGTCTAAGAAATAGAGAATAAACGTCATTACGCAGCAGCACACAAACATAGGTATTGGGCCAAATGTCCACAGGAAAAGAGGGAATGACAGGTAGAAAGATCGCAATCCAAGGGACCAAAACTTACTTCCTCGATTCAAGTTTCTTGCGACATAATCAACAGTTTCTCTGTCGTCTTTTGATGTAGGCACAGTAATCAAAAAGCTAACCTGGGCATAACACCTAATAGACTGCACATTACAAAGAAAGGCAAGAAGGAAGCACAGCAAAATAGAAAAATACTTGATTGACAAGAGCATGGGAGTCTTATTGCCATAATCTAATTGAGATGCTGTATTGCTAGAGCACGACCTGCTGCTCACAAAAGCACTAATAAGTGAACAGAGAGTAATTGCTGCTGTTGCTAGAAGTGCAGATGCCGTGATGTTGTTGCCTATTGTTTGAACTGCTAAAGTACCATTCTTCAAGGGATCCTGGAGATATCACAAACAAGTAACAATCAAACATGTTATTCTAATATAAAACTACATCTTTTGGAAAAACAAATTCAGCCAAAATATGGATGCTTCTCTCAATTCAGAAGTAATTTTCAAATGCCATGAAATTTTCATTGAATTGGCACATTATTTGACAGAAGAACAGAAAGTAAGGCCAAAAAAAAAAAAAAACTAGTCCACTGAGTAGTATGGAAATAACTTCTTCATGAGTAATATTTGTTACTTTCTTGGTGAATAAGTTAACTTCACAAATAGCTAATAATCGCAAATAGACTGGCATACATAGCTAAATATCCCAACACTTTAAGATATATTAGATGAAATAACGTGTACTATCATTGTTATCAGAGTTTCATTCTGTCAAAGCAAATCAAGATGGAGTGTGCCACCTTTGAGCATCACCTCCATCAGGTGATGTAAGATTTCATTTCTTTAACTTGATGATGCTAGATTAATTATCAAAGAACAGATGAAGCCACCTAGATGTCCTCAGCAACTCCACCGCTGTTACTATACCTCTGCATCACCCAGAAAGGAGTTCTCATCATTCAAGATGAATCAAGTTGTATCGTTGGTTGACAGCAACTTGACTTTTAAAAAGTTTAATTGTTTTTACAGTAAGCTTGTTAATTATACTAGCACTATATACTTTTAGGCACCTGCTAATTAGCACAAGTAACCATGAGGATCTTGACCAGAAGCGTTAAATTTCTAAACTTTGTTGTAATTTTGGTGTTTATGAGAAGTGGTCTGTGTATTGGTATAGCCTTACAACAAAAAGACTTGCCTATTGGGTTGTGGCATCCATTGCTTTTTCTGTTTTCAATAAGCTTAGTGGGTTGTGTCATCCATTGTTATTATGTCTTCAATGTGGAATTCATCCCATCTTCTTTAGTTTCATAGGTTGGTTCTCTAACAAAAAGAACAACCCAAAGGGTTATAAGACGTGATTCCAGAACACATAAAACACCTGAAAAATAAATCCATTTCATGTGGCACTTGTTACGAATTTAAGTCAGACCAAGAATATTGCATTTTCAATTTGTACCTGTTTACCTATAGACTGCACCTAACTTCACTCCTTTCATAAGACACAAAAAAAAGAAACAAAAATCCTATAAATAGTTAGCTTAATCAAGTTCAACAACTAATATATTGAATCGATTACTCCTCATTGTTTTCAGTCTCCTTTGCAGATTAAGGTTCTTGAAGATACATTGCTTACTTGTCCTTCTAATTTACAATGACATTATCACAGTCTCGTTCTCCATTTCAACAAAATGCACTGATAACTTCAACATACAAAGCATATATCAGGTGGCGGTCACGACATAAGTAGAAAACTTACATGGAAGTTGTCAAATCGATTAAATCAGTATTAAATTTGAAAATCTACAGTAACACATGCATCAAATCAAATGTACAGGCGATGAATTGAGTGGTGACAATGAGCACAATTTATTAAACACAGGCATGCCACATAAGATAGTATGTTTATGTGGAATTTAGGTGGAATACAGAATGAAAGCTGAACTAGAGGATAATTTTCTATCAACTGCAGAACTCTCATTACTTCATTATAAATTAAAATTGTAAAAATAAAAGATATAGATAATGAGACTAGATAACTTTGAGTTTCAGCTGCAAACCAAACTGGATGTTTGGCATATACACTTATGACTCTTCTCATACATACAAACAATCATAAATCACTGTAAATTGAGTACTTAGCCATCTTCTAAAAAACCATGTCTTGAAACAAGTAAAACTGTCAATCATTCAACCATATTTCCATTGAAAAAATATCAAATATCACCAAGTACTCCTTACGTATATAGAGGACTGAACCTGCTCTATTTGAATATTCATCAATTCAAGGCCCAAGCACTTCAGGAGCTTTATAATCTTGGAAAAGCTACTCTTCTTCACAGTTTTGCAGCAAGGATCTAATTTCAATCTTACAAATAACTGCTAACTTCCTCCCAAAATTATTAATCTTAAAATCTATCTACCTACTAGCCGCACTCTTGTTTCCCTTCACCGTTTACATCTTCTTTAACACAAAGCTATATAACCAATAAGCCATTCTTTGCCTAAAATTACCAAATTTTGTTAACAAAATCAAGGCATACTCCATTACCAAGGAAAGATTTCCTCTCAAGAGCTAAATCATTGAATTTCTTATCACAAAAACTTAATAAGTTCCCGCCCGCCCCACTCTTATATTACTAATAAATCAACTATCAAGATTCAAGCCCCCTTAAAAGTAATTTGCCTAACTAAAATCTAAGCTAAGCAATCATCCTCCAAAAATAAACAGTTACATCATGATTTTCGGAAACCAAGACATATCTATATAATGGGAACAAAAAATGCAAACCCAGATAGGAAAATTGAAAGAGAAAGCAGAGAGAAAACAAACGGTCATCATGGAGAAAACCCATTGGATGCGAGACTCAGCATTGAGACCAATGACAGTTCTTCTGGGGTTTCGAACGATATTGTACAGAAGCCAAGCGTGGTAGACTCCCAACACAAACAGACCAGAAGGCATCAGTACAAAATCAAGCTTCTCTTTCTCCATCTCTTTCTCATCAAACTCACTCGCCAAATTTACTTTCTTTACAACAATTATTAACCACCATGATTCATATAAAGATAAGGACCAAGACAAAAGACATGTTCAAACTGAGGTGTCAACTTTAGGATCTCCGTGATTGCACTCTACTTACACGTGACCACTGTATCTCCATAACTAACTTTTTTATCGTTAAAAAAGTCAATAATTTATCTGATCCTTTCCCCACACACGACAAACTTAAAAAAAAAAAAAAAAAAAAAAAGATTGGAAACGATCCAAGAGATTATCGAAATAAATTGGGATAAAAATACTGATGACGCGGTTTAAGATACTGCTCCCATATGCGAGGACTCTAGTCACATGAAGATGGAGAAGAGACTCACATAAGGATGAAAGAACAATCTACACATAAAGTTAGAAAAACTTGTTTATTTTACCTACTTAGGTGTTGAACCAATGACCTTTTTTTTTTTTTTTTTAAAGTAAACATTACAAGCATATATATTATAGTTAGGACCTCCTAATATATGCTTTAAAATACAGTCCGAAACAAGCTCACATAAGTTAGGAGGAGAAACCCACACAAATGAAAAAGTATATCAAATAGAACCCACGGATAGGTGGGAGGAGTGCTCAAACCACTCTAAGCAAGCAAGGTGAGTGGTGTCATACATAATTTGTAATTTTGTATGCATACAAAAATGTTATGTGTGTGCTCACCTTTTATATGCATACATAATTTGTTTTTGAAAGTGACACTCACACCTAGTAGTTGCCAACCATGCAGTAGTATATTTGATTATAGTTAAACGTTTTTGGTATTTGTCTATGGTTATATTTGATTATAGTTAAACGTTTTTGGTATTTGTCTATGGTTAAACGTTTTTGGTATTAGGGATGGTAACACATCTGATCTGGACTGGATCACTCACTCCTAATTTTTTTTTTTTTTTTGAAACATCCTCTCCTAAATTCGAACCAAGTTTGGGACAGGATATTCCAAATTTAATCCAAACATATTTTCAATTTTCATCTCAAATTCGGACCCATGTGGGGTGGGATGTTTTAAAACCGATCCACTTTGATTCGATTTGTTAAAAAATATATATTTTAAAGTTGTACTTAAATGTAAAATATTCACTTTTACTTAAATGTAAGTATACATTTAATTTTTTTTTTTTAAAAAAAAAAACTCTTAAATTTAATGATATGATTAAGTTCAAACATACTCTTAAAATTTAATTTATATTTAAATTCACACATTAATTTTAATTCAATTGAATATTATCTAAAACTAATAAATATTTAATTTATACATGTGGTATGGACACTGAAACAACTTTAAAAAGATGAAATTCATTAAGTTAATACAACAAGGTAAATCTTTTAAAACAATCATTCAAAATTTCATTCAAACTTTTCAAATATCTAAAAGAATAGTATATTTCAAATAAATTTATAAGAATAAAATTAAATTAACAAAGCAGTAATACGCAGCACCTGAAAATCAATTATCATAATAATAATAATGCTAAAAAAAAAATCAATATTAGCGTGCAAAAAAAAAAATAAAATGGATAACCGGATTGGATCCAGATTGGATATAATAAATGTCGACGTCGAAATTTAGTCGACTTAGAGATTATAGGCCTAGACTACGGTTTTGATAACAAGAAGCAATAAAAATAGATGAAAAAATAACTAAAAGTGAGAAGATGAGAGGAAGAACAATGCAAAGAAGAGAGTTTTTTACATGATTCAGTAAGTGTGTTTACGTCTACGGTCTATCACTCTGAATAATTTGGTAGAGTGACTGTATTCCTCATCCAAGTTCTCTCTTTTTTAATAAAGAATTTCACCCCTATTTATAGTGTAGGGATTTACAATTTGAGTGCAACACACGTTAAGAAGTAAATTATTACTTCAATTGCTCTTTCAAAGCAATCATTACATTAACTGTTCCTCCATAGCAATCATGACATTAATTGCTCCATTTCATTGGCACAAGATCGAGAAGCCTGAATCCTCCTCGAATTTGATTGCCACTAGCTTCTAGAAGAATAACTGGCACGAGCTCGACGAGCTAATATATCACTTTCGTGAGTTGAAGATGAATCAAGGTAGTTTTGGTTTAAGACACGAGCTGAAGAGGAAGGTAGCGAACTCAACACTACGACCTGAGCATCGGGTTTTCTGGGCTTTTTATCATCGAGCTCAACCATTGGTTCTTTAACAACCCATTTATCCATATCGCAAAAACGGTCATAACAATAAATATGTTTGAGCTAAAGTCAACCCTGATTATAAATTCAGGTAGAAATTTTTGACTCAAACACAATGGGAAACCAAATTTCAATGCTCTAAACCTGTACCAAACAAATTTGGATCTATCGGTTTAGGTCAGATCGAGGATTTTTTCAACCCTAGTTGGTACACTTTCATTTTCTATTTGTAATTAGAGTGAATTAAAGTTGTATCTTACACATTTATCAATATGTATGAAAGATTTTTCTCTGTATTATAGAAGTAGATATCTCTTGATTTTATATAAGTAAATTTTCAAATAACGTATTTAATGTTTAATCTTTGTTGGTACTAAAATAGCCTTAGCCGTCAATGATAAATAGTAGGAAAAAAAATATAAAAAACAAAATAGATTTAAATAACTATGCTTAAAATATAAGAGTGAAAACTTGAGGACTTAAATCTTTTTCATAAGCAAAATGAGACTAAAAGGCGCTACTAGTCCAAATGGAATATGTATAATCACTTAATTTAAAGTTGACGTATGAGCATATCAGATAAGATCATTATATTAGGATAAAATTGTTACGCTATCAGTTCTTTTTTTGAAAAAAAAAATATATATATGTTATGCTATCATACTTTTTCAAAATTAGTGTAGTTTGTGAATTTCAATAGTTTGAGTTAGGTAATTTAGTAACTTAACCTTATAATTGTAAGCAATATTAAAATCGCAAGACTTGTGTTTGTTAGTGTGACATTTTAAAGGTGAGAAATATTATACCATCTTATTTAGTGGTAAAAAATGTTCATTGAATTTAACAATACTTTAGTGTTCTAAGTTCAAGATAGTACTCTATAAATGAAATTTTTTAAGAAATGTAAAAATTATAAATTTTGTGGAAATTAAAAGAATATCACCGTAACAATCAAAATATTAATAAATTCAAGACAACTATAATTGTCATAAAATTATGTCTACTCTTTTTAACGAAGTTTGCTTTTGAGAAATCAATGTGTAAAATTGAAGTTAAAACATTACTTATCTAAATTTGAAAATGTGATTATTGATATAATTTAAAACACTACGACTGCATAATAATAGTTATTATATTTAAAGAAATTAACAAGAGTTTTGCCTTTCCATTTTCTCTAATTTCTTATTATATAGTATAAACATTTTATGGTCGATATGACATTAATAAAACAATTTACATCTTATAAGTATTAATTGTGTCGTGTGGCATATTGTCAGTGGGTAAAGGTTCCGATAACGTGGCACATACTCATCCCACCTAAATTTTTCTCTAAATTGATATGAAGCCATGATTTCGGCCTACGATAACTATTCTCATTGTTAATGAATGCCCGTGTCAAGTCATTTTAAAGCTTTCAGCCTCACATCTCACTAAAATGCTCATCTACATGATGTGAAGAAGTACCCAGCATATATCCCCATAATGGTCAGGTTTTGAAGATACAACGGAAAAGTGTGCTTTCGAGTTAAATTTTCCATGATGCAATTAGTCATCAACAAAGAGGAAATAAGTGGCAGAACAGAACCAGCTCGGCTACATTTTTGTGATGATAAAATGTACCCTGTCTTAATCCACTTATAGTTGATGAAGTAGACTTTGAGGTCCCATGTTCTTGAAACTACTAAACCATGTCTCCTCCCATACATATGTGGCCCTAATAGTCACTGTCACTATGTTATTCGTCGAACACCTTGATTCCATATCTAGTTGAACATGCTTTGAGATTCAGGAATGACGCATTTTGTATCATTCATGTTAAAATTATCTTAATCTCTTTCATTAAGCCAATATAAGTAATTGTGACATCATTTATCTTTTCCCATAATTTTGGGTCCTTTTCATCCTTTTTATTGTGTGATTTTAGATCCCATCGAACACTTCATCTATTATCAATGATCCCATAAATTCTATACAAGGAGTGGTACAGGTACTTTACCAACTCGTTTATGCTCACCAAGGAATGAGCAAAGAATGATAAAAAGCAATGCAAATGACGAAGGAAGCAACAATATATGCTGATCATGTTATTCAGGGATCTGTAAATATGCGAAATGTTTTATTTAGTTGAAGTGATAGATAACAGATTTCATAAACTTCCACAATGAATTTTCGAATTTTATTTATAATGAACATAACAAAATTGAAGACATTGACATCAATGGTTGAGATTTTGTGAAGCAAAACCAGAGCTGGCAAGAACAGACCAACAAGAGAGCATTCTTTGTCAAGCAAGAATCCCAGCCAATCCAAATGCTTTTATGTGTCAGGCATTGCTTGCATTGCAGAGAAGATCACAGAAGGCAAAGACATTATGCCCTGAGCTTACCGAAGAGCGCAGAAGGTAAAGACATGATGCCCCAAGCTTACCGATGAGCAAATACAGCCAATAGTTCTAGCTATAAATGAATGATAATGCAGATGATGTTAAGGTTAGTTGATTCCTGTAAGTAGAGGGCTTTTAAGGTGGGAATCTGCCAACCAAATATTTTCCCTGTGAAGGCGGAAGAACAACATTTCAGAGGAACTACTCAACTAAGACGGTAGTCATACTGGAATTCAAAAAGTAGTGAATTAACATTCTAGATATGGGAAGCAGAAAAGTGTTACCAGCCTGCAACAGTAGTATGCAATTGATCAACATATAAAGTTGTGATCTTATGCCCACCAAACAGAAATCAAGCTAGTATGTTGATCAGAAGCAGATGACAAATATATATATAAGCTACATGAAACCTGTTAGGAACCTCACTAACAAAGAAAATATTAGAACTATAAATGGAGAACTTGTATGCGAATGTGGGGACTTTTATTATTAAAACTGAAAAAAGAAAGCGATTACAAATGCCAAAACCTCAATGCTACACTGAGGGTTGAGTATCGTGCTACACAATGCCTCTCACAGAGCTCCTCTGCTAAAATATTCAAACCAAAGATGAAAATAAACCCTACAGCCCCATCACTTAAATACTAGTAAAAACCCTACAAGAATCCCATAATATCCTCCCTAAATTAATTGCCCAAATTATCTCTTTCCTTTTTAGACTCAATCCCACTAATGGCCAACATCTTCCTATTTGGGAATTTCCTTTTGTAAACTTTAAGATCCTTGATACGTTTCTTCCTCCTATGATAGGTCACAATAGTTGGGGGTTTAACAAAACCTAATGTCAATGTCACTAGTATGTTAAATCAGAAGCAAATGACAAATATATATATAAGCTCCATGAAACCTAATGTTAATGTCATTCCCAGTTCCAAAATCAATTTGCTATAACAAAATTAAGATCCGCTTACAGCAATCATTCATATACTCTTCAGTCTTACTGTTCGATATTGAATCAAAAGATCTATAAACTTGGCCAAATTGTGCACAACTTACACTTCAGAAATTTGTATAATGAAAGATCACACAGGTGAGAGATAAGTTAACACAAGCGCAAATCTCCAATAATATGAACAATTCAGTTTATGAAAATATGACAGTTCATTGAAGTAAACATTTTGAATATAGTTTCCATGGGTAATCATTGTTTTCATCCTCTCCAATCAAATCCAATAATAATAATCAAAATGTCGGACCAAATTATCCACTCCTGCCATCGTTAATAGGTACCTTCTCACCTAATTTTTCTTATTAATAATAGAAAACCAAAATAAATTACAAAAATAAAACAGCTAGCATTTACAACTTCAAAGATAAATGTATTCCACAAATTCTGAAACTTTTGAAAAATGATAACACATTAGAAAAGAGTACAAAATTTAGTATCACCAAAAAGGGGGTGTTGGTGTGTGCGTTTGTTTGAATACATCAATAGCTGATGGAAGAAAGAATAGATGACCAACAATAAACGATACCATTGAAAGTAATAAGAGTTCCTCCTAGATCCAAGCTTATAATTATTTAGTTACTTTAAAGTAAAGACTTAGTACACACACAAACATTATAGTAACCATTTTTTTACATCAAATATACTTTCCTGAAAATGTTTGACCTTGTAGTACAAGCAATCATGATGGCATAATTATATTTCAATAGCACTTACGTTGATTGAGTAATCGACTCCAAATCATCAGCTTTCATTTCCTCTTTGAAAGAGTGTGTGTGAAGCTGCCGTGTAAAACTGGAAGTTGTGTCTAAGAAATAAAGAATAAACGTCATTACGCAGCAGCACACAAACATAGGTATTGGGCCAAATGTCCACAGGAAAAGAGGAAATGACAGGTAGAAAGCTCGCAATCCAAGGGACCAAAACTTACTTCCTCGATTCAAGTTTCTTGCGACATACTCAACAGTTTCTCTGTTGTCTTTTGATGTAGGCACAGTAATCAAAAAGCTAACATGGGCATAATACCTAATAGACTGCACATTACAAAGAAAGGCAAGAAGGAAGCACAGCAAAATAGAAAAATACTTGATTGACGAGAGCATGGGAGTCTTATTGCCATAATCTAATTGAGATGCTGTACTGCTAGAGCTCGACGTGCTGCTCACAAAAACACTAATAAGTGAACTGAGAGTAATTGCTGTTGTTGCTAGAAGTGTGGATGCCATGATGTTGTTGCGTATTGTTTGAACTGCTAAAGTACCATTCTTCAAGGGATCCTGGATATATCACAAACAAGTAACAATCAAACATTTTATTCTAATATAAAACTACATCTTTTGGAAAAACAAATTCAGCCAAAATATGGATGCTTCTCTCAATTCAGAAGTAATTTTCAAATGCCATGAAATTTTCATTGAATTGACACATTATTTGACAGAAGAACAGAAAGGAAGGCAAAAAAACAAAAAACAAAAACAAAAAAACAAAAAAAAAAAAAAAAAACTAGTCCACTGAATAGTATGGAAATAACTTCTTCATGAGTAATATTTGTTACTTTCTTGGTGAATAAGTTAACTTCACAAATAGCTAATAATCCCAAATAGACTGGCATACATGGCTAATAATCCCAACACTTTAAGATATATTAGATGAAATAACATGTACTACCATTGTCATCAGAGTTTCATCCTGTCAAAGCAAATCAAGATGGAGTGTGCCAACTTTGAGCATCAACTCCATCAGGTAATGTAAGATTTCATTTGTTTAACTTGATGATGCTAGATTAATTATCAAAGAACAGATGAAGCCACCTAGATGTCCTAGATGTCCTAAGCAACTCCACCGCTGTTACTATACCTCTGCATCATCCAGAAAGGAGTTTTCATCATTCAAGATGAATCAAGTTGTATCGTTGGTTGACAGCAACTTGACTTTTTAAAAGTTTAATTGGTTTTACAGTAAACTTGTTAATTATACTGGTACTGGCACTATATACTTTTAGGCACCTGCTAATTAGCACAAGTAACCATGAGGATCTCGACCAGTAGCATTAAATTTCTAAACTTTGTTGTAATTTTGGTGTTTATGAGAAGTGGTGTATATATTGGTATAGCCTTACAACGAAAAGACTTGCCTATCGGGTTGTGGCATCCATTGCTTTTTCTGTTTTCAATAAGCTTAGTGGTCATCCATTGTTATTATGTTTTCAATGTGGAATTCATCCCATCTTCTTTAGTTTCATAGGTTGGTTCTCTAACAAAAAGAACAATCCAAAGGGTCATAAGACATGATTCCAGAAGACATAAAACACCTGAAAAATAAATCCCTTTCATGTGGCACTTGCTACAAATTTAAGTCAGACCAAGAATATTGCATTTTCGATTTGTACTTGTTTACCTATAGACTTCACCTAACATCACTTCATTCATAAGACACAAAAAACAGAAACAAAAATCCTATAAACAGTTAGCTTATTCAAGTTCTACAACTAATATATTGAACTGATTCCTCCTCATTGTTTTCATTCTCCTTTGCAGATTAAAGTTCTTGAAGATACATTGCTTACTTGTCCTTCTAATTTACAATGACATTATCACAGTCTCATTCTCCATTTCAACATAATGCACTGATAACTTCAACATACAAAGCATTTATCAGATGGCAGTCACGACATAAGTGAAAAACTTACTTGGAAGTTGTCAAATCAATTAAATCAGTATTAAATTTGAAAATCCACAGTAACACAAATCAAATGTACATGCGATGTATTGAGTGGTGACAATGAGCACAATTTATTAAACACAGGCATGCCACATAAGATAGTATGTTATGTGGAATATGTTTAGGTGGAATACAGAATGAAAGCTGAACTAGAGGATAATTTTCTATCAACTGCAGAACTCTCATTACTTCATTATAAATTAAAATTGTGAAAGAGACCAGATAACTTTGAGTTTCAGCTGCAAACCAAACTGGATGTTTGGCATATACACGTATGACTCTTCTCATTAGGGGTGGGCATTTTCAACCCAACCCGATCATTTTTTATTGGGTTGGGTTGGGTTGGGTTATATCTTAAAAAAAATTGGATGGATTGGGTTAGGTTGGGTTGAAAATTAAATTTGGTTGGGTTGGGTTGAAAAATTTTCAACCCAACCCACGTTGGGTTGGGAGATTTTCAACCCAACCCAACCTGAACCCAAAAACGTCCACCCCTAACTAAGTCTTTCCTATCTAGAATCCTTCCTAAACATAAACTTTTACGCTACTACATGAAATTCATCACAGAGGATTTATAAATCTAGAATAGAAGAATGAAGACACAAGAGAAAAAATCAGAAACCTCAAGTGGTTTATAAATCTAGAGTATTTATAAATCCAACCCGACAAACCCAACCCAACCCGATTATTTTTTATTGGGTTGGGTTGGGTTACATCTTAAAAAAAAATTAGATGGGTTGGGTTGGGTTGGGTTGAAAATTAAATTGGGTTGGATTGGGTTGAAAAATTTTCAACCCAACCCACGTTGGGTTGGAAGATTTTCAACCCAACCCAACCCGAACCCGAAAACGCCCTCCCCTACTTCTCATACATACAAAAAATCATAAGTCACTGTAAATTGAGCACTTAGCCACTTCTAAAAAGCCATGTCTTGAAACAAGTAAAACTGTCAATCATTCAACCATCTTTCCATTGAAAAAATATCAACTATCACCAAGTATTCCATACGTATATAGAGGACCGAACCTGCTCCATTTGAATATTCATCAATTCAAGGCTCAAGCACTTCAGGAGCTTTACAATCTTGGAAAAGCTACTCTTCTTCACAGTTTTGCAGCAAGGATCTAATTTCAATCATACAAAGAACTCCAAACTTCCTCCCAACATTATTAATCTTAAAATCTATCTACCTACTAGCCACACTCTTGTTTCCCTTCACCGTTTACATCTTCTTTAACACAAAGCTATATAACCAATTAGTCATTCTTTGCCTGAAACAACCAAATTTTGTCAACAAAATCAAGGCATACTCCATTTTCAAGGAAAGATTTTCTCTCAAGAGCCAAATCATTGAATTTCTCATCACAAAAAACTTAATTTTTCCCGCCCGCCCCACTCTTATATTACTAATAAATCAACTATCAAGATTCAAGCCCCCTTAAAAGTAATTTTCCTAACTAAAATCTAAGCTAAGCAATCATCCTCCAAAAAAATAAACAGTTGCATCATGATTTTCGAAAACCAAGACATATCTATATAATGGGAACAAAAAATGCAAACCCAGATAGGAAAAGTGAAAGAAAAAGCAGAGAGAAAACAAACAGTCATCATGGAGAAAACCCATTGGATGTGAGACTCGGCATTGAGACCAATGACAGTTCTTCTGGGGTTTCGAACGATATTGTAGAGAAGCCAAGCGTGGTAGACTCCCAACACAAACAGACCAGAAGGTATCAGTACAAAATCAAGCTTCTCTTTCTCCATCTCTTTCTCATCAAACTCACTCGCCAAATTTACTTTCTTTCTAACAATTGTTTGCCATCATGATTCGTATAAAGACAAGGATAAAGACAAAACAGATGATACAGTTTCAAACTGAGGTGTCAACTTTAGGATCTCCGTGATTGCACTCTACTTACACGTTTCTGCTTACCACCACTGTATCTCCATAACTAACTTTTTTATTGTTAAGAAAGTCAATAATTTATCTGATCTTGTCCCCAAACATCGCAACTTTTTCTTTTTTTCTGAGATTGAGACTAATCTTAGAGATTATCATGATCAATCGGGATAAAAACAATGATGATATGGTCTGGGATACTGCTCCTATATTAGAGAGCTCTGTCCACATGGAGATCGAAAAAAGATCCATACGAGAGTGAGGGAACAACCCACGTAGAAAGATGGAAGAACTTGATTATTTTACCTACTCGGATGTTGAACGAATGATTTTTTTTTTTAAAGTACACATTACAAACATGTATATTATAGTTAAGACCTTCAAATAAATATTTTAAAATGCAATCCGAAATAAACTTTTATAAATTAAGAAAAGAAATCCACACATAAATGAAAAAGTATATAAAACAGAATCGATACATAGATTAGAGGAGTGTTCAAACTACTCCAAGCAAATAAAGTGAGTGGTATAGTACATAATTTGTAATTTTGTATGCATACAAAATTTAATGTGCGGGCAAGGTCAGCCCACACATAACATTTTTATATGCATACATAATTTGTTTTTGAAGGTGACACTCACACCTAGTAGTTGCCAACCATTCCGTAATGTATTTGATTATAGTTAAACGTTTTTGGCTTTTGTTTATGGTTAAACGTTGTTGGTATTAGGGATGGCAACACATCTGATCCCGACTGGATCACCCACTCCTAAATTCTATTTTTTTTTTTTTTGTTTTTTGAAACGCCCTCTCCTAAATTCGAACCAAGTTTGGGACAAGATATTCCAAATCTAATCCAAACAGATTTTCAGTTTTTGTCTCAAATTCGGACCCATGTGGGGTGGGATGTCTTAAAAGTAAATTTTCATTTTCTATTTGTAATTATGGTGAATTAAAGCTGTATCTTGCGCAGTTATCAATATGTATGAAAATTTTTTCTTTGTATTATAAAAGTAGATATTTCTTGATTTTTATATAAGTAAATTTCCAAATAACGTATTAAATGTTTAATCTTTGTTGGTACTAAAATAGTCTTAGCCGTTAGTGATAAATAGTAGGAAAAAAAATATATAAAACAAAATAGATTTAAATAACTATGCTTAAAATATAAGAGTGAAAACTTAAGACTTGAATCTTTTTCATAAGCAAAATGAGACTAAAAGGCGCTACACTAGTCCAAAGGGAGTATGTATAATCATTTAATTTAAAGTTGATGTATGAGCAGATCAGATAAGATGATTGTATTAGGGTAAAATTGTTATGCTATCAGTTCTTTAAAAAAGAATAAAAAAATTGTTATGCTATCATACTTTTTCAAAATTAGTGTAGTTTGTGGATTTCAATAGTTTGAGTTAGGTAATTTAGTAACTTAACCTTATAATTGTAAGCAATATTAAAATCGCAAGACTTGTATTTTTAGTGTGACATTTTAAAGGTGAGAAATATTATACCATCTTGTTTAGTGGTAAAAAAATATTCATTCAATCTAATAATACTTTAGTGTCCTAAGTTCAAGATAGTACTCTATAAATGAAATTTTTTAAGTAACAAATGTAAAAATTATAAATTTATACGGAAATTAAAATAATATCACCGTAACAATCAAAATATTAATAAATTCTAGACAAAATTAAAAAAGGGTCAGCTCACAGCTGCGTTATTTCATGTTTGTGACTGATAATGAAATGGCACCTTCACTTTTTGTTAAGCTACTGCATTTACTATATGTGACTAGCAATATTGAATTACAATATTCTTCTAAAGTCAAATTTAAATGATTGTGTTATTTGTCGTTCGGTCATCTTAGGTTTTTTTTTTATTTTATTTTAATACTATTACACAAATAGATATATAACTGAATACTCTAAATAAACTCACTAAAGCGCTGCTCGGAAAAGAGACTCCTTAAAGAGAGAAAAAAACTTCATATGTTGAAGGGAAAACTGACTACTATGAGAATAACCGTGATGAGTAAACCTAGACACACAAGTGTACCAAAATGGCTTGTCTTTCCACATAGTCATTTGGGCTTCTTAGTTGTCACTAATCACTATGTAAAATGTCAATATAATTTACTATTAAAATTAAGATGTAAAATTGAACGTGAAGTTGAAAAGTTATCTAATTCAAAATAGATCAAATGATTACGTAACTGCAAATATTACAAGATTATTTATTATACTATGAAAACGCATTACTAATTTATTATATTGTAGTTGTTAATTATCAATCATAAAGCTTGCAATTGTTAAAATAAAACTCATATCAACAAGAAGAAAACAGAGAGCAGATGACAATAGGATGAGAATCATCCCATATGATTCTAGAAATAGAAAACGTTTATCCAGAAATAGAAAATGTTTATTCAACTTATGAATAACCCAAATTCACATTGCTAGACTGTAGATAATATATATTAATTTATTAAATTAAAAAAAAAAAAAAAAGGAAAGATAACAGTAGAATGAGAACCATCTCATATGATGTAATAGCAAAAAGCATTCGTTTCTGTAGGTGATATTTAAAAAAAATAATAAAAAAAAAAATAAGAAAAATTGAGGATAGTAGTCTCAAGGTATCATAAAATGTTTCATCCAAACGAAACCACAAGTGATCATCATCAATCTTCAATCAGAATTTATGAATTTTCCTTGGGCAGTCTTAAGTGATTGCAAGAAATTTAAAACGGTGTTTTGCATTTGCAATAGGTTTGTCTGTGGAAGGCTCAAAAGTATTAAAAAATAAAACCAACAAAATCATTTCTGCTTGTTCCTAAAATAAAATAAAAATCAATTCTGCTTGGCGACAAGAGATTTCCAACGAGACAAAAGCACCTTCAAATCGTCGAATACAAACTTACCACATATGAATTTATTTATATTTAGATTTATGGTCTTATTAGTTATTATAGAGAATCTATGGCCATCTTATTGAAAACTATCTTGCATGTAACAGTAAATTTTTACCTCAGAACAAATGACAGCAAATAAATACATACATTCACGACTATAATTTCTCAATTATTGCTCTTTTAATTATGAGGTCTAAATTGGTAGCAGAGAGCATGCATCACAACTAAACAGCCCCCCTTACTGTCGTGGCGCATTTTCATATTCATAATAACAAAAGAAAGAAATGAAATGTTTGATAATCCAAAATTTATTAACCATTGATATATACTATTACAACAGTATGGCACCGCAGAGAGAGAGAGAGAGAGAGAGAGAGAGAGAGAGAGAGAGAGAGGACATTAGCTTCTTATTATACATGTAACGATTTGAAGTACCCAAAAAGAGACGGGAAGCTTCAGTTGAGCCTAGAAAACTATTATGTGGTTTTGCCAGTTGCTTTGGTTAAGGAGGTGAAGTTCAACCTACAAATATCAGTAAAGATATTTACATTTAGTCTCGACATCATCATTCACCAGGGAGAAACTAACTCAGTACTAAAACCATGATTCTATTATAGCAAGGAATTATTAGAATCAGTGATTACCTGATTAACGGTTTCCGCTGAGGCACAGGAGCAGGAGGCACATTTGAGAGCGGCACTGTAAGTTCGGTAGGCTAAACAAAAGAAAAACAGACAACATCCAACAAAATAAAAACACCAGTAAGTTAGTTTCCCAAAAAAAAAAAAAAAACACCAGTAAGTTTCTCAAAAGAAAAAAAAAAAAAAAAGAGTAAGTTCTCATGCAGCAAAATGTTATCACATGGTTTCTTGAAGCACAAGTCAAAGTAAATTGTTCAACATTGTTATTTTAAATTGCACAGCATTTTCAATATATTCAGACATTTGAAAGTACTAACTTGAATTTGTTTATCGCAAAATATGCAGACCGTCTAACCGCAAGGAAACAGTACAACACATCAGGGAAGAAGATAATCAGTTATAGAAAAACAGTTTTCCAATATCCTGAAAGAAAGCTTCTGGAACATCCTTCACAACTATTCAAAACCAAAGCATTATTTCTATTGTAACTAATACAAGCATATGGTAACCAAAGATAATTTGTATCACATAAAGAGCTTTACAGGTTTTTTTTTTTTTTTTCCCATTAAAACTTCACCCATTTTTTAACATTAGAACTCTACATATTAAACTGCAATAAATATATCAAAAGAAAATCATCTATACTCTGTTCCTCCCACTGCTGACGTCAAATTTTGTTTTCAAATAGTCCTTTCTTTTACAAAGGAGAAAAACCTCAAGGGCAAGCAAAAACATCAATAACATTTGCAGAAGTAATTGTAACCGTTAGAACTAGTAAACAAAATATAACTGAAACAATAACAGGGCAACAGCCAAGATCAAATAAAAATGTCAAAACATTGAACAGAAAATAAATTTCATAAGGTTAGCAGATAAGACCTCAAGCTCCTCTAAGCCCGTGTTAGGCAATGAAGCAGCAGAACAACCACCACCACTTAGAGAAGTTACTGCTCCTTCTGCTGCCGTGTTCACTGAATAAGATTCCATAGAGCTGTCTTGTGTGTTCTGTCCTAATTCTTTGACTTGATTTCTAGGTTCAAGATCGTCTTCAAGCTCATCAAGTTCTTGTTGAGAAGCTTGGTGAGCACCATATGGACCAGACATCATCTTCTCAATTGCCAGCTTCTCAGCCTCTTTAGAGATTGATGTATCAGCTGATAAAGCTTTATTGGGAGGATCGCATTTCACTGGCCTATCCATGTCACCATTCTGAGAAGAAACCTCTGCTATACTCGAATTTCTCAAGCTGTTCATATAATTATTCTCGGGTTTTTCTCTATTCATTTCCCCCAATCCATTTGCATCCATATGGTCAACCTTTGAATTTAAAGAAGGTGAACTCATGGTGCTCACAGAAGGGCTACCCTGAACATCCCCACTAGAGGAAGGCAAACCAGCAAAGCCCTTGGAATTTCTCAAGCAAGCATCTGAACCATCATCCACCCGCTTTCTCTTCCTTAAATCATCTGTGGCATCTGATGTAGCTTGACTTGAAGCCTTAAGTTCCGAAGTTCGCTTACGCTCCCAAGTTACTTTAGTTGGACGGGAAGGCCGAATACCTCCAGGAAATACAAAGTCAGGTAAGCTCCTACGTTTTACGTGGGTAACATGAATCTTCATTCCATCCTTCCACATCGTGTACACATTGACAGAGTGCTTAAACTCTTCCACAGTTATCCTTATATCAAACTGTTCACCTTCATTGACTGGAACTCCTTCTTTCCTTTGTAAACCCATGAAGTATGAGCAATGAAAAGGTTTTGACTTATCAGAAAAATCCCCTGGATGTGGGTGGCACTGAAGCATATTGTATGTGTGCCTCTCAATCTATATTTGTACATAAGAGCAAAATTAGGGCCAAAATATATTGAGACCAAAATGAATTACATACTAAGAGTCAAGTTGTTGACCTTCAACGTAAGTTGACGCAGGCGAGACTCAACCCAGCCTTTCCACTTTCGTAAATCATCAGCATTTTCAGCAGAGATATCTATCTGTAGATAATGTTTGTATGCTTCAAAGAAAGCATAAGGCTCAAAAAGGGTATTCCAATCAGCCTTGTTTTTCTCCATAGCCTGCAAACTCAAACAAACATTGAATTCAAACAATATGTTGGAAGAGAAAAAGATTAGAAAAAACGTGGAGACAACTGATCCAAAAAACACACAAGCCAATGAGAAAATGAGAGACAGGATCTTATGTCTAAGAAAGGCAAAAGTTCGTAACAATTTCATCCTAAAATAAGATTCAATTATCTAATCACACTGAGACAGTTATCAAAACAAGAACATTCATCTAAACAATGCTCCAAAGACAAAGCTCTAAAAGAGCAAATTCACAGGAACACTGTTTCAAACACACCATTCTATATTTCCATGTTGCAGTCCAACTTTGGCAACCTACTAGTAGAATTGGCAATAATGTAACATGTACTTATAAGGAAGATAAATTCCAGTTGTAATAAAATTCTATATAAAAAAACTTATCTCCTGATCGAAATGCACAATGCAACCCTGATTTGAAAGAAACATGCAAAAGCATGTATCACAAAAACATACCTCACAGATTTCATTCCCCCTCTGAAATTCATCTGTCATAATTCGCAAAGTACTCGCAGACACATTGTAGCTGGAGTTCATGCAAGGATAAGCAGGAGTTATTATAGGCATCAAATGAAATCTGTCCTTCGGATTTTTTCTAGGATCCCAAACTTGAAGACCAAGTGATCTCTCTTCAATGGCACAGAGCATCACTGGATTTGGCCACCGCCACTGAGTGTACACCCTGAAAAACCGAGACACTAACATATTTGGCAGTGCATTAGGATATAGCTGGCATATGCGTGCAACAAGCAATGCCCAGTTTATGCCACCAAGAAACCCAGCAACCTGCACAAAGCAAAGGAAAAGGAAAGATCGGTGCTTAGAAAGAGAACAGTATGAATCATAGCCCAATAGATATAGACAAAACTTCCTTATAAAAGCATCCATACATTTGAATAAACACCACGACGCTTTGCCCAAAACCTCATGCATCTCAATGTTGTGCGGAAATTCTGCCCCACAGAAACCAGAAACACAATCACAGATTGAGATCCTATGAAAAGATCAAATCTGAAATTCATAATCACAAAATAATAAATTAAGAGATGGTCACAACCTGAATATTTGGAACCAAACGCAAAATTTGGTCAGTAACTCTGCAACCATTAAGACTACGAACTGTCTGTTCATCTGTATTCTGTAGTATTGAATCTTGTGAAATGTCTAAGTCCTGGGCCAAAATGTTATATTAGAGCCAGATATACCAATTGCTTTGTCATGTGAACTTAGGACATACAAAATTTTTTTATGCTACAGAGAGGCATCTGTATCAATGAACTTGATGAAGGCTTAAATTAACTGTACTTTTTTTTTTTTTCCAGAGTTCATGCTTAACAAAATCAGGGCTATTATACAAAAATGTCATATATTCAGTTTTATAAACAGAAATTTAATCTAATGTTAAACGAAATAAATTCCACAACAGGACCATCCCTGCACAACAACTCAAGCAAGATTTTCATTAACTATGCCTCAACCATTACACTTGCAAAGAAATCTGCCTTATTTTCATTGCAAGTCCACTCCAAGCCCACATGTCCCAACTTGTCAGTTTATACCTGAAAGGTAACCAAGAACCCCACAGCAACTCTCTAACTATCAAACAACAACATGAAAATATATTTATTAGAAATTTATCGTCCCACAGGAATGTTCTTGGCAATCTCACCTAATCCTACCCTGGAAACCAGTCAAAATTGGACTTTCTTAAGAGTAGCCATCTAAATGAAACTAAAATCCTGCTTTAACTCATTTTCAAAAATTTCATAGCCTTGAAACCATCCATCCATCATCAATGTCAAGGCACAGCTCTGTCATGCATTACAGAATATAAATTTAGTAAAGACGGTAATTTAGAAAATACTTCCTGCTCTTTATAATAGGAATGCCCGAAAAAATTAGAAATCTCAATGTTGTGTTCTCCCCCATCCAGACCAAGAGATACAAATGATGTTGGTTCTTTTGTCACGGCATCGATTGTTGAGCAACTTTATATGTTATCCAAAGATTAAAAAAAATTACTGCACTATAGTTATAACCATATTACAACACAATTGTTGGATATTTCTGCATTCTCAACTCCAAAAAGTACAACAATTTGCAATTGACATGACCTCACTAATTACATAAATTGTTGCAAAAGCTTGAGCTTCTAATCACAGAACCAACATCAGAAAACTAAAGACTAAGATTACCAAGTCAACCGATGGGTACACATGGAACTGGCCAAATTCAACAAACTCCATTCATAAAAATGATAATAAAAACAATAACCGTAACAATAAAATAATTATAACACATAAAGAATTAGGAGATAAATGACGATGCCATTTTTCGTCAATGGCAAATCACACAAGAAAAACTATAGTCCAGATAAACCAACACTTACTTCAGGTATGACCCAAAGAGATAGTTTTGCATAAAGAAGGTCAATAGAAACGCCATTGAATTTGAATTTCATCACAGGAACATGAGCATCAGGCACAGGGTGCAATTCTGAAACTTCAGTCATCTCTGAAAGCATTTGATGTAACTCGCCAAAAAAATCTTCCTACGGCCAACATATGAAAGCATTTTAACTTCATTAACAATACTACCTACACTAACGTATATTTTTTTAAACATAAATAGGTGAGAGCAGATCGCACTTCTCTTGTTGCATGCCTAGGTCCAACACATAGCGTGTCTATATCTGCACCAGGGCCATGTACCTGTCAAAAAATTAATATTAGAAGTATGATCTATTGAGAATTACAAAACAAGATGGTGCTGAACAGAAGATATATATATATATATATGCAGCAAAATGATGTCATCACAATTAGAAAACATTTTAAAAAATTGGGAACACAATTAACATTAACAATCACAAAATAAATTTTTTTTTTTTGAAAAAAAAAAAAATCTAGATATATAAATGACAAATTCAACCCATTTTTCATTTTTTCCTATGAGAACACAAAATTAGAAAACTGGACACCCTCCTGCTCATAATTATATTAATGGATGGCCAGTATAAATCATGAGATATTGATTATTGCTTTGAAGTGGCAACAGTTTAATAGAATATTGGATGCAATACTTTAACCAGTATTAGAGGGGCACATGGGTGCTCCCACCAAAAACCCCTCTCTCAATATATGATAAATTTTATTTGTTTGGAAAGGCAAAGTTCATTATTTCAATTAACTGGAAATGGTCAGGCAAGGCTTTTTCCATTATCCTCCCACATAATGATACTCGTTATTGTTCATTCACCAGAAACTTCCGTGAACACTTCAGTGATTACTAAATTCATTGAAATAAGCTTCCACTCTTATAAATAAATACTTTGTCAAAACAAAGCAAATAACAGCAGTCCTCAGACAATAATCATCTCCAAAGGTATATATGAAACATACGAAATACTGAGGGTAGCAGAAACATTTTCAAAATGAGAAGTTCTTAACTTGGGCACTCGATGGCTACAAAAAATGCCAGACCACAAGACTATGAATGTCCTGGTATTAACAGAACCCTTTCTAGCTCTGCAGGCATAGCTTCTACCATAAATTTACAACATTTATAACAAGAACATCTTGAAATTTATAAGAACTAATTGTGCTATAAATTAAATTAATCACTTGCAATTCATAGTGCATTTGCAGTTCTTAATCTTCCATAAAACAGGCACAAAGAAAAAGAGGATGAATTGTGCATAGGAAAACCTCTAATAATATCATCATACCCCAAGTCGGTAAGAACCAAAGGTAAATATCTTGGCATTTGCCTCTTGCACCAGTTGCTCATTCAACCCTTTTGCACGGCTAATTTTCTTAACCCAACTCTTCACAATCTGTTCCATTTCACAAAATCAACAGTAAATAATATCTAAATCAGCAACACATCAGAAATCATCCAACAAAATAACAACCTCAACTTACTCAAGTCCCTATTTGAACAACATTACTACATAATCAAGGGAAACACAAAATTAAGAGCTGTAAACCTGGTCTAGTCTCCCAAGCACTTCCTCTCTACTCACAGCCTCCTGTTGACTCTCATACAGATTCACCTCTCGCAAAAACTGTACAAAACAAACAAAACCCCCAAAAACAGCAAAAATCCTCAACCAAATATACCGATATACACAATCTTAAACAATTAAAAATCCAATTCCAAACCAAAACCTTTTCAAGCTCGCCTGTCCTCGTCACATCATACTCGGTAGGCCCACCCAGCGATATGGGCTCCGTTATCCCCAATCGATTTCCGTTATTGCTCCCCATTATAATAGTTTTTCACAATTTTCCTTTTTTTTCTTTCTCTTTTTCTTTTTCTTTTGGTACTTTCAATCAAATGGATCTATTAGGCATAAATTTTATTGATAAATCTTTTTTGTACACATTTTTTTCCTGAACAGAATCCAATCAGAAACAAACACTAAATGGAGAAGTAGCAATGAAATAATCGTTTAACTGTACAGTTGGGTGGAAGGTACAAGTAAAAACTGCTCCTTTAAAGCAAATAAAAGAGAAAATTAAATATCTGGGCCTTATTTTCTTTCAATAGGACTAAAATATTGAAACAAAGTACAACGCACACCGATTTGGGGAGGGCCTCTGATCAAAACCCAAACCCTAATTTCATCATTATATGATATCAATATGATAGAAAAAAGAACACGAGCGACTGATTGATGATAATACAGAAATTCGATAGAAGAAGAAACTCTAGAAAAGCCGCCGACTTTTTCGTCGCCAATGTATGAGTTGTCGTCCCAACAGAGCGATCGGAAGCCGCCTCGATTCACCGATCCAAACCCTGAAAAATTGAATCGTTCAGAAGGAAGACAACAGATTGTAGGCATATCTTAGAAGAGAGCGAGAAATCAGAATTGCTTACAGTGGTTTTGTAGGCTTCGGTTTCTCGGGAATTGAAAATTTTCTTTTCGTCAAAACAGGAGGCGGTTGGGAGTTGTCAGTGCAGCCCTGGCGGTGGATAAAAACAGAATATCATGCAATCTTTTAATAATTCATCTACTAGAAACTGTGAAGACATGGGCCTGCCTGCGGGTCGGTCCAACTTGATTTACATATTTGTTTATTACAAATATATATAATTAGACTTTGTCTATTTTAAAAAAAAAAAAAATAGACTTTGTCAATATATATATATATATAATTAGAGAGTTATTTCTGTTTTAATTTTATACTTTTTATTAGGGGATGAGGATTTAAAATTGTGATTAATTTAGCTAAAAAATGTGATTACCAATCTAACTATATTTATGACTATATCTATTTTTTTAATAGAAAACTTTTTTTTTTAATAAAGTACTTATCGAATTAATAGTTGATTATTATTGTCGACATTTGGAATTGATCAACTAGGAGATTCAGGGGCTCAGACCACAACTCTGATAATAAATGAAAATTAATATTGTTTACAGTTGATAAATGACAATAAAGAAGATTAAATATTGATTAAAGTAGATAGGTGGTAGTAAAGAGGTAATAATAAACAGAGAAGAGAGAAAGGGAACAAAGCGAAAACAATGATTTTTACATGGTTCGACAAGTGAACCTACGTCCACGGATCACTCTAAATATATTTTAGCAAAGTGATGGTATTACTAGTGTTAATTCTCTCTTTTTACAATGAATTTCCTCCTATTTATAGAGAAGTGGAGTTAAAATTAAGTGTTTTACACGCTAAAAATCATAATTGTTTTTAACTAATCTGACTTTGATCATACTGTATTTATTGCTACTGTATTGATCATTCTTACATACCCATGTCTGCATTAAATTCTTTATGTAAAATCTTCATTGCATTAAATGTACAACCGTCACTGCATTAAATACTTCCCGGGAACTGTAGAGATCGTGCCAACGTGAAATCAGAAAATCAGGATGATCTGGCATCTACTTCCTGATGGGTTACCTAAGCAAGCTCAGTGATCTGATCTATTCATCTCTACAAGCTTAAGATATACTAAGATAGATTTTGGTATAGACGCGAGCTGAGAGTGCATTGGAGTAGGTCTGTCATGGGGGTGAGCTGGAAGTGCATTGAGGTAGGCTTAATATAGTCGCGAGCTGAAGGACCCAGCGAGGTCGCCATTGCGAGCTGAGAAACTGGGCTCTTTGGGCCATTCGTTACTATACTTATCATTTGAACTTTCAGCGGCCCATTTGTCTGTATTGTGAAAACGGACATAACAATTATAAATCTTTATATCTAATTCTTTGTTTTTTTTATAAACATTTTAAGAAATTGGCGTATGGATTTTTGTGTTATAAATAACTAAATCGGAAATCATGAAGATTGAACTTTACTAAAAAAAAAATTGACTTTGAATCACAAGATGATTAAGCAAAAATGTAGAAATGACAACTCTTCCCCTAAATGAATTTTTGTGAGATTTTGCTACCATGTTTGTAATTCATTTTAAACTAAATTTATTAAAAAAAAATAAAAAGAATTAAACCCCCATTTTTTAGAGGATAGAAATCTACTTAATCATCTCCTAGTTAGATGGTGAAAAATAATTAAGAAATTATAAATACTATATTTTAGATTTCATAAGCGTTGAATTGCACATGGCAGGAGGCCTCTCAACAATCTTAATGGGCTTTTATTATTTTTTTTCTTATAATCTTAACAATGAGATGAATTGTCACTGACCTTATAGTCAAATGATAGTGCACAAACCAGCCTTGGTTTAAAGCCAAAATTTGACACCTTATGCCCTTACCTTACTCAATATGGAATTTTCTCTCATATATATGAGTTATGTTTTACCCCAGTGTAAATGACTTTCAATTTTATGAGGATCGTTTATCCGAACCATATCACTAAGGTATTACCAATTTAGTCCAGATTGTCATATTATATATATATATATATATATATATATATATAAGATGAATTTTTTTCAACAAATCGGACACAGTTTGCACAATAAACTTTTTTCTGACTCGTGATATTTGCACTCTTAAAAAAACCGTATATACACCCTCACTTGTGTGCACACCCCCATTGACATTATGTTTGCACTCTCAAAAAGAATTACGTTATAGGCACATTCCATATATACATTGGCAAATACATCATTTCTTTTAACTTTTAAAAAATATTATAATTAAATAAAATTATAAATTAAGTAAAATTAAAACAAATAGACAGGAGAGCCGCTGCTGTATGCATGTTTTAATCTTTTCGCCTTCCCTTTCTTTTTGATGGATAGTAGCCTCCCCCTCCTCCATCCTGTTAGACTTCATTCAAGGGTAATTCTCCCCTCAAGATGAATTTGTATCAGGCACCAAGCAATTGCTTTTCTAGTGCCACCACTAATATTATACCAATAAAGACTAAGACTCAAATGATTCAATGATAAACTCTCACCCTTATCAATGAGATCGTAAATACAAGACACATCTCCACCCCCACCCCCGACTTTGTATTAGTTCAAAGAAGATATATTATTAAATGAAAACCAAAAATAGAAGTAATAAAACCAATCCTATCACAGCGCAACACGAAAAGAAAGAAAGAACAGACACAATTGGCCTTAATCGAGAGAAATAAACGGGATTTAGTTGAACAACGAATTAGCTGTCATGTTATTAGAATCTTACAGACAGACTTATTGACATTGATTTCCTAAACAACCCGAATTTCCCTAGACTATGATGCTAATAATTAAATACTGATCAAATTGGCACCAATGTTTTTTTACAAAACTTTCACACAAGCTGCTACAATCAATCATCCCATCTACTTGATGTAATTTTTACAAACACCTACTTTTAGACTAAGATGAAGCATAAATCAAAACCAACCTCTTCCAGGTTACAAATGCCCTCGGTTTTACTTTGGCATCTGAGAGTTATGATGATTAGAGCAACATAATTTTACAATCATCAATCACGAGTTACAACTCAAACAGCTCACACAGTAGATTCACCTTCACTCTTGAGCAACTCCTGCACAAGAACCAACTGAATAAATAATTTGTATTTAAATATATCATAGTATTTTCTATACAAGTGCAAAAATGTAAGAAAGGCAGCTATCTCAATCCAATACTAGAGTATAAACGGACCAACAATTAGAAGATTTTTCCTCCACATCTAAAGGTTAGTTTTGGTTAAGGGGGAACTTTCCACATAGTAAATATTTGTGTTTCTGCCATTTTTCTAGCTCTTCAGACATTACATTCTGAGCTTAAACTATTGAATTTTCTTCAGCACTTCCAATTATATTTTAGGCTGTGAAAGATCTACGCATTGGTTCCAACTGACTTCTGTAAGAGCATTTCGTGTAGCAAAACAGGTAAATGCTTCTATTATTTAGTCATTTACTGCCAAATAAGAAAGGAGGACATCCCTTGTTTAATTCAATACAGAAAGGTTTCTTTTCCATCCTAGTATGAAGGTTTGCTATTGAAATACACAGCCAAATCAACTGAACTGGTCATATTCAGCTTATGCAAATGACCTAAACTGCCATATCATGAGTTCCTCATATATCATACATGCATATGCATACAATGACAGTTCTTTACCGATTTGGCAGCAACAATTGACAACCGTTGCCTTTCTTTCTTCTCACGTGAGCACTCCCCACACCAGCTAGAGAAATCTTTTTGGTACCTCTTCATCTCCCTAAAGACTGAACTGTAGAGAGAATCATAAATGAAGTTTTGAGCAAATAAAAGGTAATGGGTCTTCTAATTGCATCTCCATGACAAGTTCAAACTAGAAGGATTACCAAAAAAGAAAGAAGAAACAGCTGCAGAAAGACAAAGAATTAAAATGCAAAACAGTCCATCAAGTGTTGTTGTTATATTGACTAACTAGCTTAGTAGGTGAGATCTCCCATCCTACTGTTTATGTTTAAGATCTTAAATTGGTTCCCACCCATACCAGGACTCCGTATATACACAGGTACACCTTACAAATCCAGCATGCCGTGACCCTAGTGTTGCTCTTGAACCCTAAAAAGCATACTTTCACTACCACCTAAAAGAAGTTAGAAGCCTGAACACACTCAACAATGGCACATATCTGGTTTGCCCTGTACTCCATACCCACAAACTTGACTAAATATATCCCCACAGTCGTCTAGCAAATTAAAACTGTTTTACCAAGGAAATAGAACAAAATTTTGTTTGAAGTGTCTGGCTAAACAAATCGTCATCAATATATACAGTCTGCCTCTTTGAAATATTATTCTTAATAGAGGCGATCAATCAAAAGAAGTAAGGAATAGAGAAACTTAAATGTTAAGACAACAATAAGATCCCTCTCAGACAGCAGTGATGAAAATGCTTCTGGTTTAAGGGGGTAATAGGGGTGAAAACAGTAAACTGAAAATTAATAGCATCAAACAGCTATTACAAAACAAACTATATTTTATTAAAATTGCTAAACGAAACATGATACAAAAACGTCACTCGTAGTGCTTATTTGATACGTTTATGGATGGACCAATTAACATATTTTGTGAAGTCAGCAAGACTAGGAACTTATTAAAGTATTCAGCAAGCAATGAAGGAAAGAAACAATAACTACCTTCTGCACCATAAAAGTAAATTAATCCTATGACCAGATGTTGTGGCTCTGGCACCATGGCGATGGCGACCACGGTGAAGCACAGCTTGCCCAGGAATATGAGAATAATCAAAGATCTCCTACTTTCAGGAAAATACTCCATCAAAGAAGTGTACAATGAAATCATATAGAGCTCTTATCAACTTATCTGTATGCATACATATACGTGAGCACACAGCTACAGGCAGACATACATAACATGGAAACTAAAATATAAATAAATAAAAAGGGAAAAAAAAAAAAAAAAGGGAAGAAAGAGATGGAAAGAATCGCAAGAAAAAGAATAAAAGTAGGATTGATTTAGGTAAACAATAATATGTAATATTGCAATGATATAATTTCTGCTTTCATATTGTTTTGATAAGAAAAGCAAATTTGCTTTTATGTCTAAAAGCTTTAATAAGATGTATCCAGTGAGTATTGATTAATAAATTATTAAAAAATTTAAAGTGTCATTCTAAAAGTTTTTTTCAGCAGATTAGGACAGCAAACACTCATTGAACCCTAAAATTAAAAAAGGTACTGTATCACCAACATTAATCGATAACCAGCCTTTTCTACATAATTATGATATACATATTTACATATTCCTTATCCTAGTTGACCAGATTGTTATATAAACATAATTAAAATTAAAATTTAAAAATAGCATTCAATGATTTCAGCTGGTACCTTTAGTCTAGTCATAATGCAGAACTTATACACCAACCTTATTGTTCACCTTCCCCTTGAATCTTCCAACATTTTTCTAGGTAAATTTTGTTTCTGATAAAAATATATAATAATAATAATAATAATAATAATAATAATAATAACTACAGCTTAAATGGTTACATACCTCTGACTGACTTACGGTATTTACATGTTTTTCACACCGTGTTCCTCGAAAAAACAATTCTCCGCCAGTAAATTGCTTACCCAAGCATACATTCAAAGTTACTTCCGAGTCATCCACATGAAAGCCTACATTTATAACATTTTTATATTTAAATGAGGTTTTAACTAAACTGATATAAAGGAATACATAAGTAATGTTAAATTAAATATTTTGATCTTAGTACACTAATGTTGTGAAATTATATATGAAAACTTTGACAAGGAAGATCCGTTGCAGCCAATGTATATTGTAAAGCGGCTAACGAATACAGAAATCAGAAAAAACAGTGAATTAATAATATTATAATCTTAAGACCAGCCAAAAATCTCATTGCATACCAAATGTACGGCAATTGAATACACATTCAAGCGATGAGCAGATATTCCACAGCTAACCTAACTAAAACAGCCCATAATGAGAATATTTTGGTGTATCAGCCTAATGTTATAATTATACCTTGTTCCATACCCCCAGAAGGTAATATATACATCATTAGAGCATGCAACTAAAAGCTAGGGAACTAATTTGGTAGAAGTACAGCTTCAATAGCAATGAATAAAACAAAGAACCTACCCAAATCGACATCCCTATCTTTACCATATTCAACAACAAAACCATGATGGGAGTCCAGAGTTGACCCACCAACTTCAGCAAAGAAAACTGTGCAACAAGTTAACCTGTTAGTTGTAACCTTCATACAATGACTGGTTAAATCTTATTGCGAAGTAATGGAATTAACAGATCTATTATGAACATGCATTCATCACCTTTAGACAAAGGACGAATAAAACCCTCCATAAGTTTTTCAAGCATGGTTTCTAGACCAAAATCATCAAGTACAGCACCATATTTATTCATTGTATTCGGTCGCATAATTCGGAATTTTGCCTCATTGACCCAAGTTTCAAAATTCTCTACCTACAAAATCAAAATAACATTAAAGGAGAAAATGTATACAGAAGAACAAAAAAAAACAACACATCTACCATTGAAAACTAGAAACAGGCTGACAAACTCTTACCTCTGTTAACAATAACTCACAGAAGCGTGGCTGAAGCATCTCAAAAGTAAACACACCAGGAGAGGGTTCCGAAATTACACTTCTAAAACTTTCTTCTGTGTTGTCACTGATTGCTTTGAGAAATGAAGGGACAAAAAAGGTTGCAGGGTGCATAGTGTATAACTCTCGGTGTAGAGGCTGCAGACGGATGACAAGTAGTGGTAATCAATATGACTTCTTTCCCTCGCCTAGTAAAAGGAAAAGATAAAAACTGAACCAGGAGCTAACATGTGTACTACCTGATAATTTGATATTATCTTCTGCCTGTAGTCTCTATGTCTCTGAGACTAAGATACACATTGCAAAATAGAGTGTTATAATGTTTCCAAAGGACTGTGATGCTCTTCATTTAATAAACAAATGCACAAATAAGTAGAATTAAATTTGGCACAGATATCTCTATAAAGAATGTCTGATAGATTTAGAACTTTGCAATATGTTGCTAATGGTTACAAATGAGAAGCTTCAATGCAATGTATAAATCTGCTTACCAAAGTAAGAAAAAATAGAATTTAAAGAGTTCAAACCTATAATGATTTAACTAGATGCACAAGGTAGAGGACCTGTAAGCGCAATTTCATTGAAGAAAAACAAAGGTGTGCCAAGACAAGATAATGCCAAAAAGACTGTCAATGTAGTTTGTAAGATAATACACTAGCACTACAGCTGAACTGTGCAGATTGGCAAAGATAATGTGCGGTCAAATTGCAAAGTAAAATGGGTCAAATACCATATGAAGATGCTGTAAACAATTTGATTTCAATCCAACTTTTCAGCACAATGAAAAAACCATTGAATCTAACTCTTGCAACATTCAATCTTTGACAGTGGAGCTGGACAGCTTCAGTGTCTAAGGTGGTTAAATTAAATAAGTCAGAGTGTGTAAACCAGAAACTTAAAACTGCTAAATATCTACATTAATAATAATTCTATATTCCACACAATTAAAATTCATTCACACAAACGTCAAGCAATCAACATTGTTAATTAAAATTCCAATAATTTAAGAAAAAAACATTTTATTGAGTCAGCCGACAGGCTGGCAAATATCATGCTATATTCATAATTTCCTCTCTCAAAGAGCAACTTTATTGCAAGTAACATGAGTATTTATGACACCATATATGACTCTAAGGAGCGATTCTTTAATGGTTGGGGGCATATTGAAGTGAATATCCAATCACATGAGACACTCACGCCACTAACTTGACTCAGATATCAACCTAAAGTACATCACTTGCTGGGAAAACAAAACAAAACAAAATTTTCCCAGTCAACCAGGGCTGAAGGGCATTTTCGTCATTTGAAATTCCAGAACATGCCCGTTAGACATGAAGCACAATCCAAAGCCAAAAAAACCCTAATTCCATAACCGGATTCACTTAATTACCTCACAATTATATCATCTCTTTAATTTCCTAAAATAAAAACATATAAATGAACAGACATTGATGATTGATGACACTCCAAGAAAATCCTTCTTTTCCACTAATTGCAACAAACGAAACAAGAAAACATGAAATGAAAGACAAACGTACTCTGGTCCTCTCTCCATTGGGCAAGTACTTCAACAGAATTTCTCTCATGAACTTGGCCTTCTCCTCTCTGTTCAGGCCGAGCATGCTCGGAGGCAGGTACCTCTCCAACGAGCTGAAAATCGACGGACTGTAGTCCAGCTGCAGATCCTCGTAGCTCTCCGGCTTGTGGTCCTTGTTAGGGTTCAGCCTGAGCCTTTGGTTTTGACTCGGCGGCGCCATCACCACGACCGCCTGCGCCTGCTGCTGCTGTTTTTGCGCCGAATCTCCAGATAAGACGCCGTTTTTTACTTCTCCGGCCGCCGGAGGATCGTCCCGGCGATCGCCGGAAGCCATGCTTAGGTGCTGAAATGGAAAATTCAGTGGAAGCTAGGGTTCCAGATGGAGCATTTGTGGAAATAAATAATTTGTGAGGGACAAAATGGGAATTCTGAAGAAAATTAGGGTTTTTTCAATTTTAGGTTTGCAGTTGCAGAGGCGTGAAGGAGAGGCTTTGTTTGTTCTGTTTCTGTTGCAGTTAGGGTTTCACAAAAAAAAAAATTGTACTGGTTAGTTTTTTTTTTTTTTTTGCGGGGAGAATTTTAAATTATTATTGTTGGTTGCACGGAGGTACTATGGCGACGCGATTTGTAGAAGCGTGGTGTTAACTCGTGTAGAATATTGGGGAGTGTATATGGAACGCGCTTATGAGGTAGCAGAGATTCTCACGGACGTTTGTTGCCAGATAGGACAAAATAGTTTTTCTTTTAATTTTTTCTCTAAGGAGTAAAATGATTTTTTCCGATGGTCTCTATTCTCTAACGTAAAAAAAAAATTTACTTCAAAAAAATATATTACCTGAACGTTTTTGTTTATAAAAATTATTTTTAAAAGTAAAAATGTTTTAAAAATGATGTATTCAAAAGTACAATGCATTTGATAATATTTCTTAAAGATTATTTTTAAAAATAAAAAATTATATTAATGTATTTGATTTCATTTTAAAATAATTGAAACAATTATTCAAAGAAAAAAATTATGTTTTTTTCCTTTAAAACTTCATTTGGATCATTATACTTTTGAAAAATTTATCAGTTTTAATTACGACTAGATTTATGTATCATATGATCCCTTAGATTTTGAATATTCATCATTTTAATTTTTATTATTGATCACTTATTAGTTAATCATTTGTTAGTTAACCATCACAGAAAATGATTATTTTCAGCATTTTAATAAATTTAAAAAATTATATAAAAAAAAAAAAAAAAAACTGTTATCTCTATTGTCGACCGTGATACGAAGATAATAGAGATATTTCATAAAATATATTAAAAAAATTGAACTAAAATATTAAAAAAAAAAACTTAAAAATCAAAATTTAAAATTTAAAAATTGTTTAAAAAAGAAAAATTAAAAATTAAAAGTTTGGTTGAATTTGAACATTTGGGTTTCAACAACCCAGACTTTCATTCTGGATGTGCGGAAACACCCAGATGAAGATCTGGGTTGAACCCACACCTTCAACTTGCAACTTGAAGGATCTGGGTTCAAAACCCAGATCTCAGATCCACATTGTTTTTAACAAAATAAAAAACCAGAATTAAAAGTAATAAATAAAAAACCAAAATCGCTCTCTCTTCAGATCCAAACCAAAGTTTTCTCTTTTCTCTTCTCTTCAAAAAAATCACAATCATAATCACACACGCACACATATCCATATTCAATCAAACTTCCTTCCAGAATTCACTCTTGTTCGATTCTTGAAAGTTGTAGCAGTTGAAGACGATCAAACGGCAGCTCGTAATGGGCTCAAACGCAAAGATGGAAACCTTCATTTCTGTAAATCTTGTGGCCGAGATGGAGAGACTCTCGATCTGGTGGTGGTGGTTGGCAGCTGCGGCGGTGACGGAGGCGTCGAAGAGGATGAGAGAGAGGAGGGCCCACTAACAACAACATGAGCAGCGTCGGAGATCTGCAACAACAACACCACCAACAATAGCAACAGCGAAATAATTTCTGCGATCACAATCAAGTCATCCGTCGGAAACAGTGGTGCAAAAGAAGGGACTCGTGCCAATGACAATAAGGATCTGCCGCCGATCTGAATCCGTCGCCGTCGATGACGATGATGGACGGTGACGTTGGTGATTACGTTGACAATGACGATGGTGATGATCTTCGAGCCACAGCTTTGTGCCTGTCTGTTTGATGATCTGCAAGCTACTATTTCTGATGACGATGAACAAGAAGGGAAAAAAAGGCAAAAATGGATGGGATTCTTTTTTTTAAAAAAAAAAATTATCAATTTTTAAAGACATTTTTTAATTTAAGTTTTAATTTTTAAATTCAATCTTCACCTAGCTTCATAAGTTGATAGATGGTAGAGATTTATGGTTTTATTTGATTACTTTATTAATTTTATGAAGAGTAATTTGATAATTTTAAACTGAGGAGCAAAATAGTTAATATCTATTTTCTGTTAGCTTCAATTGTTAAAAAGCTTGTTAGCTTCAATTGTTAAAAAGCTGGTCAAAGGGATTAAAATGATGAGTATTTGAAAAGTCAGGGATCGTAAGAGGTATGAGGTATAAACGCATTTTCAATTAAAAAAGATAAGTTTCCTAAAAATTTTGGGATAAAAATAAAGTTCTCCATATTTTTAAAACAATTATTATGTTTTATTTTGAGAACATGTTTTTAAAAGAACAAATTACAATTTAATTATCCAGTTAAAACTCTAATTCACATGGAGCAACTGTTTCAATGTTATTATAATTTACCCTTCTGTCATTAATAAGATTCCATTATATTTGACAGTAAACAACATCAAAACAATAAAAAAATAAAATTACCTTTGGTGATTGAAGTTGACCAATTGACCAAATGTAAAGTTTTCTCGCTCTTCCTCTCATCAGTCTCTCTCATTCTTTCCTTCTCTCTCTATCTCTCATCATTTTCATTGTCAGATGCTCTCTCATTCTTCTTCTGCTTCATTTCTTCTTTTTCTCTTCTTTTTTTTCTTCTTTTGCTCTTATTCTTTTTTTAACCTAGTCTAGGTTCATTCGTGAACCCAAATTTCTGGGTTCATTTGTGAACCCAAAATGCTCACGAGTTTAAGTTTATTTGTGAACTCAGATTTCTAGGTTCATTCATGAATCTTAAATCTGGGTTCATTTCGAAGGAACCAAAATTTCTGGGTTCATTCTGATTTTTTTTTTTCAATTTTTTTAATTTTTTTTTTAATTTTTCTTCTTATTATTTGAGTTGAACTGATGATCTTCATTTTTTGTTAATAGGGTTGAAGTGGTGATTGTTTGGGTGGATGATTTTTTTTAACTAGTGACTATGAGTGATTTTTTTATGTTGAACTGATGAAGATAATGATGAGGATGATGAGTTCAAAAGATGATGATGGATTCCAATTAAATTTTTGGTTAATATTTAATCTTTTGTTTTGATTTTTAATCTTTCAGATGGACAGTGGAAATTTGGTTAATTTTTTTTATTTAAGTTATTTTTAAAATTTAAAAATTATTTTAAAAAATTAAAATTAAGAGTAAAAGATAATTTTATCCTTTATACAGTTAATTTTAACCAAAAATGTTAATAGTAGAAAGATAAATTATAATAACATCGAAACAATTGCATTACTTGAATTAGAGATTAAATTGGATGACTAAATTGTAATTTGCTTTTTTCAAAATGATAAAATCATTTTTTTTTTCATTTTCAATTTCTTAATTCTATTTAAAAAAAATATTTTTCATTTTAAGAACAACTTAATTTTTTAAAAAATGACAACCAATCAACTTTTAGTTGTTTTTCATTTTTAAAAACATATTCAAACATCACCTTCACATGTGTTTGGAACTATTTTTAAAATGATGTTTTGAAAATACAATGTATTTAGTAAGATTTTTCAAAATTTATTTTCAAAAATGAAAAATGATGTAAATATATTTGGTATTATTTTTTAAAATGAGTAAAATAATTATTTGGAGGAAAAGGTAATTATTTGTTTTGAAAATATATTCTAAAAAAAAAAAAAAAAAAAAAAAAAAAAAAAAAAAATCATTTTCTAGTTATCATTTTCAAGAGTGTTCTTCATTTTTAAAAACATAATTCACAAAATAGCTAATCAAATACTTTTCACCCATCTATTGCTTTTGAAAATAAAAAACCGTTTTAAAAAATGAATCCAAATAACGTATCGTTTTCAGAAATGTGTTTTCCAATTTCAAAAACACAAGTAACAGAATAGCTAACCAAACATTTTTTACCCATTTTTTATTTTTGAAAACAAAAAACGATTTTAAAAAATTAATCCAACTAACACCTAAAGTTTGTATCATGAACAGAGAGTGATGTATAAAAAAAAATTATCAACTCCCTTTAGCCTATCAACATATAAAAATATGATAACAAAATGGACAAAACAGCACCACAAAAGTTGAGGTATAAAACCTAAAGTTTGAGTCAAACAAGTTAAAATGTATTTGTCAGAAGATGGATGCTGCAAAATATATAACAAACAAATACAGTTGTACACACACACATCTTATTCTAGATGAAACTTTGCTTTTTTGCTAAGTTTTTTTATAGGTGCCATATCTCGTTTCAACTCAGCTTTGACTAATTCAGTATGATGATCTTGGAATTTTTTTTTTTTTTTTTTTTTTTGTATAAATCCATTAGGAAATTTTGTTCCTGAGAGTGCCAAGGCAATAGTGTCGGTGGTGGTTTGAATCAAATTGTAACAAATTCCAAAGTAAGGCACTAGACTTAGAATAATATTCGGATGATAACATAATCTCATGAGACATGAAAGTAACATGTTCAGTATATATAGGAACTTATCAATTCAAGTTGTTTAACATTGGACACGACATTATCCATAAACATGCACACAACATTCCACAATCATATTCATTTAGCTGCTGAGATTATATATCAGTTACCTTATCAGAATCAAAACTGTCTTCATCATTAAGACTGGCTAAACACTTGTTAATGTTTGATTTAATCCAACCAACAATTGATAATGATCTATCCATGATAGGAGAAACCGAAATGTAGGTAGAACATATGGGTAATTAAAAAATAGAAAAGCTATCGTAAGTTATTTATTTTGATTAGAAAACATATAAAAGTTAAAAATAGACAAGCTTTTAAGTCTTGGCCCTTTTCTTCTTGGCAACTTCGACCTCTTGCTTTCTAGCCAAAGCCCACTTCTCTCATTCATTTATTCAACGAAAAAAAAAAAAAAAAAAACCCTTTTAAATGCAAGTGAGGAGAGCTTGAAAGTTGAAAGAGAGGATTACGAGTTCCACCTAGTGGCAAACTCATAGATTTATTTGAGGGGGAATACTTTTATATAATAATTATAACATCAAGAAACCAAACTATATGATTTTTTTTTCCAATGTTTAAATTAAAGATAAAAATAATTATAGTTTATATAAGTTTTTTATTTGTGAATTTATCATATAAAATAGTTGATGTAAAAGAAAAATAATTCACATATCAATAATCATGAGTAAACTAAGGGCTCGTTTGAGATAGCTTTTGCTTTTGGCTTTTGACAGTAGAAGAAGAGAAGTAGAAGCCCAAATCTTTTAGATTCTGTTTGGATTATACATTTCAGAAGAACTTTTAAATTCAGAAGAGCTTTTATGACTGTTTGGTTGGTATATTGCTGAAATCTATTTTAATGATGATATGACTTTTATACCCTTCTAGAAGAGCTTTTGAATGTGTTTGATTGAAATATTTCGAATTATCACTACATATTATTTATATATATATATACTCTTTCTAAATAATTTACTACAAGACATATATGTAACATATTTTTTCAATTATATTTACCTAAACTTTGATTATTAAAATAAATTAAATAATAAAAATTAAATTAAAATTACACATACATTCATGCATAATAATACGTGCAAATTATGTCAATAGTTTTACATAAATTTGTAATGATAAAAATAAAAAGGTAATTTATCTATGTATTAATTCTCTTGCAATTCTATCACGAACGACACCCATCTCACTTTCATCTATTGTTAAAGTAATATTTAATTCTTCATCTTCTGGCACATAATCTTGATTTTCATCATATGATTCAAACTCAGCATCTGCAATAGCCTTCCTTCTTATGAAATTATGTAAAGTCATCAAAGTCGTAACAATAGCTACTTGCTTGTCAAACTTATAATTAGGCATGTGATGCAAAATTTTCCATCGAGCTTTCCACACACCAAAACTACGTTCAATTACACTACGCAATGATGAATACACATAGTTAAATGTTTCTTGACTGCCTCTTGGTTAACCACTACTACGAAATTCTAGAAGATGATAATGTTGTCCTTTATATAGAGCCAAGTAACTCTTCATGTTTGGATATCCTGAGTCAACTAAGTAGTATTTATCTGCAATTTAAATTTCAACAATGAAACAATATTATTCAAAGTAAAAATATAATATAATTAAATGTATTACTAATAAAAATAACATACCATTAGGTGGTTTTGAAAAATTTAACTCAGTGTTTCGCAATGCCTCTAAAAATATTCGTGTATCATGCGCAGATCCCTCCCATCCAGGTCATACAAATGTGAAAAGCATGTCAAATTCACATACTGCCATAATATTTTAAGTAGGAAATCATTTCCTACCAATATATGGAATCTGTTCATCTGCAAGAAGTGATGCACGAATATATGTTCCATCTATAGCTCCAATGCAATTCTATCAATAACCAAAAAAAAAAAAAAAAATTGTAGTTTAATTTACTTATAAATAAATCGACGTGTATGTATTTATAGTTTAAAAATTAAATATACATAACATTACCTTAAAATATGACCAGTATTTACAATTACTTCGAATGTAATGTGGAACTTGATTATAATCTTCAGGTGGCTTAATTTCATCAAAAGCAAGCCAGATCATTTTGTTGAGTACATTTCCAAATTATCTACTCATAGTTTCACATAAATGTTGAAATTGTTGTTGAATAATTCTATTTCCAACTCCATGCCCTAAAGTCATCAAAAACTGACCTATTGCCTCCTCAAGCCTAACTCCTTTAGTAGAAGTTAATACATAACTTCTTAATCTATCACATAATTTAGCAAAGATATGTTTCTCCATTCGAAATTGCTGATGACAATGTCGATCATTTCCCTCAAGTATTTCTGTTATGAACATTCATCCTATATGAGGAGAATTTCTACATGGCTCTTTTACTAAAAAGTTATTATGATGATACACAATTGTTCTTGCTATTGCAAAAACAAATTCACCACACTCTGCACCATATCTTATAGCTTCATCAAATACTTCTTCCATATCTTCCTCTGAATCTGTATCCATTCTAATTTTTTTTTTTCAAAAAACATAAAATAATATTTATGAGTTCAAGTTTTAACCAATAAGCTTTGTTTATATCACAATGAATTGAAATCATCAAGTCTATAGCAACAACATGTTCCACACCAATATTATTTCTAACATGTGAAAAATTCCATAGAATTTACGATCAAACAAATCATCAAAACCTACACTTTACTCAACAATACAAAGCCATAATAGAATTAATAATATTATATTTTAATATAATTTGTTTTTACATATACAAAAAGTGTCATATTTCTTATAAAGAGGAATTTTTTCATGTATGTCAACATACAAAAAAAGTGACCTTTTTTTTTTTTATGTATGTCAACATACAAAAAGTGACATTTTTCTTCTCAAAAATGTGTCAGTATATAAAAAAGTGATATATAAAAAAAATAATCTATACTTGATTCTTCACAAAAGCATGTCAATATACAAAAAAAAAAAGACATTTTTCTTTAACTATTCATTGTCTCTCTATTAAAGATTGTTGATCTTTCAACCATTGAACTTGATATTCAGGTTCTTCCAATGCCACAAACATCTCCCTATGTACTTTCTTTATAAACAAGGTGGTACCTACCTTGAAAAGATGACTCATTAGGTGACATTCCGGAAGGGTTTTCAATCTAGCAACAACCTCTTGGACACTACATCCAGGTGGATCAGTACAAATGTATGAATCCTTATTCTTGATATTTTCACAAAGTGTATTAAGTTGTTTAGATAATTTTGATGCCATAGAATTTCTTTTCTTCACTTTTTTGAATTTCTTTTTATTCGGTTCAAGTGATGTTTTGTTGCGGTTGCTACATTCTTCTTCCTCATCATGATTACCCTAATCAGAATCTAAACTAGTAACTATATTATCGATGTGATCATTTATCGTAGGTGCTTCTGTATACAAATAAGGCAACAAACCGAAAGTTGGTGTCCAAGCTTTAGCTCTTATTGCTGTAACATCTCAAAACAATTCATCTAACTTGAAGGCATGCTCTAAACCTTTTGTTCAAAATTTTGATGCTTCCGGATATTTCTATTATAATTTTTGAGTTAGTATACGAATTATAATTATATAATTACACTAGACACATATACAAATTATAATTAAAGAATGTATCTACTGATATCTACTTATAACTTAGCTGTCCACCATTCATCTGAAGCCTTAATGGTTTGTCTTTCTATATCCCAACCAATTCCAATTTTTTCTCTCAATAAAGAGTTTCATAATTACCAATTTTTTTTCACATTATCCCAATGATTCTTAAGTTGCTTTCTATCATATTGTCTACCAGTTTTCTTGTTAAAATTTTCAAGAAAATTCTTCCATCCTTGTTTGTTCAAATGTGTCCCATTTATATTACCTGCTCGAACTTGTTCAACAGCTAAATCAACCCAAATCTCATGTGTTTTTGGATCCCATATTGCTTTTGTTTTTCCTTGTGTTCCATCATTTGGCATCTAATAAAAAATGATAAAACAACACACAAATATGACACTTGAATACATCTATTACTTAAAAAGATAACTAAATTAACATTTCATTGAAACAAGACACTTTGATGAACACACCTAAAACAAGTAGAATTAAATTTAATACTAGGTGAAATTGTATCTTAAAATATTAAAAATTAAAACTATATTATTATTAGTATCCCTTAATATAATTTGAATTTATAATTTTATTGACATGAAATCGATTATGTTTATTATAAGTTGGGTTAAATATAATCGAAAAACCTAGTTTAGAGCATGAATTTTCTCTATTGTAGAAAACATAGAGCCTATGTGAGTCTTAGCAAATGTATGAAGCCAACTAATACTAATAACAATTGTAATTTATCATATCCATAAGAATATTATCAAGAGTCTAAACCACTACTATGAAAAAGATCTTAATTAGAAATTTACAAAATCTACTGACAATTGAGGTTTTTGTGTATATGACACAATATGATACGCAAAAATATTAGGAAAATAAAAAGTTTTAATATATTTTCATTACAATTTAAATGCAAGTTTCTATAAGTTCAAATATTAGGTAATTTTATAATTTATTAAACATATTTTCATTTGATAATTCCATCTCGATATAGCCGAGAAAATCCAAGACAATTATAAGAGGATATATATTTTTTTAATATATAAGCAAACATCTTTATATATGCAAAAACATATATATAAACATATAGGACCACAATATCATATAAAATTTCTTATCCATGTTTTAGGATTAGCTCTATACATATATATATATATTCAATTCAGAGGCTACTAAGTGGCAGTAGCCTATATGTAACAGGTTACACAACCATTCGACGCCTTGTTACAACAGGCTGTTACAGTAGGGCTATGCAACAACCCTGCTACATATAGGTTGCTGCCTCGTGTGCAATTTTCATCCACATATGTGCATGTAAGGAACACGGGGTCTATGCAAAAAACATAGACTTGTTCGGTTCTTAAAAACACTATTTCTTTTGTCTTTTTTCGCAGTCAAACGCACAACCAAACTGGTTAAAAAAAAAAAAAAACAATTCGAACAACCACTTAGTTGCAACGCCATACAGCTTGCAACAACCTACCCGTTTATGCACTGCTGAATTGGACTGCGCATCAAGCTGTCACACAGCCTTTTGCACAGCAGAGCACCCCAAACGCATAAGCCATTCAATGCAAAAGCATCGCATTCATCTACTACAATGCCCGTACGCAACTGCACGCAAAACCGTTTATGCACTGCTGAACTGGATTGCTGTTGCACAGCCATTTGCACAGCCATTCGAGGCAACAAAGCACACCAAACACATTGCCATTCAATGCAGAAGCATTGCATTGATCTGCTACAATGTCGTACGCAACTGGACGCAAAATCATTTATGCATGGATGAACTGGACTACGCATCAAGCTGTCACACAGCCCTTTGTACAGTCATTCGACACAATAGCGCATACCAGATGCACTAGCCATTCAATGCAGAAGCATCGCGTTAATCTGCTACAATGTCTATACCCAATTGGACGCAAAACCAGTTATGTTTAACTGGTGCATCAAACCTAGTGTTCAACTGGTTCAAAACCAATTCACATCCTACCCAAAAAAACCAGTTCAAAATGGAATTTCCTAAACACAGTCTCTAACTCCTCCACTGACAGCGAATTATCATTTTGAGGCGAGCCTTTTGTTGTCAAATTGGAATCAACTGAAGACAGTTGAGATTCGTATATATACAAATTATCATCCCCTTCACTAACATTAAAACTTCTTCTATATCATCCAAGTTTAGATTTGCATATATATACCATAAACACAATTATAAGATGATGTTACTGCTGAGACCAATGTGACATTGTAAGGTGAAAACAATGAAATCTTGGTCTTTACACAACTAAAATAAATATCAATCACAACCAAACAAAAGCTATCCAAAATCAAACAACAAATCATGACAGACCCACATGAGCATCAACATCAAACATGGTATTACAATAATAAAAGCTTGAATAATTTTTGAAGAAAAATTGTACCTTGCTTGCTTTTCAGAAGAAGAAGATCAAGTGAAGCTGTTGATGTTGATGTCTGGAGACCTCTCGAGATGTTAAAACTTCTGAAGAAAAATTGTAGAAGATAATTATGTTGAAGAGCTTTTAAGAAGACAAAGAAGAGCAGAGAAATCACACACTAATAAATGATGAGCAGAGAAAGATTTTACCTTGTATCATACAGATTATAGATCACAAACTAAAGACACCAATTTCTTCTACTTTTTGAGTGAACCCATGTCATCAACTCATGGTGTATAGGGTTCTAATTTTTTTTTTTTTTCTTTCAGAAACGGAAAATAGGTATAGATGGATGAAGAAAAGGATATGGATGAAATATTTGATTTGTTGTTCAATATAGTAAGGGTAAAATTGGAATTATAAAAGATTCATTAACTCATAATTGGCTTTGCGTGTTTTCAGTGAGAAGCCCTTTGTGCCAAAGCTAGAAATTGTGACTTATTTAGGAAGGGTTTTTCAAAACCAAAAGCTGTTTTGAGATCTAATCCAAACACTTGAACAAAATGACTTTTGGCTTATAAAAGCCAAAATAAGCATTTCCACCCATTTCCCAAACAGACCCTAAGATCTGTTAAAATTAAACAACATTATATGTTTCATTCTCAATAATTGTGCAAATATGATATAATTTGCATTAAAAAAAGGTTCGAAATAAGTATAATAATTAGCCAAATTAAAATGTTTCAAATTTAAAGATTAGTTTGTAATAATAAGAAAAAAGGGGAAAAAAATATATGTTTTAATAGGAGAAATGGTTGAAACAAGAGAGAGAGAAAGAGAGAAATGTGGGAAGTGATTGAAAAACAAACGAGGAAAAGAAGGAAAAAGCTTTTCTAAGGGAAGGGATTGAAAAAAAAAAAGGAAGAAAAAGAAAAAGATTAAAAAAAAAAATGGTAAGGAAAGGGAGCAAGGAAGGCGATTGAATCGAACCTCGTTAAGAACGAAGGGAAGACAAGACTTATACTCTCAATGCCTTGCTTATGTTTGTGACAAGCATTTTATTTATATATTTACATATTTGATAACTTAAAAAAATGAGTAAAAACTATTTTGATGAGTATTTAACCATGGACAATTGGACATGGTGGATAACAACAAAGAAAAACAAGCCCCTTTCCACCAGCATTATTCTAAATTAATGATTTCACTCTAGCATTTTATCTATATTTTAAACATCTAACTATTAACTTTGTGAACTTAATCAATTTTTAAAAAAATTTCAAGGGAGGCACAAGCCCCTTTAAGCCCTAAGCTAGGTCCGTCCCTGATTCCGACTTAATGAAGGGGATTTTTTTAAAAAAAATTTTGATTTATCTTTCAAATCTACTTATTTTGTCTGTCACTAACTTTCCACTATTTTCCTTTTAAAAAAAAATCCCATCCATTTTGTAATTTTTTTTTTTCAAATACGTAATAGTTGAATGTAAATTTTCCTCATGCAACAGCCGTGAATTATTTTTTTGTATTATGGGTATGATATATCTATTTCCCGAAAAAGACATTAAAAATTTTTAAAATATAAACCGAAAAGTTTCCCTAAAAAGATATAAAATAATTTTAAAGATGTAGTTCCAATCGATGATTCGTTATTAAGCTGTATCCTGGTAGGATTTACATGTCAACGCGACCAAACGCAGTGATTCGAGAGTCCGCTTGTCTGTAACTCAATACGTGGCATTTGAGTTTCGACACTGAAGCCGATTGCTCGCTCTTTTCTTTTCTTTTTTTTTTTTAAAAAAAAAATGAGCGAGAGCCAGAACCAGAAGCAGAATCAGCAGAAGCGCGAAATCGATTTCGACGACTCCAACTCCAACGATTCGGCGACCAAGAAACCAAGAACCGAAAACGACGTCGTGGAAATCGAAGCGGATGCGGCAGAAGACAAAGGCTCCCGACACTCCATGGAGGACGCGTGGGTCGTCATGCTCCAAACCGAAGCCGATTCTCCTCCCAATTTGAGGTTCTTCTTTCGCTTTGTCAAATGATTAAATAATATCACTTGTTTTTGTTAGTTTTTTGCAATTTCACTTGCGTTTGTTATTATAAAAAAAATAGATGTGCGCATTTTGCGATATACGACGGACATGGAGGTCGGTTGGCTGCAGATTATGCACAAAAGAAGCTACACGCCAACGTAGTCTCTGCTGGCTTACCACGTGAGTTGGTCTGTTTGCTTTAAATGTCTACTTTCATGCTTCATAGTTGCTTTTGAAGGCAACATGTTTTGTTTGTGGATGTCGTCGGCTTCCATTAGATTCTAGTCTTTAATTATTGCTGCGTGATGTTGCAGTTGGATGTTAAAGCCGCCAAAAAGGCCATACTCGATGGTACTCATACAATCTTTTTTAATTATCGTTATGTCTATGGTTTTAAGTTCCTTTATAAGTGATTTTTTCTTTTTTTTTTTTTGTTTTTCGTTTTTTTTAATGTAATGTAGGTTTCCGAAAAACTGATGAATGTCTTCTTCAAGAGAGTGCTTCAGGTATATTCTACTATTGAATCTCCCACGCTTTGCATCATCTTTTTATTTATTCTCAATCTAGGTTTTTGTTTTATATGTTCTTCGTAGGGGGATGGCAGGACGGTGCCACGGCTGTATGTGTCTGGGTACTTGGACGAACTGTAAGTTTGTAACTACTAAAAGTCGTTTTCTCAATTGAATAATTCAACTTGAAAATTCGGTTAAAGGAAACGGACGACCTAGTTGTTGTTTCTGTTCCATATCATGATTATGGTATGTATTATATCTTATCAACTACAGTGATAGAATGTTTCATGACCTTCGTTTACTAATGAATGAAGCTTGTATGAGGGATCTCTCTTTCTCCCTCTTTAGTTTTTTATAGAATAGAGTTTGTGGATCAGTGGTTTGGCTTGTTGATGCTCACTTAAAAAGCTTTGAGATTTTTATCTGAGGGTTTACCATTAATGACCAATGAAATTGCATGCTTAATATAAGTTACTCATGAGTTATGACTTTATCACTTCGTTTTATAGGTGTAATGAATGATTACTACTGCTCCTTGTTTCTAGGTCTTTGTTGCTAACATTGGTGATGCGAAAGCAGTGGTGGCACGATCATCTGTTGCTGATGGATCCCAGAATAATCTGGAAGAATTAAGGTCATTGAAGGCTATTGTGGTGACGAGGGAACACAAAGCCATCTATCCTTAAGAACGTGCTCGCATTCAGAAAGTGAGGATGCATACATGCAAAGCATCTTGAATATAATATCCTCTTTTCTTCTTTCTTGCTTGCTTACACATTACTTTTGTGAAGTTTGAATTTACTTCTTTCTCAAAGAAAAAAAATTGATTTGAAAGAATGCATCAATATGTAATTGCATTTATATGTGTTTATCTAGTCCTGCTCTATGCTGTTATATCATTTGTTATGTGACTCATGCCACGTTGATTGCCTGCTCTGTCTGTAGTGCTTGAACAATGAAGCTGAAACTTGTTTTTGTTCTGAACGTTGTAGAGAGAAATTGTAAAGAACAGTGAGATTTTTTCGCAGAATCTTTGTACTACGTGCCATATCTGGAATCTAGATAATATGTTTTGTTCATTTCCTCCCGTTGTATGAAAAAATTAGACAAAAGTATATGTCAAAGATAATGTCTATAAAGTTAATAGGTAAAGGGAGGGTCATTTGTAGCCTAAACAAGTTGGGTTAACTGCATAGTCAACAGTTTGGATGATAATATGGTGTTCCCAGATTGAAGTATAGATCCCTCTCAATCCATCCTATAAATCCCTCTCAATCCATCATATTAATATTGATTTGGTCATATTATCTCCTGTAGCTTGAACTGAAATTTTATTGTCTACTATCTACTATTTTCAGGCTGGTGGTACTGTGAGTTCAAATGGACGATTACAGGGACGACTTGAAGTTTCTAGGGCCTTTGGAGATCGCCAATTCAAAAAGGTTTCCTGTCCTCATCTCTTTGCTTAAAATGACGTTGTAGTATCAGATTACTTTGTTATGAAGCCCAAAAGCATTTGTCTGTGGTGTTTTTTTTTTTTTTTTATTATTTCTTTCTCAAGTACATTAGCTATTAAGGTATAAAATATACTTTCAAAGAATGCTTTTGTGTATTATATTTCATATCATTGCAATCCTGATATATAAGTATGCTTTGATTATTTTTTTGCTGCATAATGTAATAAATAAACTTATTATGTATGATGTATCAAAATCTGAAAGTAGTTTGTGAATTGCAGTTTGGGGTTGTTGCAACTCCAGACATTCATTCCTTCGAGCTTACAGACAGAGAGCACTTCATCATACTTGGTTGTGATGGACTATGGGGGGTATGTCTTCCATTAATAATTTTGACATATCCATGCATGCAATAATAAGTCCAGATTTTCATTTGGTCTTCTTTCTTAAGTTCTGCTATTATTGTACAATAATATGCTGTATCCGGCTTAGGTGTTTGGACCAAGTGATGCTGTCGAATTTGTTCAGAAATTATTGAAGGTAAGAACTCACTTCCACTTTCTTTTGTCAAAATGAAAGAGGCATTTTGGACCTTTTGGAACTTATTGTTTTCTAGATTATTAGCTATCTTTTTGGTTGAAATATTTATACCCTCATAAAAGGTTGTCCTAATTGGGGATTTTATGGCTTTATTCTTTTATTATTATTTTTTTTAATCTTCTTTTCACCTACTGCTGTTATTAACTATGACATAACGGTCAGATGACAGATAAATGGCCCTATAATTGTGCTTCAGGAGCCATTTTTACTTTTTGGTCAATGTGGCCAGCTCTCTTATAATTTCACAATTGAGCCATGCTACCAACAGTTGCCTAGTGCATACAGTCACTATCACTCCTAATGGGTTGATGAAGAGCAGATATGTGTCCTCAGTACTCTTTTAAGCAGACTTTATAAAAATTACAGATGTGGCAAGTTTCCAGTTATAGACAAATCTAATCTTCCCTTGATATATTCAAAAATGGCATTGGCTTCTCTTGCATGATCCTTTCCCCTGCCCAGATTTATTCACTCCTTTTCATGTTGGTTGTATAAACAAATTAAAATCAATTTGAAACTAAATTCAGATTAAAAGAAGAGTCTTGAACAAAAAAAAAAAAAAATTCTATATTTGATGATAATTATATTATCAATTATAAAACACAATAACGTATTTCACATTGAACTTGTTCAAAAAGACAGATAATAAAAATAAATTTTTTCTTTAATAACCACCAAGCATATTTCTTCATTGATAGCTTCTAAATTTTGTGCTTACAAACTTAAAAATAAAGGTTAGTAAATGATAATACAAAATTCATTTTAGAAATTTTCGTATTGAGAAGAAAAGGAAAAACTGAAAAATATCAGACTCCAGTTTACCATACACATAATTAAATACTGGAAGATCCAACATGCATATGAAAACCTTAGCATATCTGTCATTGATTTGAAGTCTCCTTGCTCTATGCGGAGTGATTGTTGCACAGTCGCCTAGGTGACTGTTGGTACCATGGCTCTTTTCATGGACACATGCATATGTATTTAATCATCAAGTTGAAAGCTCTCTGATCTATCATCTATCTCCATATGTTGTTGCCTATGTGTGGTTCTCTTATATCGATATTTAATTCTTGTTGCTCATGTTCAGTGATTTACTTAAAGAGGCTAACATGTTTGCAGGAAGGTTTATCTGTTACAGCTGTGAGCCGCCGTCTTGTAAGGGAAGCAGTGCTTGAGCGACGCTGCAAAGATAACTGCACTGCGATTGTCATTGTTTTTAAGCACAAGTGATTTAAAGACCACTGTTTTTTCTCAGAAGGAATATCTTGCCCGCTGGTTACCTGTTGCAGAGGGTGTGTATGTTTTTTCGAATGTACCATCTCCCAAAAGCATGCTTCTTGTTGCTCTAATCTGTTATAATTTGCATTGATGAGTTACTCGATTTTGCATAGTGTGCTTGATGCGTTAGGCTTAGCTGCTTAGGGTGTTGTTTTGGCAAGTTGTGGATTGATGAAACCTATATTGATGTATCAGTAATTATACTGGTGTGAAGATCATGACCCTTTTACAAGCTCGTATTACTAAGTCATTATTTAGAGCTTAATTTGTATTATCAGTCCAAATGTAGTGACCAAAATATGAACATGTTGTGGTATGTCATGTTGGACTCAAGTTCACGAGGTATTCAAGCCTTTGTAAGATGTCAATTTCCTTTCTAATTGCTTCTGGTTATCAATTATGGTGCTATTACAATTTTTTTTCCTTTGGTTACCAATATAATTATAATTGTTGGGCTCTTTAGATACTGACACTAAGGAACAGCTCGGACCACAACAATTATTAAATTCTACTTCATTTCTTAGTAGAGAGAGAGAGATCCCACACCAAGTAGAGAAAACTGGTTTTCCAATTTGAGGGACCTGTACATAATTAGCCCCCTGAAAGGCAGGGTCTATGCAAATTGTGTCATTGACAGACCTTGGAATCTGTGATGCTCTTTGTGAGAAAGGCGGAGCGGGTGTGCTGTGGCCACCACGCCGCCAGCCTTCTGAGTGGTGCTATTACAATTTTGCATTTAATGTCTGCTATGAATAATTGTTTTATTTTTTAAGAAAGGTTCTTAATCCATTTAAATATTCATGACTTGAAATAAATTGAAGTTTTGACTGACACATAATCAGTATTCTGTCAAAGCAAATAATTAGGTTGAAACATTAAGACAACTCCCATGTTACTCAAATGATTGAATGTGCACTAGAAAGAATCCCACTTAAATTTAATCATTTTATGATAGCATGGTAGGCAGAATTAAGAGGGAATATTCTCCGAAATTCCAAATTTTAGCTTCCTTCAAAATCATTATATTGATGCTCACTCAAAAATCACTTCGTGTGATATCTTTAAAGAGGAGGTTCATGAATCAGGTGAGGAGATACCAATCTATGATTTTATTATAAATCTTTGTATGCAAGTTGTTCCAAGTCAGATGAGTTCTCGTAATCAACCATCTTTCATCTACTGAGACATTTTATTATTGTATAAAATATATTAAATTCAAATTTGAATTATATTAAGCTAGTAAAAAAATTATATTTATATTATTGTTTTAAGAAAATTAAAATCTGTGTCCCTTAGCCAAATTAATGATCTTTCAAGACAAGTGATGATACAGTTTTATCTTGTTAAGAGACAAGCCGCCTAATACTGAACAAAATTAGAGTTGTTTTTGTAATTAGGTACCGTATCATTTAATCATTAATTTGGTCATCCAAGTCAACTTCTTTAAAATTTTTAAATCAATTAAAAAAGAAGCTTAGATAAAATAAAATAGGAACGTGTCTTAAAACATCAAAGTAATGCATGAACCTCACTCTATACCAGAAAACAAAAATGTATCTATTATTAGTTTGCAACAGCCTAAATATTTCCTTAATAACGGGGAATCCTCAATCTTTTTTCGTTCATCAAACTCTAAATTAGATACAAATGTCCCTTTATTGGGAGGAAACTTGTATGACACATATCCGGGTAGGTGACCTGAACCGATTTGAACAGTTGATCGCTTGATTAAAACAAAAGGTCTTGTCATCCGATCAAATCTTTGGAGATTTATAACATATGCTTGACATTGAAAATAATAAAATGTGGTTACTGACTGGAGTTATGGTAAGTCCGGTCGTGTGGCAATTTTCAAAACTTGATACAAAATTTAATATTTGACTACATGTGATTTCTCTCTATTAAGACAATTTTTCTTCTCTATACAAAGCATAAAAGATATCCAAATCATATGGAAGATCACATGCCCCTTAATTGATTCCTTCAAAAGATTTCATCAAGCACACCCTCTCTGAGTTCTAACAGACCATTAGTGGTGTTACAGAAAGTATCATTATTATCAATCAACATTTGGCATGAAAATTATGTACACAAAAGACAAACCATCCATTTTGGAAACTAATAAATTTATTGGCAAAGAGCAATGATAGATTAGAAACAAATCAAACAATTAGCCTGCCAAACATGTTAAGTAGTAAAATGAAGTATTGATGGAATCACAATTAATCTTTGGAAGATAAGTCAAGTTGGCCACTCTACTACCTGTCCAACATGCTATACCTCAACACTGTCTCCCGACCAAAAGGAACTTCAAATCAAGATTCAACAGAAAAAAAAAAAAAAGATTTAGAGCAAAATCAATCACAGAAGGGGATTGCATGCAATTACAATACCTATAACCAATATTTATAATAATCATACATGTATATATGCAACATTGCTCTATTATTTCATCATGAATTATCATTCGCATGTGCTTTGTAGACAGTTAGCCACCCAAATTCTTCAAGCAACATATATTTTACAAATATAAATACTTGATGCATATCCATATCATATATAAGCAAGCACCTTCCTATGTGATTGTACTTGCAAACAAGGAAAAAGGGAACATAGATAGACATAAAATATGGCAAGGGAAATTATTGTTTCTGAGAAAATGAAACTTCTAGTGGCATTGCTTGGCCTGCAGTTCTGCTTTGCAGGATTTCATATTGTCAGCAGAGTTGCACTTGACATTGGTGTCAGTAAAGTGGTTTACCCAGTTTATAGAAACATCATTGCCCTCCTTTTACTGGGACCTTTTGCTTATTTCTTAGAGAAGTGAGTCACATTTTAGACTTGATGTATTTATTATTATTGTGTCATGGTTGGTTCCTTAATTGCTAATGTGTGTGTGTTAATTTCAGGAAGGAAAGACCACCTCTGACCTTTTCTTTACTGGTTCAGTTCTTTCTTCTTGCATTATTGGGGTAAGAAATAAGAGCAAATCAGCATCAGTCTATTAGTAATTTAATGTAATTAATCAGCTATTTCTGGCTTGTCAGAATTACAGCAAACCAAGGATTTTATCTTTTGGGGTTGTACTATGCATCTCCAACCTTTGCTTCTGCAATGCAGAACTCAGTTCCTGCAATCACTTTTATAATGGCTTCCGCTCTAAGGTAATTCAGCCTTAAGTCTTTTGACTGTAATTCTATATATATTAATTTTATGCTCTCTTACTCAGGCTGGAGCAAGTTAATTTTGGAAGAAGAGATGGGTTGGCAAAGCTTCTGGGAAGTGTTGTTAGTGTGGGGGGTGCTACTATCATTACACTTTACAAGGGACCTCCTTTGCTGCACCACACACAGCAAACACAAGCAAGTACCGTGGAACAAGTCATGTCTTCCAAGAAATTACAGAACTGGACTTGGGGTTGCATCTTCTTGCTTGGACACTGCATGTCATGGGCTGCTTGGATGGTCCTTCAGGTCAGCTAATGATTCTCAACATTGCATATGTCCTATTTTACCATATCCTAATCAGTATCCAATACATTTCTTGCAGTACCATCATACCAAACACACGACAATTTATCTGTATTCAATATACCCAACATAATATCTAGTAAATCCAAGTCCAACTGCACATACCAAAGGATCACTATGATAATGTTTGACTTAACCTAAACCACATATACATCTATAATCACATTTCTTCATTTTTTATTGGTTCTATATTCATGACTTCTTTGATAAGTAACCTCAGCGTAGGAGCTGATATGTTTAGTTAAAAATTGTTGCAGGCTCCTGTGTTGAAGAATTACCCAGCCAAACTGACACTCACTTCATTTACATGCCTTTTTGGACTGATTCAATTCCTAGTCATTGCAGCATTCGTAGACCCTGACATCAACCGATGGAAAATCCAATCAGGGGAAGAGCTTTTCACAATCCTATATGCGGTAATGACTTCAACTCAGTACTCCCCATTTGTTATTTCTTGATGGAAAATCAGCTGAGTGTGTTTTGTGTTTGTTCAGGGTGTTGTGGCTTCTGGGATTGTGATATCTTTACAAACATGGTGTATTCATAAGGGTGGCCCCGTGTTTGTTGCTGTCTTCCAACCTATGCAGACTCTCTTGGTAGCAATCATGGCAACTTTAATTCTTGGTGATCAGTTATATTCTGGAGGGTAAGAAGGAATTCAATAAAAACAATATTAATATAACTTTGAGGGGACAATTAATTGTATATGCGGTGCCACTTGAAGCTCTTAACATGGTGCAGTCATTATATCGGTCCCAAGCTGTAAATAGTGTGCCACACTAATATTGATTAAATGTACTCTTGATTTGTTTGCAGGATTGTTGGTGCAATTTTCATTGTGTTGGGGCTTTACTTGGTTCTAGGGGGCAAATCTGAAGAGAAAAAGGTGGAAAACCAAGAGAAGGAAGAGTCATTAACAAAGCACCTTCTTGATGATGAATCCAAAGACATACCATGAAAGATCCTTCAGTTGACATAAGTGCAGTGACTCAACATGTAAATCTAAGGGGCCTTTTTTTTTTTTTTTGTTACAATGTGAAATTTCTTCTTTGTCAAGCTAACGTGACATTATATGGTCAGTTAGCTAGAAAAGAGGCTTCATAACTTGCACAATGCTATGCTACCAAAAGATGAGTACAAATTGACATTTCTCTTAGCAGAATGCCCAACCATCTACAACTGCATCAGATATAAAACTTTCTCATTCACCTTCAAATCTAGATCTTAAATTATTTTACATTGAACTAATAACTACCTTATAATATATATGGTATCTAGATCTTAAATTATTTACATTGAACTAATAACTACCTTATAATATATATGGTAAATGATGTTCACATAACTAATAACTAGCTTATAATATATATGGTAAATGATGTTCACATAATATGTGGTGTAAAATTTGAGCATTATTATTTTGGAACATATAACATTATCAACCCGAAAGAATACAGTGTGCACACTGAAATAAAAATATCTAAAAGCATCATTAAACATTTGAATTTAAGTACATTGAAAAATCAGTAAGAAGAAATGGATTGCTCATTTGCCAGATAAAAAGAGAAGGGTTTTACTAATTTACTGGTTGGATAAGGTCATACATCAATAACGACCATTAGATTGGTTATAATTGTGATTATTAAAGAATATTTAATGATTGTTATTAATGGATAACCTTATCTAACCAATAAGATAGCCAAACTCGAAAGAAAAAGAAAAATATCTAGAGGCTTCAAAAAAAAAATGAGGAAATTACAATTTACCTACTCTGATGAAAACTATATTAAGGCGGAGCAATATTTTGTATTTTATTACAAAAGACCCCCTTATCGTCAGATACGCTCTGTTAATGTTAACCGAGGCAAGGGTAAAATTGTCATTACAGTGAACATGATGTGTCACGTGGGCTGAGCCGGTGGAAGTTAATGTGATATGATTGGATGGAAAAAAATTAATAAAAAAAGGGATACACAAGGCAACTGAAAAGACACCAGTTGAAAGGGCGCCAAAAAAAACACTCACCAGACCTTCCCTTTCAATGAGATTGATCCAGAGCAACCACTAACCCTAAAAAACAAACCCACTTTTTCCCTTGTGTTGTTAGATGAAACCCAAAAAATAATACCCAGAGCTGTTGTTTGAGATAGCGTGGTCGTTAGTGACGAGAAAAAATCCACAAAAAAGATACGTATCATTCTATTTTTCAAAAAAACACTAGATTTGTTTGTTGCATGTGTTCTAATTTTGGTTGAAAGGAAGGAATTTGTTTTGTTTGGCCAAAAAAGGTGATTTTCATTTGTTTTGTGATGGTCGTTTGTAAAATGGGTTTACGAGTAAATTGGTTTGTTAAAAAAACTCATTTTTTTGTGTGTTTAACTGAGTTTTTCGTTGGTTTAGAGTCTTTTGTAAGCTGGATTTGAGTGTAAAGTGGGTTTTTATTGTTGATATGATTGAATGACCTGGGTTCGTTGTTTTTTGATGTCAGGTTGTAAATTGTGTTTAGTTGTAAACTTGGTTTGTGTTGGTGTAAAGTGTGTTTGTGTTGTTTAAAAGGTTGAATGAACTGGGTTTATTGTTGTTTATTTTATTTAATTATTTATTTTCTTACATTGATACTTTGTGTTGTTTTTATTCTTGAATGATCTTAGTGTTTAAAATAGATTTGTGCAATGTTTGTTCAGATTTCTTCGTGGTTGTTTTGTGAATGCTGGCTTACTGTTTTGCATGTTGTTAATTTTTTGTGAACAAGGTATGTATTTTTGTATATGTTTAAACTGTGTTCGATTTTTATGATCAAATATATATATTTATGTTTCTGTTATGTATATTGTTAATATATGTTTATATGTATGTAATTGTTAATATATGTTTATATATGTCCATAATTTATTACACATTTAATAATAAAATGTTTGATTAAGCAAAGTAATGTCATTTTGAACAAGGTGTGTGCTTTGATTTTGAGACTAATGTCCATCATATTTTATTATTTTTCAACCTTTTTTGCTTTGTCTCTTTTACTGGGTTTCTTGTATTGTTCAGTGGTAGTGTAGTACTAATCATATAATAATATTTGCAAGAGATGGTTTAGATTATTTGTCTATATTGCTCGCCCAAAACAGTACTGAATTAAGCCAAAAATAAAAAATAAAATGGAAGCCAAAGATTTAATTGAACAAAAACATGTGCAACAGGTAAAATCTATATATTTAATATGAATATATATAGAAAGGTCAATTATATTAGTTATGAATAAATATTTAATTATGAATATATAAAGAAAGGTAAATTATGAATATATGTGGAAAGGTAAAACAGAAGCCAAACATCTTAAAATATATAGTAAAATAAATTTTGTAACACTCTCCCCTCGATTCTCCGCATACCAGACATCGATAACCGAGAGGGAGGACGTTACGACATTTTTATTACTTATTTACGAAAATCCATTTACTAATTTAATATAATTTATTGAAAATCTGACAGAATTTCCTATGTTTTATTGAGAAAACCAAAATTCTCAAAACCTATATAATTAAAGAAACACTTTAAATGTAATTTCCATTTTCTCAACTTCTATACTGGGACACCCCGTCCGTTTCGAAATTACTTCTACACACAATCTCAACCCAAAGTAAACATTTTCTAATTATATTTTCAAAACAAAGTAAACACAAATACTTTAAAACATTACATCAACTAATTTTCTTATCTTTTTGAGAAAACATTTAGAACCATAATTCAAAATTTATATACATTATAATTTACAAGGTTTTACACACATATACATTTAAATAGACAAAATGTAAGTTCATAAACTTTCTTTTAACAAAATATGCACATGTCAAGTATGACTACCAAAAGGATTGAAATTTGATGTGACTCTGGAAGCGCAATGAAAGGATCTTCTTGTCGGACTCTCACTCTCAACTCACATCAACTACTTGCTCATGGAAAATCCAACACACTAAACAAAATAGCTTAGTTGGTATACACAAAATAATATCAATCACAAAATTTCATAAACATAGCACGTACATGTTACCTTTTCACAAAACAATTAACGTTCAATATAACATATTTTCAAACAATCAATCAAAATTTTATAAAATGTATTTCAACCACATAGGTTCCACTTAAATTCATTATCGATTATTATTATACCATAAGAGCCTTTTGTAAATGCTGTCACGATACCATGGATTGGTACGGATTTCACATCTATCTCCAGCATCGGACACTCGATGGCTACCCGTCGAAGCTCAATTTCACATTCTTTTCATATTCTGGACCGGACACTCGGTGCCTCTCAAAGTCCATTAATCATATCATATATACACGTAATGGCGCAGTACTGCTAATAATATCCTATTGACATGCCAAACACCAATCTCCACCTACCAATGTACAGGTTTACTCAGACTCTATATAATTTTATTAATAACGAAAATTATCATTTTCAATTAAACTTTATTTCCTAATTACATTCGTTTTACATTTCCACTTGGTTCCAAAAGATGATTTTCGAATTTTTCTCTTCGAAATCATCATTAATCACACAACTCATCGCCCCATAATATAAATAGCATGTGAATATAAACGAAACGATAAAAATGTCCATTGGTTTCTCTATGTCTTTAATTTCGACTAAGGGGTATAATTCTTGAAAATGGATTTCGTCTTCAAAAGTCATGTCATAAATCACTTTAATATAATTCGTCAGACACGTATATAAGCTTAAAAATCACAAAAATACCCCTAACCCTTATTTGGTTCAAATTCGGACATAAAGGGGATTTTACCCGAAAGTTTTATTTTACTTGGTTTTAACCCATAAAATCCCTTCCATTATTATCCTACCAACACATACATATCATAAATAACAACTCATCACATAAAAATCATATTATCGCAAAGTTACGAAACAAAATAATAAATTTTCGTTACTAAAAAAATTAAATTTCGAAAATAGGTGTATACCAACCTTTTAGAGCTTATACCTAAGCTCCTAGCACTCTAAATAGAAGCTCAAAGCTTCTCCTTGCCCTTGCTAATCTCTCCACACCTTAATTCATCACATAGGGTTTAAAATTTATACTTTAAGACCATGAAAAACAAAATAACTTAATTAAATACAAAACCCACTAATTATTCATGTTTATGGATGCATTTATGTGCTTAAAAATCGATTGGAACACAAAAAAAAAAATAACGAAAACAGCGCTTACTTCATTAAAACACTATAGATCCGAAAATATAACTTGAATTTTAGGAGATTTTTGCAAGAAATGAGATAATAGATAGTTAGGAGGGCTTAAATGGAAGAAAACTTAAGTAATTTTTGGCTTGAAAATGAAAAAAAAAAAAAATTGAGAGCAAAGTTACAGCAGCCTGGTCACGAGAGGAAGAAGAAGATCTGAAAATTTTTTAGATTTTTTTGCCTTTTTATACTAATATGTTTTTTAAAATTACACTTTGACCCCTAAACTTTTTAAAATTTCACTTTGACCCAAAAATTCTGACACACGCCCCTCTCCTATTGAACAATACTAACAACTCATCAATAATAAATTTTCATCATCAAATCTCTCCCAATAAAATTCTAATTGAATTCTTTTGCTAAAAAAGTTTACTTTCAAAAATAAATTATTAGAAAAACTATTAAATTTTCTAACAATTTACTATATTAATTCAGTAATTATATTAATTATAAATAACTAAATTTTAATCCTATTTAATGCAATTATATTCTAGATTTAATAATATTACTTATACGGAAGTAATTATCGGGATGTTACAAATTCTATATATGTAATTATGAATATGTTTATATATGTTTTTTGTATCAATATGTAATATGATTGTTATTGCTTTGTGTGTATATGTTTATATGCTTGTTTGTCTGATATGGTAATGTTTCTTATGTGAACAAGATGGCTGGTTTCTACTGCACTGCCACAATTTTGGGTAAAACCCATGATCTTGGTAGGTTTGATCGAGACTATGTTTCTTTGAAGATGTTATGGGACACTGTGAAGTTTGTTACCCTAGGTGTTGATAGTGCAATTAGGGATGTTTTTAAACAAGAGGTGGTAATTCCATGGAGTCATGAGGTGAGAGCCATCAAGTTTGATGCTGACTTCATAGATGTGCTTGAGGAGTTTGAGAGGAGAGGAGAGAATCGGGTCCATTTCAATATAAAGTATGTTAATGGGCCTAACCAATCACAGCCCAACAAAGATAATGTTATATCGATTGAGTCAAAATCATTTCCACATGGAGGTGAATGTGGTAGTGAGTCTAAGGGTAGTGTTCATGAGGATAGTAGTGATAGTGAGAATGAAAACTATAATGTTGATAATGCAGTTGATAGTGATATTAAGGATGATACCAAAGAGCAGGTTGGTAGGAAAGGTATTGTTGGTAGGGATCAACAAGGTGATCATGATTGTTTGTCTGATATTAATGAGGAAAATTTAAGTGGAGAGAGGATAGTGGAGGTTGGTAGTGATAGTGATGATCACACTAGGATTCGAGTGAAGGGTAAGACATTCCAATTGGGTGAGGATGGTAAAATTGTATTGGAGAATAGGCTTTTGTTTAGGGATATGCGACATTTTAGGGAAGTAATGAAAGACTTTTCAATTCAGGAGGGGTTTAGATTGAATAGGATAAAAAATGAGCGTAGGAGAATTATAATGGGATGTAAGGCAGATGGGTGTGGGTAGAGAGTTCATGGTAGTCATAGTCGGGATAGACGTTGTCACCAGCTCAAAACTATAAGACCTACCCATAATTGTTTGGCTGTGACAAAGAACATAGATGTAAATTATAGGTGGATAGGGAATAAATTTGAGAGGTTGATTAAGGAGAACCCTGAAATAAATGTGAATATTTTGCAAACTATTGTTATGAACCATTGTGGTGTCAAAGTTCCCTTCCACACATTATATAGGGCTAGGATTCATGCTTTACAGCTTGGCAATGAGGCTCACAAAGAGAGTTACAATAAATTGTATAGATACGGGCATCTCATTAGGGAAAGGGACCCTGGTTCTTCTATTTTTGTCAGCACCCTTAGAAACAACCCAGATCCTAATGTTCCTGCTCACTTCAATAGATTCTTCCTTAGTTTCCAAGCACAGAAAATGGGGTTCATAGAGGGATGTAGGCCATTTATTGGCTTAAGTAGATGCCATTTGAAGGGTCCATATCAGGATATCCTGCTTAGTGCAGTAGCTGTTGATGCAAACTTTGAGGCTTTTCCTTTGGCACTTTGTGTGTGTGAAATTGAGAATGGAGAGACATGGGGATGGTTTCTCAATCTATTGTATGAACACATAGACATGATTGACAGTAGAGTTGTATGTTTTATGACATATAGGCAAAAGAGAATTCTTGTAGCCTTGGTTGACAATTGGCAATCTACGTATAATTTTAGATTTTGTGGGAGGCATATACTGGCTAATATGATAAGTAAATATCGGATAGATTATTTGAAGGTTTTGTTTTGGGCAGCAGCTAGAAGTCCTAACAAGGTGGACTTTTTGGATAACATGGAAAAAATCAAGCAAACTAGTATAGATGCATATAATTACTTGATGAAAATTCAAGTGTCATCTTGGAGTGTGCATGGTTTTAATAGGGAGACCAAATCCGATAACATCACTAACAACATTGTGGAGACATTTAACTCTTGGATGAATCCATTTAAAGTCATGCTTATGTTGACAATGTTGGAGACAATTAGGAAGAAGTTGATGACTAGGGCATATGATAGGTATGAAGTTGCTATGATATGGGATTCTGACATCCCATCAAGAGTGAGAAAAGCCCTTTAAAAGACTCAAAAATTGGGCAGACATTTCAATCCCCTACAGAGTGGTGAATGGTCTTTTGAGGTGGTAGACGGGGCTAGACAATTTGTAGTTGAACTAGATAAGAAGTCGTGTGATTGTGGTCTTTGGTTTGTACGCGGACTACCTTGTAATCATGGTATGGCATGCATTACAAAGAAAAGACTCATCCATGAGGAATATGTCCATGAATACATGAAGAAGGAAGCATACCTAAAGACATATGTTCATCGCATACCTCCGCTTCCAGATGAGAATGCATGGCCTAATGTCCACTTTCACACAGTGCTACCACCCCTAGTAAAGAGAAAAGCTGGCAGGCCTAAGAAAAGCAGGAATAAAGAGACAACTGAACCAAATAAGGGCCAAAAATTTGTAGGTGTCCGATGTAGAATCTGTAAAGAAGTTGGACACAATAGTAGAACTTGCAAGAACAAAAGAACTACAGCCCCTTCAACTAGTAGAACCAAAAGAAAGAAGACAGAGGTTAGCAGCACTAATAAATTTGCTACAGGTTAGCAGCACATCTCAAGGGGCATGGCAGAGCAATAGGGGCACAAATCAGAATACAGAGCATAAAACATCGACCAAAACTGAGGTATAATGTGATCTTAATCTGTTTCTATGTAACATATGTATATAATTCTTTGTTACTAAAAAAAATGATACATGTTAGGGGTACAGCTCAAGAGGCAAGGCAGAGGAACAATATGGGGGCAACACCATCATCCATTGCAGCACAAACCTAATTAATAGCTCCATCACAAAATATTCCTAGAGAAACTGTCAACAGGGTAGTTTTGATATTCAAGTTCTTTGGACAAATGTGTTTATATTCAAGTTGTTATATATATTAATTGATATTCAATTGATTGTGTATGTATACAGGTTATTTGGTTTCCAAGTAGACAGCCAATTACAACTAGTCAAGTGCATAACGTGCCAACTACGATCACTCATGTGCATAATGTTGTTTGTAGCTAGAACCATTCTCAAAGTGCACCTATTAGTTCTCAATATGTTCAAGGTTAGTCAATCTGTAATATGAATTTCCTTCATAGTTTCCATTGCTTTACACTTAAGGCTGTTATTGACATTGTTTCATTGATGTTCTAACAGATAGTCAACATGATGGAAATTCTGCCAGGTTGTAGATGTTGGCTAGTTCACCAGTGATGGTAGTTATTATTGTTAGTTACATACATGTCAGTCTACTTTTTTGAAACTCAATGTTGCAGATATTGAGTTCATGTCATTTTTGCTTAGCACTAGTTACTTTTGGTTAGTTTCTCTTGTTAATGTTCTATTAGATGTTGGCAATTGAGGGAATTATTATTTTACCACTGTTTTTGGTTATCTTAAATCTATCACTATCACATTTTGGATGTTGGTAGTGGTAATGTATTGTGCTACTAGAATTGGTTTTCTTATATATATCACATATTGGATGTTTTTATTTTGGCCAGTGTTGTTGTCTTTTGGTACTACTATAATTCCTCCATCAATTTGGCTACTTGATGTTGAAGAATTAGAAGCACCTTCCATGGACCTTTTCTTCTAGTTGTATTGTGCTTGTTAAATAGAAATATTTGGGTTGAAAAAATGGAATATGAGCAATTAATTTGTGTCAAAAAAATGGGTGCATAACATGCCAAAAAAAAAAATGTGTATAAGGTGGGGTTAAAATAGCCTTAAAAAAATTGGTGCAAAACATGCAAAAATGGGTGTATGAGATGAGGCTTATATAGCCTGATATGTGGCCATTGCAACGGCTACATCAATTTTATCCCATTGTAATTTTTTTTTAATGAGGGTAATTATGATATTTAAAAAAATAAGGATAATTTTGGTATTAAAAAAAAAAAAAAACTAACTGCTAATAGTTGTTGTCCTCAATTCTCGCTGCCAATATCCTTTTTTTTTTAAAATTTTTTATTACTTTTTTTCATTATTATATGAGATCAATTGGGTCAACAAACTCATGCAAGGGCATTTCTGTCTTTTTATCATATTTATACTGTTCATAGTTAATTTTAACAGACATCCACTATTGCTAGGGGGTTTTTTGTAATAAATTATAAAATATTGCTCCATTTGAATATAGTTTTCATTTGGGTAGCTAAATTGTAATTTTCTTTAAAAAAATATATATATCTAGATTTAGATTTCAGCATGTTAACAGGTACAAATTTGTTATTACTGACTGAAATTACATTTAAACACTTTTTGTGTAATTTACTTTATTTCCCTCTTGTTATCACATTCTCCGTTATTCATAACTCTTACCATTCTTTATCAGTATAAATATAAATGTTTTAAGTAAAAAGAAAAAAAAAATACATTTATTGTTGACACCCAGATTTCAGTCAACAACAAAGTCAAAGGTTGATTGGTTGAATGAATCTAGGATGCTGGGATGGAACTTATTTTATTAATTAACATCATGGAAGTGCTCGTTGTGTGAGTATATAATGGTGCGTTTACTTCACTTGGAGGAATCGGAATGGGAATCGGAATGATCTGGAATCGGAATGACTTGGAATCGGAATGAAGTATCGGAATCAGAATAAATTGTTTACTTCAACTGTAACAATCGGAATCGGAATCAGCAGTATTCCCATTAAGTTGTTTTCTTTACTTTGGAATCGGAATGAATTAATTATAAGTTACAAAAATACCCTTAATTAAAATTATGGATTAATTACAATGTACAAAATTTTGTTTAAAATGTTAGTGTTATCTTTTTATCTTGTAATTCATCATAATAAGCTAAAAAAAAAAAAAAAATTCTTAACAATTTGACAATATCATTGTAAGCATTTTGTGTATTTATTATTTTATTTTTAGAAGAAGATATTATGTATTTATATGGTATATCAAATCATTTTTTTTTAATTATATATAAAATATTACCTAAATTTTCTTAACCGTATTATTGTAATAGTTTTCAAAATATAACATTTTGCACTAACATATTTTTTTATGAAAACTTATAGCATATGTAAATATTTATATTTATAAATATAAAACAAAGGGAATAAACTAAAACACATTTTTTAAAGAAGGGTATAAGGGACATTTTACCTTGACAAAGGGAATGGGAATGGGATTCCCAAGTGGGTTGGGGGGAATGGGATCCCATTCCTCAACCCCAAATTGATGTGGGGCCCACTCTTTCATTCCCATTACGGAATGGATTTTAAGCAAGTAAACACCATCAATCAATCCCATTCCTGATTTCCATTCCCCAATCCATGAAGTAAACACACCCTAAGGTTTGAACAGCTACGGTTTGAAATGGTGTCTAAGATTGAGAGACTATGTTGCATGAATTTGGCTCTAGTCACGACGGCCGAGAGAGTGCCTGCAAAAAGAAGAGAGATGTCAGGGGAGTTGGCAATTGAGCCAGCTTTCTGACGCTCAAATCAGTACACTGGGACAAGGCAGTAGATAGATTTTAAAGGGCACAAACCTTTCAAATGAAGAAAAATCTCATATTTATGGGCAATGATTTGGTGGGTTACATGGGTTATTTGAGTGCTTCTATGTCCTATGGATAGGGTTGTCAAGGTATTAGATTTGCTTATCGAGCAGATATTGACCTGATATACTATCTCATGCTCAATGCTTTTCTAGATTATTGCATTTAATGTGACATTTTTATGGAGACATTTATTGCGCCTATCATCATAATAAATGTGCTAATTAATGCTATTTTCCTATAATTTTAAATTTACTTTTATAGGTTTTATTACTTTTTTTATATAATTTTTGTTTTTATTAAGCATGATTAAATGTGAGAATATTTTCGTTTGCTTTTTCTATTCAATAGGGATAATTTGATCTTTTGCGTCATTATGCATATCACAATGCACTTTTCTATTATAGATATAATAGTAGATGGTAAAATAAGATTTTAAAAAATTATAAAAATTAATTAATGATTACATGATTACATCAAATTATAAAGAAAAAATGAGATTACCCCTTCACTATATCAAAGCTGCAGGTGTCATGGAGCTCTGTCGCCTATTAATACTAGATGGATAAATTCGTCTTTTGCTTAGTTAGTTAATTAAATTGTAAGAAAAAGCTTTTCATTAAAGGAAAAAAAAAAAAAAAAAACAATTTTAACTCAAACGCCCTCCACTCTCCCTCGAACTCGAATCGGAAAGACGTGTTTGGTGTCAAAAGTAATCTGTCCCGGCATAAAACCTCAGGGGCTCGGGTGTAATTTCTCCTTCTACAGTTATAATTGACAATAGTATTGTAACAGTCTCTTAAACCCTAATAAACAGTCTCCCAGTCCCACCCGCCATCAATCCGATATCCAAGTCAGTTGATCTTTTTCAATCTGTTAGTGGGTTCTGTTGGAGAGAAGAATGCATTACTGCAAGAGTTGTGCAAAGAATGTGGTTGGACATCGTCCCTACGATTCCCAATTGTAAGTACTTCCACTTCTTCTTCTGCTTTTTTTTATTTTAAATTTTTTTTTTTGTTGGTGAATTTGAATTGTTGATTTGTGTTTGAATTTTAGATGCTGTGATATATGTGGGAGGGTCTTAGATTTCGATAATTTAACAACTGAAATCCAATTTACTAAAAATGCCGCTGGACAGGTATTCCTTTATTGCTAGAATTCAATTCTCAAAACATGTTGTTGATTTCGGCTATACGATATTGAAGATTTTTATATGTTTGATTTTTGTATGCTTTTTTGAAATTCATTGATTTCATAGAGCCAAATGTCTGGAAGTTTTATAAGGACTATTCAAAGTGAATTCGGAGCTTCACGAGAAAGACTACTACAAACAGGTGTCCTGTTGTTTTATGCTTGTTTATGTTGGTTTGGTTGGTTATCACTGGACTATGCTTGTTTGGTTTATTGTGTTTTTGGTATTGATTGATTACTTTCTGGTGATTGCAGCTTACGAGGATATGAGAATGATGAAGGATGCATTAGAGATTGATGATAGTGATGAGATTGTTCAAACAGCCAAACGCTTTTATCAAGTATGCCTTTTCTTAACTAACTAATTATTGCCATTGGTTGTTGTTTTCTTATTATGATTTTCTAATATTTGAATCTCCCTTGGAAAGATTGCTGTTTCTCGTAATTTCACCAAGGGGCGTAGAAGGGAACTAGTACAAGCTTCGTGTCTTTATTGTGCCTGCCGGTATGAAGTTTCTTAATGCCTACATTGATTTCTACACAAGGATGTGTTTCTTTTCTCTACTTTCAATGCTGAAACAAACTGTCACAAAAAATATTAGAAATTGTAAAAAAAAAAAAAAAAAAAGTGGTGGGGCATTGAGAAGCCGGTTTCTTAGAATCTCGTTCTGGTTTTGCTTTGAATCAGCCAATCATTTGTGTAACAGCATGAATATTGATAATAGGGGGAGAGGGTTATGAATAATGGAGGGGTTATGAATAATGGAGTTAAAAGATAGCAAGAGAGGAATAACATAAATTACTTAAAACCATTTGTTTGTAATTTTAGTCATTATTTACTAATTTGTACATGCTGATTCTAATTTTGTTTTATTTTTTTTGGTTTGCAGGCAAACGAGCAAGCCATTTCTTCTTATCGATTTTTCAATGTACCTAAATGTAAATGTGTAAGGATGCTGTTTATTCGTGTTTTTTTTTTTTTTTTAAATTATTATTACTTGTGAAATTTAATGTTTTATATCTGTTTTCATATTGAAATATCTCTAGCACATTATGATCTACTGTCGTTTTCATTTAAATTGTTTTGCAGTTATGAGCTAGGTGCCGTTTATTTGCAGCTTTGCCATGTGTTATACCTTGCAGATGAACCTGATTTTCAAAAGCTACTTGACCCTTCCATTTTTTTGCCTAGATTTACTAACCGTAAGTTTCTGTAATCAATTTGGCATTGTTTAGCCTTATACTCAGTGTATAAAAATTAGCTTGAACTAGTGGCTCATGAAATTTTTGTCATCCCTGCAAAAAAAAAAAAGAAAAAAAAAAAGGAGAATTGTTTTCATTGCAGGCATTAGTCTCTAAAGATTTTGTCGGTGTGCTGTTTTTGATATGACCGTCCAGTTGCATATTTATGTGTTGAACTTGACTTTTTTAATGGTGCCTGTTTATATTCTAACCAAGTATTCGTTACTTATACTAATATCTGTATGTGTAATGACTGCAAATTTTGTGTGTGTGTGTGTGTGTGTGTGTGTAAATCTAGGCTACTTGACTCTTTCACCACGTTGGATCTGAAGTAGGTTACAAACAAGTTCTGTATGCTGCCAAATTTATGAAGTATTCAATTGGATGAGGAACATCAGAGCATGTATCATAGAATTTGGTGTTCTTTTTTATTTTTATTTTAAAAGTGGCAAAAGGTAAAGCAGTTTGTAGATGATGTATCTGGTGAGGGCCGAAATAGCGAAAAAGAACTTAAGAGAAAGGGGAGAAATTGGACCGGAAAGTAAATGTCTGTTTAATTCTTATTCATTCAAGTCTGTGAAAGAAAAATACCTAGGTTCCTTTTTATATGTTTAAACAGGGACACAAAGAAGGCAGCAATCCACCTTTCCAAAACCCAAAGATCTCAGTCAGATAAAATTGGAAAGCAATGATGTGGATCAAAATTAAATTGAAGATTCTAGTCAAAATCAAATTAAATATACTAGTCAAAATCAAGTAATCCGTTTTCCCAAAAAGGAAAAAAAAAAAACAAATAATTTAAGTCTTCATCATACACCTGAAATATGCATGTATTTCTTAGAATTTTCTATGTCAGCATCATTCTAAAGCCTAGGGAAAATTAATTTCCAATGAACATAAAAGAGATGGCTAATCTATAACTTGATTGCCTTTATCCTGTTTATGTGCGTAAGTAGATTGATTTCATCCATCTTTGGGCGAATAAGTGGGTTTACTTGTTTATCGGTGGCTTTTACTTGTTTATTGGTGCCTTTTTCACTTTAGAGTTGCATTCTCATTTTACTAACTCGTACTTAGTACTAACTACACCTCTAAATCACATACATTTGAAGTGTGGTGCAGTTTATACTGTACGTCTGCTGAATATATGCGAAATTGACACATGTTGCTCTGATGGTTAACATTTGGTGTTGTACGCATTATAAAAATGTTTGTGGCAGTTCTAGAATCATAGGATTGAATGAAATATGAAAATTCCCTATTGGGTGTGGTTTTATTTAACAGATTTGGGTTATTTTGGTTACTAATTGTGATTTGTTATGATATTACCAAATTATGTTCCCTTTTGTTTGGAGTCTTTGTGGGCTTTATTGTTTCCTACTCCTCTTGTTTTGATGTTTTTGTTTTTGGAATTAGAAAATATCTTATGCTTTTGTACAAGAGCAGGACTTGTTGGCTAAACAAACCAAGTGATTTGGAAATTTGTTTAAGCCCTCCATAAACTTTTAGAATTTTACAAAAACCTCATTTAAAATTTGTTTAGAGACCTTCCCATGGAGCTTATTTTTGACAAAATATGGAATTACCCCAATCTAACTTTGTTAGGACCTTAAGGCAGCTCATAAAGGGCCGAATTGGGTCCACAAATTTTGAAAGAGATTGAATAAAGCGAAACAGACGTACTTACAAGCAACTAGATTTATCTCAAGATATGAGATGTCGGTTTTTGCTGAGTAATCGAAAGGTAGGGATTTTTTTTATGATGAATTGACCTGAGCACTTAATTTGGGTAGTTTATTGTATGTACTGCAAGTATTCTGGAATATACTGACTGGTTTATTTTTTAAAAACAATAAAGTATAAGAATTATTGGATTAAGTGAAACATAATAAATGGTTACTTGAAGGTTGGTAGCTATAAATTACATGGCTGTTGAAGATTTTTAATGTGAATTTGAGTGTGCATTGATTGCAAAGTTGAGAATATATCCTTTTATATTATTGTGAAATGAGTCTGTTAGACTACCAACTAGACACCGGGGACACCACTTGAACAAAACCGGCTGTAAAAGTAGAAGATTCAAATTTTCAGAGGACTGGTTGGATGATTGGTCTGATTGGATTAGACCACCCGAATGCTATAACCATATGTAGAGTGATCTAATGGTGGTTGAAGCAGCGAGGCTGTTCTACACTTTTAGGCAAATTTGACTGTTGTTTTTGGGCAAATTTTACCAGCCATGATGGTTCCTAAAGAATAAATTCAGTGATCTAAATTAATGATAAATTTGCTTAGGAAAATGTGATTCATATCTTTAGCAAGCTTAAGCAATCATCTCACATATGATTATGAGTAAAATTTGAAATCCTGAAACTATGAAGCTTTTCTGTTTGAATGTGCAACCTGTTTGTCATTGCTTGATTGATTGGGACATTTTAGTTATGTTGTCTCACCAGTATACACATTATCATCAATAATCAAATTGTTTGATATCATTAAAATTAGAAATCAAAGCTTTGGGCCTAACAACGAGCATTCATGACAAAAGTGAAGAGGAATTCAATGATATTAACCTGGTTTTAATGTACATCTTCATCAAAATTTTAATTAATTTCTGTTGCTGTTGTGCAGTAGATATGGCCACACTCCACAGCCAATCTTTGTTGTTTTAAATTTAGTTCTAGAAATGCACCCTTTAATACTAAATTATAATTCAATCTTTACGTACTTTGCCAGTTTTTATAATTTTGGTATCTCCATCAAAAAACTATTATGTTTATTCTAATGTCTTTGGTTGGCTACTCTTGTGGGTTTAGGTGGTCATGGTTAACATCTTCCTGATAAATGACTTAAATTTTTACTTTATTTGTTGTGTTCGCCAGATTAGAAAGTTTTATTAGTGAAAATTTCTGCATGGTTTTTTGTTCTTTGGTCTTGTCAAATTCCATTTCAATAGTTTTAGCTATCATATCACTTTTGCCTTATGCTTCACTTTGTGGAATACCTAATTGAGTTTTTTATCATTACTTTTAGAATTTTCTTGCTGCATGGAGCTTTTGTCCTCTCTAGAATTGATGTAATAGAAGTTGTAACTTAATTTTAATGTTATGGATTTAAAATCTACAAATCGCATTAAATTACACAATAGCTCTTAATAAGAAACTTGGCTGTGGTAGCTTACCTTTACCAAGTTCTTATTATAGCGGGGTCTCATTTTTTATCTGCTATAATTGGTATCTCTTTTTCAAGTTAACTGGGTAGATTGTTTGGATTCTGAGTAAATTTTTTCCTGGAATGATATTTGCATTCCTGTAGTCTGTAGATGATCAGAATTCTTGGTTAAAGTATGTTACTGTTCCTCACTTGCTCATTCACACCCTCACACATCATTTTCCATCCCTTTCCTTCTTTAATTCCAGTTCATGCATTGTTTATTTTCTGCTATGATTTGGTATCTATATTCCTTCAATCACATAAAAGTTTTTTTGTAATTGCATTATAATTCTTTGACTGTTATTGTGCATTATCTTGTTACTCACTCTTTATTTGACAAATTACACAAACACCAATATGTTTGCAGGTTTAGAAGCAAGTAAGAAGGTTTGTGATACTGCTCGGGACATTCTAGCTAGCATGAAGCGGGATTGGATGACGGTTTGATATTATTTTCCCATATCATATTTTGCTGCAGTTGGGGCACTATGAATTGGTGATGATTATTAAAATTGAAGTATGACTTATGTTAATTTACAGACAGGGAGAAAACCCAGTGGATTATGTGGTGCTGCACTATACATATCTGCACTTACACATGGTTGCAAGTTTTCCAAGTCAAAAATTGTAAGTCATACTTTCTCTTGGTAACCAAATGTCACATTGGTGAAACAAAATATCCATTGATTAGCTTTATAATAACCAGTAATTTAGAATCTAACTCATGTAGTACGGCCTTGGTCATATTTTAAGTGAAAGGATTACATTTTGATCCAAGGAACATGGTTCACTTCATGATATGACCCCCATGGGATGGGTTTGGAGATATCTCCTTTGGAGAAGGGTTGTTAACAATTACTGACTCATTTCTAGGCTGGGAAGGGGTTAGATCACTTGTTATTACCCAATATTCTGTTTAGGTTTTACCAGCACACCTTCCACACTTTTTCGTTTAGATGCAAGAAAGATATGCCTGACTTTGATCCCCTTTACAGGAGATCCTTTTTTATCAAGTGCACAAAATATTGATGACGGTTTGGTCATAGCATATGCAGAAGACATCTATTGCTTAGAAAAGCCCAAGGCAGTGATTTATAAGATCCAATCTTTATAACAAGAACTGTCTATTGAAAAATCTTCAGCATGCAATTTAAGCATTTTATAGTTTTATATTTTTTTATGCATATAACTATAATTATCGGGGCAAGGCAGGGCAAAATGGTCTGGGACTTAGGTTTCCACCTGAAATGAAATTCAGTTTTAAGATACTATCTCGTCCATGCTACTGTGCCCAAAAAATAAGTATGTAATTCACTCAAAGTGGGACAGGCTCAATGGGGAGATATTCCTAAGAGGTTCCATGACTTTAGCTTTAGGTTTTCATTGTTAATCTTTTATAATTTTCTGTATCATACTTTTTTTATGCTGAAATTAGATTTGTCTGCTAATTGGTAATTGAAGGTAAATAGGAGTTTGAAATGTGAAGGTTTTTCAAATAAGGGAGAGAATCACTATGAGAAAAATGGAAGTCCCTGATTCCTAATTTTGTAAAAATGTGGTACTTAATTGGGTAGATGTGATTCCTGTTCTTTCTTGCATATCTAGACAAACCTAACAGCCTAAAATACTTTGCTAGAAGAACTTGAAAACGGGCTTTTACTTAGAATACTTTGTAATTCATTCTAATTGGTATGCAAGTGATCCATATTATTTCATTTGCTTTACTATCTTCTTTATAGTGTGACTAGAATGTTCAACATTTTATTGTATGGTATTATATTCTAAGAGTTCTAATTTTTTAATAGGTAAGCATTGTGCATGTATGTGAAGCAACATTGACAAAGCGTTTGGTTGAATTCGAGAACACGGATTCTGGAAGCTTAACGGTATGTTCTTGCAACATGCATATTGATAAAGCATAAATAAATTTAGCATGATGAAATAAATTCAGTGTTTTGTTTCCTTAGTGGTTGCATAAGGTTTAAAATTGTAGAATTTATATGTAGTTCTGTTGTCAGCTTAAATGAAGTGTTCCTCCCGTTGTCCAAGTATCTTCTCTCATTCAAAGCAACATAACATTTATGACTTACAAAATGTGTGATTCTGTGTTACTGTATGATTGTTTATTCCAATCTTGCTTTTTAGTTTTGTTTTTTGTTTGTTCTTTTGGTGGACTTCTGGTTCACTTTTGTATCCTTTTTCTTCTTTAATAAATTTTTGTTTCCTATCAAAAAAAGGATAGAAAGGACAGATTTATATAATAGAATAAGATTTTGGGGAAGATGCACTTGTTATCTTTTTATTGTATGAGCTGTAAGATTACAGAGGACATGGAAATTATGGAAAATGTTTACCTGTTAGGTGATGAAGTAAATACTTAGGTATTTGCACGAATGATGTGTGTTATGATTTAGTAGCTATTGAAGTATATCTGCTTAACAAATAATCAGATGGTTAAGTTTTACTTATTACGCATTGTTATAATTTGTTGTTACATATTTGATATTTATCATACTTAGAATATGAGTCAAAAGTTTTGGTCATGGGTTCTTTGACATGATAGGTTTGGGAATTGGAGAGAACTTTTTGGTTTAAAAAGTGAAAAGTAATTTAAAAGTCAAATCCAGCAACAACAACCACAACCACCGTATTCAATGAAACCCATGTGGAATTTGGGTTTCTTATGTCCTGTCTTGTAGTATACAAAAGCACTGTACAACTATGACACATCCGAGAGACAAACACTGGACACAAAAAAAGTAACTTGCCTTACAACCAATTCCAATCCAGTCTTATCTCTAGCACTGCAAACACAGCCCAAGGTGCCTGATTCTGCTTCTTTATTGTTGGGAAAGTAGTAACATTCTACCGCTGCTATGGTCTAATCTAGAAATTTAGTTATATGATCAGTGAGCTTGCTTGGGAAATATAAATCTAAGTTGGTTCATTCCATTCCCTTTTTAAGTGATATTGACCTTCATATATGTGTGTGTGTGTGTGAAAACAACACTCGGTAATGATTAGAAGTGATATTGATTAATTTGACATAATATACTGTTTTAAGTCCAATCCTCCATTCCTCCTCTCATTTCCTGGCCACCAAAGGCATTAGTGAAAATAAAGCCCAATGTAATTGCTGCGCGTGTCACATTGGTTTCATTTTATTTTTTCATCCATTTTTGTGTATCGGTTTGGTCAATTACATGACCTCAAGTTTTTTTCCATTAATTTTTTTCATCGATTTTTCTTACACTAGATGGAAGACTTCATTGCTAAAAAAAATGAGCCTCAAGAAGACACCTCAATCGAATTCCAAAATAATGGGTTTAAACTGTCTGCCACAAGTGAGGTTCTCTGCAAGCATAAGGACAGTGGTAAACCTTTTGCATATGGACTTTGTAAAAATTGTTATGATGAAGTAAGTTTTCATGCACTTTTCCTAACTTTCCTCTTTACCAGTTCATGAAATTATTGACCATTAAACTACAAACATTTATATCATTGAAGAATATGTTTCGTGTTTTCATTGGTTTGTTCAGTTCATGACAATTTCAGAAGGACTTGAGGGAGGATCAGATCCTCCTGCTTTCCAGGCTGCTGAGAGAGAAAGAATAGCTAAAGAATCTGCTGAAGAAAATACAAACGTAAGCGTACTTACTGAACATTTCCAGGGGTTAAACAACAAAAACAACGAATCTTGTGTACCCGCTAATCTTCAACTATTTATTTTTTTTTGAATTTCTGTCTCACTATCTTGTTTATGTCTTTTATTATTTGTTTTATGTGTAATTTAAATTGATAATTGTGCAGACAATCTCAAATATAGTGGTGGGTAACTTAATGGACCCTCCTGATCATATTATATCGATAATTTAGGGTAATAAGGATTGCTTGTTATATCAGTCTAATCCTTGGTTTGTGTGACTTACGTAGTATACTTTTCATTTTAATCAATTTTTCAGTGAAAAATATTGGAATTAGCTAATTAGGAATTTAGCATTTCAAGGAATGAAGAGTATTTCCTTTATTGCCTTCATTTTATATACAGGATGTATCCTCTTTGGTTTTTATAGACATATCTTAAATTGGCAAAAGTTTATATATATAATAAAGTACAGTTTAAGATTCTATGTTCTATTTGTCACTTTTCATATTGAAATTCGACAAAATTATTATAATTACTCTTTGGCTTTCAATTGATAGTTTGGAAGAGAACTGAATGACTCATTCGTGAGCAGAAATGAAGAAGTGCAATCGCAAGTGCCAGAGAGTATTGGCAAGTTATTCAGTTCTATTCTTGTGAAGCTCTATTTCATACTTGGTCTCATATTGCTAGGTCAGTTGTCTGATTGGTTTATATATTTTCTCAAAAATGTACTTTTGTGGTGATTTCAGGGCCTGGTACTAAGCAATCAGAAATTAATGAGGGTGTCTATGATAAATTACCTGGAGATGATGCTAATACTGAAGCTTCAGATGAATCGGACAACTTTTCTGATATTGATGATTTTGAGGTGTAGATTTAAATTCTGCTGCCATTTTTCGTAAATTTTTAAGGCATCTAAATATTTAATATTACTTTATTCTAGTTGACACGCACACATATACACATGCATATATAAAGAGAAAAGCAGTGGTTATTATCTGGTTCCTTTTTTCTTTTCCTATTCTTTGGGGGTGCATAGAAAGTTGCTTCCAAACTTCTATGGAGTACAGAAAGTTCTCAGAACTTCTTGTCATGCTTGCTCATCTTGATCTTCTTATGGAACCACATTTCCCACCATATAATATGCATAGTTCAAATTAGAATCATTTGTGAAGTGTGGTTTCCATGTATAATCCATTTTGGGTTCACGCAAGTCCCATAACAGGGTTTTGATGTCCCTACTTTGGGAATTGGGATTGTAGAGTTTGTAGACTTAGAGATGCTCTGACTTTCTGTTCGTATGTGATCCTGTCTTCCCTTTTTTGCTTTATATTCTCTTTTATCAAGGGTTGTTGATAACTGCTGTTCATAATGAAATTCATGGGCATTGTTCAGTTCTTCTTTGTCCTAAAAAAACATGGTTTTTTCTTTATATACCTAATGTCTCACAACATTCATAGCGTTCCTTTTATTGCTGTACCAGAACTTTCGCTATCTCATTGCCAGCTGTCTAAGTGAATTGTCTTATCAGGATTCTACATTATTTTTTAAATATATACTTCTACAAACCCTGAAACCCAGTATTTCACCATCAGAAATCTGACACAATTTTCCTCAACCTCAGTGCACTAACCAAACAGTATCAGATTTTTTCTTTTATTATTGTCCAAAATCTATTCACTCTTTAAGTATTTGCTTGTTACCATTTCTGTAATCTTTGCTTTCAATGATAAATCAGAACTAATAAGTTTCTCAATACTGGTGCAATAAATAAACTATAATTAAAAACTGTTGCATCTTATAGTCCTCAATAAACAGATGCTGAAAAAGATAATTTAAGAATGTCTTTTGATTAAAGAGTTTAGAAGTTTATGTCTTTAATTTATTCCTTTTTGTGGCTTGTGCTGTAGACTTCTTCATACTTAAAAACATTCTTTTAATTTGAGAATTTTTAGGGAACAGTGAGGTTCAATCATTTTATTTCTATTTTCGGAAAACTACGTGAGACATATTAGAATTTGGAATATTACGCTTAACACTTGCAGTTTTGGCGTTTAACCTTTCAAAGATGTTTGAATATTTATGTACCCACAAATTAGTTTTACCACAAAGAAGACAGGAACAATGTATCAGGAGGGCCCTTATAGATAGAGATTAGTGCAATCTTTATTGTATGTTCTCTATGTCTAACCCCAACTAAAGTAACTAAGTATGTTCTTATGTTTAACCCCAATTTAGCTAATATGTTCTCATGTCTAATCCTAATCCAACAAGCTATGTTAATTGTTACCTGCTTCAGTCCTGCATGAAATAACCTTGAGAAGCTAATTTTTCTGGAGCTTACCTGATTGCATTTTGTCAGATTTTGTTCTTTCAGTGCTGCATAATTTCTTAGATGACTTTACCAATCTTTTCCTCTCATTTGCAAATTAAAATATAACCAGCACAGTCAGTTCATCGTGTCAAAATTGTTTCTCCTTGGTGCTCACTGGCAATTGCTTAAAACCACCAATTTTTATTTGCAACCGTTGTTTACTTAAATCTTGACTTCTTTCTCTTGATAATGGATAGTAATTAAAATTAAGCTGTATTGTGTCAACTGCATCATGTTTTAAACCACTTCACATCACATTAACTTAATGATTTCCAACCATTGGGGATAAGTTCTCCTGTGTGGTAAAGTCATTGTTCAAAAAATTATTGCGAGTGTTTGTAAATGTTATTGTTGGGCCATTTTCTAACATTTTAAGCTTTTAGGTTGAGTGTTACTAGCATGTTATTGGAGCCAGTTTGTCCAAGTGTGCTTGGTTCAAGTCCCCCCCCTCTGATTCCTGTTATCCATTATTTGAATTTGTTTTGTATTTGTATTTGGACTTGAGCCATCTCGCAAGACGAACCGTCTTGCATGTGAGGGGGGTTTTAGAGTGCTTGAATACTACATTAGGCCCTTTCATTATAACTTAAGTTTTTGGGTTGTGTGGTTACTAATAAAGATCTCCAATGATATTTGGTGCAAATGCTTGTCATTTTCTACTTTATTTTCTCTTTGTTTGTGATATTTGTCATTGTTAACCGGAAGGTCATAACAGTTAAAGGGGTTTTTAGCATAACTGATCTTTCTAAATTGCATTTTTGCTGACTCGGTTGTTAGTCTGCTATTCTCTGCTTAAATAATGCATTTGCAGTAGCCTTTATGATGTATTCATTTATATATTAGTTTAGTTATGCGTATCCATCCTAATTCATTGATTCAGTATTTGGAACATCACTCAATTTCTTATGGTTTTGTCTCACAGGTTGATGGTTATCTTCATAATGAGGAGGAGAAGCATTACAAAAAGATAATTTGGGAAGAAATGAACCGAGAGTATCTTGAGGTGACACAAATCATAAGTTTTTAAACCCAAGATTCATTAAGATATTGAACAGAGACTTATTTGCTACTCTTGACGTCATGTGTTCTCATAAATCTTGTTGCCTGACATGTGGCACGTGAATCAAGTGACACTGTCCACAGTTTTAGAGGCCATTTACTGATTTGCTGGGTTTATATGGTTCCTAATTGGATAAGTGACACTATCCATAGTTTTAGAGGCCATTTGCTGATTTTCTTAGGAATATGTTTATTATTTGGTAATCTTGAATCATTGAAAGACGGAGGTGTGTTTTCCATTATTGCTATGAGGGTAACTTGAATCCTGATAAATTTGTTAATATAATCAATAATCTCACTCCCATCTCTTCAGGTGGTCATCACACACACGCACACAAGGATACAAGTCACTCACAGAACACACATGCACATGCTTCAATGATTTTTTTTTGTTGTTGGGATTCACGTGCTGTGAAATGTTCTAGGAACAAGCAGCTAAGGAGGCAGCTGCAGCAGCTGCTAAAGAAGCATTTGAGGCTAATTACAAGGATTGTCCAGAGGGCTTGAAAGCTGCTCAGGAGCTTGCTGCTGCTGTGGCAAAATCTAAAAAGGTGATTTTCTAGACATTAATTTAAGTGATATTTGTGATTTTACCCATAATGCCAGAGTGCTAGAATTTCTTTCACTTCATTTGGCTTCTAGCTTTGAGGTTTTGATTTGCTATAATATGTGTGTCTGTTATTCATTTCAGTTATCAGACTATATCATTATTAAAATCAGGTACTATTGTTTGACAAACTTCGTTCACTTTCTGTTTTCGAACTGTTTTCTTTGATTTTCAATTTCAGGAAAGGCAACAGAAGCGAGCTGCTGAAATAAGAAATTCTGCTCCTGCTACGACTGCTTTAGAAGCTACTCGCCAAATGCTGGCTAAAAAGGTACCGAACTGGACTGAAACCCTTCCTTTTTCCTACAACTCCTCAAAAGCTCGACTCCTCTTTTCATTGCAGAGACCTCTTTTTATTGCAAGTCTCTGCAATGAAAAGAGAGAATATAATAATAGAAGTCACTTCAGAGAACAAAAAGATTGCAAAAACTTCTTAAAATGAAAACTTTACTTGTTTTTGAATCTCATTTCTAATTTTAGACAAGCTTCAGGTAAATGTCTGATTTTATAATAACACTCACTTGGAGAGCAGTGATTTTTCTGAGGCCCAGTTACTAGCCATGTGATAAACAAACATGGGATCGAGCATATGTGCCAAATTTCTTTACCTGATATATGACAGCCTACTCTATAAATAGTCTCAATCAACCAACGTTGAATGCATCCATTTGTTAGCATGTGCAGGTGTTTTTATTGTTCTTTGTCTAGCTGATGTGGTTTTATGGCTTTGGTTTCTTTGCAGAGACTCAGCTCCAAAATCAACTATGATTTACTGAAGGATCTTTTTGATGACTCTGTATGTCTCTCTTTATTTTGCTGGCATTCATTTTTAGGTTTATTGTTTCTCTTTTTTTCCCCTATTTATGAATGCAATTATTGGAACATCTACACTATACATGTATTCATATTTGTGTTAATGTACTTTTATTGTCATCATCAATTGCAGACCTTTAATGATTGTGCTTGATCTTTTATAGTCAGTAGCACATATTATTTTTAATTTGGATGGTAAAAAAGTAGATAGCATAAAAACCTTTGAATGTTACATAAAGGTGAATGGATGAAATAAGAGAAGAGGTGGTTTATGTAGGAGTCATTGGTGTTCTCCAGCAGACACTCTCTCTTTCTGCATGCACGATCCTTTTACGTTGCTAATTATCCACTACCACTTGCACTGTATTAATTCTGTCAACTTGTGATCTTGAAACCATGTAAACTAGAAGACAAGCAGTTCCAGACAGTAACTAAAATACCATAGGAATCTAGCCAGAAATAGATAATCAGCTTATGAAACATAATCCCATACTGGATTCTTTTGTTATTTTTACATTTTAAACGGGTCACAACTCTGTTGTTTAAGGCTTTAGACTCGCAACATATTATTATTGTGACATTACATCAATGAATTGCCACATGGAATAGGTTTTTGTCTTTTCATGTATTCAAGATTGAGACAATCAAGTACATAATTGGTGGTTATTGCTAGTCTTTTGGTCCTTACATACCTTTTGTCAACTTGTTGACTATAATAGTCATATGTTGTTGAAGACAGTATTTAAAATTTATGCAAGCAGCTGTTGCATTTGTCGGTTTAAATGAGGATTTAATTGCAAATTTGGGTGTTGGGGTCAATTAATTTCTTAATAGGTGGCTCCAGAGGATGCAAAGAAGCAACGGACTGAATCACATGCTGACAGTGATAACAAGTTGCCCAAAAGTGGGAACCAAGAGCGTGAAACCGAAGAAAAGTTAAAAAATGGTGATTTGGAGCCTGAAGACAATTACCAAGATGATGTGGATGCAGAAGAAGCATATGGAAATGAAATGGATGAAAATGTAGATGAAACTTACTATTATGATGGTGAGGAGGATTATGGTTATGATGGATTCTGAATAAATTTAAATCTGTTCATTCTTTTGACATTTACAATACATATTGTATAGGATGGTCTTTGATGACCTTATCAGTAATAAGTGAGAATGTACAATTACTATTTGTATATTACATCACAGTAAAAAGTAAATATAAGCAGTAGGTATTGCAATTATATGTTATACTGGCATTATTGATAATTGTCAAGTTCTTTCGTTAATGTATCAAGAAATTTTACAGCTTTTATAATAAATCAGACCCTTGTCATTTTGCTGTTATTTAGTTGCTAATTTCTCCTTTGTATCACTAGGTAATTTTTTTTTTCTTTTTTCTTTTTAATCTTTTTCAGTAAAATAGCTCTGTAATTTTGAATTTACATAGAAGCGCCCTGTAGAAGACACCATTATTTAAAAACTCAGAATAATTTCCGTTATATTAGGTACTTAATTAAATTTAAAAGTAGAGGTTCGTTTTATGAAAAAGTAGTAAATTTTTTGGAGGACAGTTGCAATTACTCTCCATCGTATATCCAAAGTTTTGAATTTCTTTATGCACGGCAAAAATTTTAGATAATAAGACCACCTTCTCTGGAATAGTAGTGACCCAACACTTCATTATTCTTGATTCATGATGAGTTATCAAAAAAATGCAACCTCTTTTTGTTCATAGATGGATTGGAAACAGATTTCATTTATAAAACATTGAAATAGCATAGTTGTGTAAAACTACTTATACCAATTATCTCAAAAAAAAAAGAAAAAAAAGAAAAAAAAAAAAAGGCCCTACTCATACCAATATAAATACTATTAGTTGGTATCTGTCACTTAGAGCTTTTGCAATTGCAACAATGCAAAGGGCAACCTCTGAGGGAGATGGATATAGCATGCATTTATTAAATTTTGTTCTTTCCAGTTAAATTTACTGCCAGAGTGTAATTATAATGACAGATGCAATTACGAGAGCTCAAATTTTAGGGAAAAATAGCAACTCAAGTTTCTCAAGAAAATGCTGGAATGTCAAAAGCTATCTAGGAATCCCAATCCATATACTTCTATCAGATGTTGATGGATCACTTGGCTACAATATCAACATAAAACAAAAGATGTCTTCAACTATCGTTATTATCTTTTGTCAAACGAGATAAAGGACCTTGGGTCTCGTAAAATCCAAGCGCCCTTCAATCCCCAGTAACCAAAACGAAGAATATAGAAAGAAGGAAAAAGGGGAAAAGAAAGAAGAAGCCACAAAGTAAGTTCTTGGCAGACAGGTATCAAGAGATGATAAAGCATACAGAATAGTAGTTGCAGTTGCCATTACACTACTACGTTACTAACGCACCATCAATGGTTCTTGATTTTAAATTGTATTGTCTATCTCAAAATTAGCTAGGGTATTAACATTCAGTCAACTGACGAGCTTTTTTAGATCAAAGGCAAGCAGACAAAATGATAAAACTAGTACACATACAAATACTGATGTAAAGTGGCCACCATTTTGTGTTTTCTGATTCCCAATTTTAGTAAGATTTCTCCCATTATCAATGAATTTAAGAATATGATATTTAAATTTTAAGAACAGGTGCTTTGAGAAAATAAGTGCTGAGGGCATATATTCGAGTGGCATGAACCCCAGCCCAGATAGAAACATATCAAAGGAAAACACTGAACATCATATGCCCAGTAGAAATCTCTGAACGGAGAACCAAAATAAAAACTAAAAACCCATTACACAGCCTAGTCCCCTTCACTGATGATCAGTTAACCTAGTAGACTGAGTTTGCCAATTTAGGACACAACACATCCTAGATGACATCCATTAATAGAAGGTACTCTTTTCCAAATGTAATTATACTTCAACAGGGTTCCACACAGATAATTCTCATACTGTGTAGAATAAGCAAAGCAGATATAGCATCATAATAACTGTATGCAGTGCAGCCAAGACAGGAAATAGACCTCCATCCTAACGCAAGTAAAAAGTGTTATGGCAATTGCAGCATAAATGGAAAGCAACTTAGTTGCAAGATTTACTGAACTGCACGGTACAAGCTTAAAGATGGTAAGCAATTTGGGTATAATGTGTCTCATGGACCATCTAGACGCTCTTAAAAGCTTTAAATTGTCAGAAGCACCACAGGGATTGTGAAACCCAACCCCAACAACTTCGTGCATCCTCCTTAAGAGATTTGAAACCCAACAAATTAGCAGATGTAACCAATGGATGATGAATACCGTCAGTAGTATGCACTTAACATGCAACTAGGTTTCCAGACAATTCCAAAACTAAAGCTAGAATCAATTTTCCATTATGCGCTAAGACTGACTTTAAATCAAAGGAAAACCATGACCTAATATGAAAGTTCGTTGTTTTTCAAAGATTTACTCATCTAAAGACGAAATAATACATGTACAACTTGATTTAGAGATCCTAAACAAATATTGTAAAGCACGAGATGCTTTACTAGGACTAATCAATTCTTCTGATTATATATTAGTTGGGCATCATACATATTACCATAAAGCATAAAGTAACCAAAAATGTGTTAAGAACATTTCTGTTATATCACAAAGAACATAGAAGCATGATAAATATATTATCATTTCTTTTCAAAAACTTCTCTGGTAACTAAAACAATACTATGACCATTTAAATTGTATATAATCAACTGCTCAGCGTATAATTAATCTACCGCCACATATAAAGGTGAAACATTACTCATAAGACATCATCAAACCAACATCATTGCATAAAAACAAACAAAACAGAGCACTTTGACAAAACACCATAACATACACCAAAATCAAACCAATGATTTGGTGACTAAAAACAACAATGTCAAAATTCTTCAAAATGAATCCTAAAACCGAACAGATACAAATTCAAGTAGTACACAAACATAAAACATAACTAGGAACCAACAGTTGATCCTCAGAATTCAAACTACCTCACGGTAACAATATCATCAATCTTCAAAATCATCCTCACACACTCGGTGGCCAGTGTGATAGCACTAGTGCTCACAAGCAGTGGTTGCACCACATTCTCCTCCAAAATATTCGTAATTTGCCCCTTCCTCACGTTGATACCAGCATTAATCTCGCCCTGAGCATGCCTGTTCCTCAGCTCAGTCACAATAGCAATCGGATTCAACCCTGCATTCTCAGCCAACGTATAAGGAATAACCTCCAACGCCTCTGCAAACGACCTCACACAATAACCTTCCATCCCGTGTAAAACCTTTGCCCACGCGCCCAGCTGCCTTGACAGCTCAATCTCGGGTGCACCACCACCGGCAATCAAAAACCGCTTGTTCACCAAGCACCTAACAACGCACAAAGCATCGTGCAAGCTCCTTTCGGCCTCATCAATCACCAGCTGATTTGACCCACGAACAAGCACAGTAGTAGTCCTACCCATATCCTTAATGCCCGTAATCTTGACAATCTTTCCACCATCTCCAAGCGAAACCTCCTCCACCAAATCAGCATACCCCAATTTCTCAGCGCGGAAATGATCAATATTCGCAATGGGCAAACAGTTCAATGTCTTGGTAATAAACTCAATCTCATCTCTCTCCACATCCTTAACCACCAAAATCTTCGATTTTGCCAAATAATGCAATGACAAATCCGTCACGGCGTCTCTCAAAATGCTCTTTTGAATCAACAACACATTGCACCCAGTTGCTTTGATCTTCTTAATCATCCCCAATATATAATTCCTCTCCTCCTTCAAAATCCTATCCATCTGGGTGTAGTCCGAAACCACGATGCTCTGCTCAATGTCCGTCTTTGGAGGCGATATTTGAAACTGGATCACTGCAATTTTCGCCTTCTCAACCCGGGTTGGGCCGCCAGCAGCGTGACTCACTTTTTTATCAAAGACCAGACCTTTCACCATCTCGGTGTCGTCCACGGTGCCTCCCAGCTTCTTCACAATCTTGATGTCTCTCAAATCGACCAAATCGGGTTTCGCTGGGTCCACCACTGATAAGACGCCGTCCCCGCCAATGGCGCCAGTAATGTCGAGTACTGACTCACCACCTTGCTGTTTAGCGAGGTGCTGGCCGATTTTATCAAGCTTTCGCGGTCTGATAGCTCGACAGGGACGGCCATCGCCGTTAGGACGTCGACGGCCTTGATGGAAGCCTTGTGGAGTGAATCGGAAATGACGGTCGGGTGGATTCCGTTCGAGAGGAGGCTGAGGCACTGCTTTAAGAGGGCGCCGGCGATGACGACAACAGTGGTGGTGCCGTCTCCGGCGGCGGAGTCCTGTGACTTGGAGAGCTCAACGAGCATCTTGGCGGCGGGCTGGAGGACCTCCATTTTGTTGAGGATGGTGGCGCCATCGTTGGTTATGATGACGTCGCCGGTGGCCGTGGAGATCATCTTGTCCATTCCTTTGGGGCCGAGGCTGGTCCTGACGGCGTCGGCCACCGCGCGGGCAGCCACGATGTTGGCCTGGCGGATGTCCTCCTTCCGCTTATTGTCCACGTAGGACTCGGTCTTGGAGGACGAGGAGATGGAGCGAGGCTGAGGCACTGCCGGCGCCGCCATTCTTTATCACGAAACCCTAACCCTAATACTACTTTTCGAAGTGGAATGAGAGAGAGAGAGAGTGTGTGTATATGGAAATGGTTGTACGGAAACCCTAGAAAAGGAGTGGGCTCTGGAACCGGGAGACTCAATTTGCGACGAGTCCAGAGACTTCAGTGACGAACATAAGTGTTTTTGGGGTTTAATGGGTGCTGTTTGGCTACATGGATTGGGTTCTTCTCCATCTGGAATTAATGCTAACTGCGTGCCCACAATATCCGAACACAGCCGCGTCTTCAACTTTTTTTTTTTAATGGTAAATTACATTTATTTCTTTGCTTTTTATTTTTAATGGTAAATTACATTAAATTAATTGATCACCCAATAAAACCGTATTAGCCCATATATTTATAGCTTTATCAGTTTACCTATTTAATTTTTTTTTAACAATTAATACAGTTTTAAATGAATTGCACGATTTCAATTCAAGTAAACTCATTCAATAGATTAAGAAAATAATCTATAACACAATCATCATTCAACATAAATTTACAATAAAGTATCATGAAATTTTAATAGAATATTCCCAAATAAAATCTCATACATGAAAAATAATATGTGTTGAATGGATTAATGAATTCAAGAGAGTTAATTTAAATATGACTCATTTATTTAACACATTTAGACTTCATTTGGTATAGTTTCTCCAAATAAATTTTTTAGAAGTAAATCTTTTGGAAATAGTTATTTGAAAAAGAAGTTATTGATTGTTTAATTATTAATTAAAAAAGCTCTTTTAAATTATAGACTGTTTGATTAAATTATTTTTAAAGTATTTTTAGATCATTAATTTACAAATGGTATGAGAGAGAAGAGTAGTGTATTCATTCTAGAAATGTAATTGTTTCAACCTTAACCATAAAAAATTAATCAATCAAACAACCAGTAATTATTTGATATAAGTATATTTTCAAAATATAGATTTTTAATAAAATAAATATAAAATTATTTTGTTTCTCTATTTTTTATTTTCAAAAGAGAAGTGTTTATTTAGATATGTTAATAAGGTTTTACATCTTCAATTTTATTTGATTTAAGTATATTTTCAATAACATTTCATTAATGAAATATCATGTGACTTTTCAAATCATTATCTTTAAAACAACTCAATAAAAAAACAGCACCGTCTTTGAAATTATATATAAAAAACTCAAAGTCTAGCACTAATAACAGAAAATCAGTACAAATAACAGAAACTAAGTAATTTCGATGCATGAGAAGAATTGAAATTCGATGGCGTTCCTCATCCATCTCACGTTCACGAAATAAATCTGTTATACTCTTCTCCAACTCTTTCTTTTTCATTTTCTTCTTCTTCAGGGAGTAGCTTATTATTATTATCATCATATGATTTAAACTCTTGATCGGCATTCGAATGAATTCGTATGAAATTATAAAAAGTCATTGAAGCAATTACAATTTCGCTTGCTTGCTTGCTAAAAGGGAAGTTAGGCATTGGGCGCTAAATTTTTCATCTATTTTTCCACACACCAAATGTTATCTCAATAGTATATCTCAATGAAGAGTGTGTATGATTAAATATTTCTTTTTTCCCTCTTGGTTGACTTCCACATCGAAAATCTAAAAGATGATAAACGCTCTCCCTTGTACGGCCCTAAATAGCCCTTCATGTGAGGGTATCCGACATCTACAAGGTAATACATACCTACATTGACAAACAATTATATAATTTAAAATTGGTTACTTATGAAATTATTATAAATATGACAAAATCATATATATATATCATATGCACACTAACCTTTTGGTGGATGAGGAAAATGCAAATTTTTTCTTCATAAAGCCTCCAAAAAAATGCGGGTGTCATGGGCACTACCTTCCTATCCAGCCCATGCAAATGTAAAGCATATATTAAAATCACATACAACCATCACATTTTGAGTAGGAACCCCTTTTCTACCAATATATGGTACTTGCTTTGATGTGGGCATCACAATTGGTATATGTGTTCCATCAATTGCACCAATACAATCTTTAAAATAGGGCCAATATCGATTATCATCCTTAATTTTTTTTGGAATTCCTTTAAAATATGGGTCAAATGGTCTTACAATGTCAACAGCCATATTTTAAACAACATCTAACACTATTCCAAACCACCTAGATACAGTGTCACCTGAATATTCTAATCTTTCTTGAACTATTCTATTCCTAAATTCATATCCTAATGTTATAAAAAACATAGCTACTGACTCAACTGATGATACTTCTTTACCTTTTGAAATGTCATATGATTGATTCAACACATCGCATAATTTTAAAAATACATGTTTTTCCATTCGAAATTGTTGGTGACACCTATCTTCATGACCATTTAGCACCTCCATCACAAATTTATTTCCTGTATAAGATGATGTTCTACATGGCATCTTGAAGCTGTACTTTAGAAAATAATACACACATAATGTAACTCCAATTTGTAAATATCCATAATAGTCATCTTAATCATTTGTGTCACTATGCTCGTTATCATCCTCACTTTCATTATTCTTATATGCATTATCATCATCACTTTCAAAAAATTCCATCTGTAAAGTAACAAGAAAAATACAGTAATTAAACATTACTTACATGTAGAAACATTAAACCAAATAGTAAACATTAACATTCAAATCAATAACGTTTTAAGATAATAAAATTCCAATAATAGTCTTCATACATCAATATAAATTAAACTGAAATCATACTCAAATCAATAGTTATGATGAGTCAACATAAATTAAGACAAATTAACATTATGATAATAAAATGAATAGATAATATCTTGAAGGCAATCCTACTTCTTCATCTCCTTAAGCCATGCAATTTGGACTTCGAGATCATCTTTAAGTGCAGCAAACAACTCCGTATTTTGCTTTTTAAGAAAAAGTTTAGTAGATAACATGTAAAGTTTACTCAATTGTGGTATTCCTGGATTGCTACGCAACATTCAATAGCCTCTGGAATGCTATAACTAATGTCAAGATTTGTAGATTGTTTATTATCTACAGCATCTGCAATGCGCTCTAAATGTTTAAAAATTCGATCTATAACTGGATCTTTCGCTCGAACTATTTTTCTTTTTTTTCGTCTATTATCTTCTATAAAATTCACAGGAAGAGGACTTCCAACATTAATCACTATATTTTCGGGCCCATCAACATTATCAAAATCATTATTTAAATTATCTTCAAGGTCATTCATCCTATTAATGCCAAAAATTTGTGCATTATTTGACCTATCATCTCCATCATTTGGCACAAAGTTGGTAGATGGATCCCAAGCTCCTTCCCCTATAGTAGCAGTATCTTTAAATAATATATCTAGTTCATCAATATTCTTTAAACCTTTTAAGCAGAATTTTATTGCATCAGAAATCTCCTACAATGACAAGAAAAAAAAAAAAACTATATTCAAACTTATATTAAAATTAAGATGGTAAAATGTAATGAATATAATAAATATAAGTTTCAAATTTCACCTTCAACTTTTTATTCCACCATTCATCAGGGGCTGTAATTGTTTGGTTCACATGATCTCATCTTAAGCCAGTTTCTTTTCCTATTAAATTCTTCAAATCTGCCAATCCTTCTTAAGTGAGTCCCACTTGTTTTTAAATTGTTTATAATTATATGTTTTACCAGTCATGACATTAAACTTGGTCACAATATTTTTCCAACTAAGTCTATTGTAGTAACCATTTGGTAGATTGCTTGCCAAGATCTCATTAATACAAATTTTGATGAAAGATTCAACGGTAGAATCATTCCATTCTGTCTTGATTCTTTTTTTATTTTCTTCTACGGGGGTTTTCATTCTAAATAAATAAAATACAAAAATTGCTATAATTAAAGCCATATCTAAACTAAGAAATCTATTATTAAAATATGTGTACTTCAAATTAAAATTATTTGTGAAACATAAAAATCAATAACAACCAATTGCAGTATATACACACTGCAATTGCAGTGTGTTATATACACTACAATTGCAGTGTATATATGTATAATACACATAGTATGCACACTGCAATTACAGTGTATATATATATATAAATGAATCACAATAATAAATCCAATTAAAACCAATTATAGTATATATATATTAATGAACTACAATAATAAAATCAATTAAAACCAACTGCAGTATATATATATGTCAATGAACTACAATAATAAAATCAATTGCAAATTACAGTGTATATATATATTTCAATAAACCAATAATAAAACCAGTTGTAGTGTATATATTAGTGTTCTAAAACTCGCTACTCGCTACTCGACCGGTGAGGCATCGAGCAGCGAGTACTCGGCTACTCGGAGAGTACTCGGTTTGACCGTCGGTCAACGGTCAACCCGTTGACCTACGGTCAAACCCGGTCAAACCTGTAAAAAATAAAATTTTAAAATTTTATATATGATTAAAATATAATCATATGATCATAAAAATTTTTAAAATCAATCTCATGCAACATCCAAAACCACTTTAACACAATTATATAATTACAACTTTTAAAATTTCGGCAATATAACGACTATATTTTCAACAATTCCACCTGCAATACACAAAAATAATAACACTTCAAAAATCTTTCATATCTAAACTACTTAAAACCTCCCATCCTTCTTTCATTCTCAAACACAAATACACAACCAACATTATATATAATATGTAAATAATAACACTTCAAAATCCTAATTGTTAATCATCATTATATAATCATCAATTCATCAATTCATCATCCACCCATAAATAAATATATGTTAAAAACTATATAGAGTGGTGAAAGCAAAATGAAAAAACAAAAAAACAAAAACAAAATGAAAACAAAACGAAAAAAAACACTCACGGACGAGGACGACTGGACGAGCGACGAGGACCATCAGTCACGGACTCATGGACGGAGACGGCAACGGCAAGAAGACGACGGCAGCACCTGCACGCGACGACCACGCACCAACAACAATAGCAGAACCAGATTGGGAAAAGGCAGAGAGCAAATGTGAGAGGGGAGAGTGCAGAAGCAAAACAGCAGATCGGGTTCTGCTGTCTGCCCGTTTGTGATTTATATATCAGACACCAAAACGGCGTCGTTTTGGCCAAGCCAAACGACGCCGTTTTGGCTGAAATATTTTTTTAAAAAAAAAGACCGACTCGGCTGAGCCGAGTCGGCCCGAGTTGGACCGATTTCGTATAGTAACCGAGTTGAACCCCTCGATCTGGGGGTTGTCGCCTCGGAAACCGGTCGAGCGGCGAGTACTCGGCCAACTCGGTCGAGTTTTTAAACCATGGTATATATATATATTACAAATATGATATATAATATTTATGACAATAAGATAAAAAAAATTGTAATATCAGCTAAAACCATTTGAAAAAAAAAAGTACAAAATATAGAACCCTTACTGGTAAGAGAAGAGTTCTCAGAAGTTTTTATGAAATAAACAATGAATGAAAGTGGAGACTATGCGTTTATATTTATAAAAAAAGTATAATAGGGTTATGAGGGTATAAAGAAATTAACAAAATAAAATACGAGTATATTAGACATTTTAATCTTTTAAAAAAAGTTAAAAAAGATCTACTTGGAGTAGTTCAAAATTTCAGCTTCTCAAAATAGATATTTTTTAACTTTTTTAATTCCCCAAAAGCTCTACTAAGATATCAGCCAAACGATAAAAAAAAAAAAAAAAATCAAATAGAGCTTTTAGCATTAAAAATGTACTTTTGGCCAGTTAATAAATTGTATCAAACGTATACTTGATATGTTAACACAATAGTGACAATTTACTATTTTTATGTCAATATCACTTGTTTGTGTTGATATATAACTCTCCTAAGTCCTCACTCCATTAGAAATTGAAATCAAACAAATAAATTATTAAAATATTGAAAAACGTACCAAAAGATTTTCCATTTGGATAAGGGATATTTGTAAAACCCCTCCTGAAAAGTAAAATAATAAGAAAATACCTCCATTTTTTTTTATAAGGCAAACTACCTCTACCGTTAAAATTCGTACAAACCATTAGAGATTTCCGTCCACAATTATTGAAAGTCCAAAATACCCTCAATTTTGATAAGTTGATGAGAGAGATATTATGAAAAACCCCCCCTGAAAAGCAAAATAATTGAAAAATACCACCTCCCCCCCCCCAAACTGAGGGCATTTTTTACTTTTAATAATTATGGACGAAAATCTCTAACGGTTTGTACGGATTTTAATGGTGGGGGGTAGTTTGCCTAATAAAAAAAAAGTGGGGGGTATTTTCTTTTTATTTTGCTTTTCAGGGGGTTTTTTACAAATATCCCTTTGGGGATAAAATGGGAAAATGCCAAAATCTTCATATTGTAATAAAATACCAAAAACATTTTGGAAAGTACCAAAAACCTTCATCGAAATATTAAAATACAAATTTACACCTGACTTTTAAAAATAAAAATAAAATACAATATTAAATGATGATAATTTCCATTGCTAACGAAAGTGACCTGATAGCTTTCTCTAATTACCAAATGTAGCAGCTTCCTTTGTTGGATATAAGGAAGCAACTTCCTCTACATCTAGTTGCCTATGATTTTTATCTCTTCTTAATGAGTTTCCATCTTCGAACTTGAATTAGGAGTTTGAAGATGGGAACCATTTTAGAATTTTCATTCGATTTTGAACGAAGATGGTGATCATTATATCTTCACTCAAAATCGAATAACTTGTTTTCTTTTTTTGTTTAAAAAAAAAAAGAAAGATAGAAGGGGGAGATCAAACTTTTTATTTTTTAAAATAGTTTTCAAAAAATCATTTTAATTGAAATGTTTTCAATTAAAAGTACAAAATTGTCCTTTAGAAAATACCTAAAGGTTAACCTAAACCTAACTTGAGGAATGTTATTGGTACTTCATAAAATGTTAGGGAGGTTTTCGGTTCATTCGAAAAAAAATTGGTACATTTTGAAACCGTAGGGAGATTTTTGGAATTTTGCCGGTTAAAAAAACAATCACAAAATATATAATAAAGTGGCAGTCCCGTCCCGGGAGTCTCCGCATTCTGGTGTTGGCAAAAGCAGAGCCGCAAAACCCCCCAAAAGCCCTCTAACCACATTTTCACCACCCTGAAAACCACAAAGCCTATGTAACCAACCAACCACCCACCATGCCCTTCTCGTCCGTTTTCATCAGAAGGATGTCTCTCAGACCTACTTCTCTTCACTCCTACGTTTCCCACAAAACCCTCTTTAAACCCTCCCTCCTCTCCTTCTTAGCCTTCAATAACAAAACCCTTCACTTCACCTCTCACTCTCACTCTCACTCTCACTCTCGCTTCCCCTGTCGTTTCAGGAGGCATGCACTCGTCACCTGCTCTGGGGCTGCTGCCAGGACCACCCTTCCCTTTGATTGGACCCTCTCCTATTTGCAGCAGAGCTCTAATTATGGGCGGTTTGCTTACCAGGATGAGTCCAGCGATGACTCCGACCGTGAATTCGGATCCGCCCATGAGCAAATGGTAGGTTTTATCGACACCCTTTCCTATTAATTGAATCATTTTAAACTGGTTTTGTGATTTGACAATGTATATTTGGAGATTTCAAGCTTGGATACATTGTTCATGTACTTATGGTGAGTGAAAACATTTTGTGAGTATTTGGTTTTTGTCAACATGTGTAGTTCGAATACCTGCTTTAGGCTCACTGTTACAATTACAAGAAACAGTTTGATTGGCACAAAATGAGTATATATATTAGAGCCACAACTTATTACACTGGATGGTCCCAAAGAGACACAGACACTGGCTATTCAACAATGATGGTTGTTTGAACAATGTTGATAAGTGTAAGGTGATCAATTGGCAACTATGATAGATGAATATATCAACTTATGCCCATGCAGCCATGTTGAGGCTCCTAAAAATATGTTATCTTGAGGCTGACTCGCGAAATTCTGGTTGAGCATTTTTAAGAAAAAATGCAACCGTAGGTCAATAAGGACTATTAATTAACTAATGTCGACTATGATTACCAAACAACCAACAACTCTTGAGAGAGTCAGAATTAAGTATTTAAGAAAGGAATTGGGATTCTTGAGTCAAGCTTTGAGCTGGTAGCGACAGTACTAAACAATTTGGGTCCGAAATGTTAACTGTTATTCTGTTAATTACTTAATTTTAAGAAAATTTTGGGAGATTAAAGAAAGGGTGTGTAATTACAAAGACGAGAGAGTTCACACTTGAATAAGATGGCTTTGGAGGATAGTATTTGAAGTCCAAGAATTGAGGGCCTTATTCAAGTCAATGGTTAAGGTCTATTTTTTTTTCTTTCTCATTTTAATTTTATTTAGTACACTACCTTAATACGTCTATGCCATTCTCTCCATTAACCACGATCATTTTAGTTGCAACATACCATTAATATAGTCATGTGGGTACCATTGTGGCTGAAGCTAATGGGGTAAGAAACACTCTCATTGGCGATACTGTATAGGATATGCTCACAATTCTTTCTCTCTCAAGGTTACATTCTCTGGTCTTTATTTTCTGATGTGCTCTTTATGGTTTATTTGTTTAAACCTTTCTGTTTTTGTTCTTCTGTAAATATTTCTTCCAAATAATTATATAAAAGCATTTCAATCTGCTTGACTTTTCATTTTGCTAGAATTTAACACTTGCAGTGTCGCTTAAATTTTCAGTTAGCCATTGTCAGTCAGACCTTTATCTGTGTATTTTGGTTACAACTTGTTGCGTTGTTAATTGTTTTATTTTTGGAGCTACATCACTTTAGAAAGATGTGTTTTGTTGTTTAATACAGTGTGGTTCGACCTTGGATAACATTGATGAGTGGAGATGGAAGTTAACCATGCTTCTTCGCAATAAAAATGAGCAAGAGTTGGTGTCAAGGGAGAAAAAGGATCGACGGGATTTCGAGCAACTTTCAACATTGGCAACCAGAATGGGTTTACATTGGTATATATATTAAGTGTGTTTGATGATTCTTACTGATTTTTGTTATATACTTGTATCTGTGTCTTAACCTTGAAGTATTTGTTGGCAGTCGTCAATATGCAAAAGTAGTAGTCTTTAGTAAAGTCCCTCTGCCGAATTACAGACCTGATCTTGATGATAAGCGTCCTCAAAGAGAGGTTTTTTTCTGAATTCTTCACTCTGTATACCCCTGGTGAAATGTAATTTAGTTTATGTATGAACAGAGGAGTTACCTGACCATTAAAAATTTAATAAAATCATGACCTGAAACATATTTATATTTAATTGTACTAGGTTTGCAGTTGTTTTTCTTTTTTCCTTTTTGTGACTCTAATGGACAATCTTGCACCTTAATGTTCCCAATTTTTGTCTTTCTTGGTGCCTCCAACATAATTTGCTAATGAGCTCGAGCATTTATAGGTGATTTTACCATTTGGACTGCTAGGGGAAGTGGATGCTCATTTTAGAGCTTACCTTTCACAAAAGTCTATTAATGGGAGATGTTTGTTGGAAAATACTTTGTCAAGATCAAGCAGCAGTGGAAGTATTGCTACTGATGAAGGACTTTATGAGCAGCGGGACGCACCAGTGCAGAATAGTGTGATGCTGAGGATTCTCCAGCGGAGAAGTTTACAGCTGCGTGAGAAGCAGCAAGATTGGCAGGTTTATTTCTCCCTGACAAATTTTATGCGCTAACCTCTTTTAGTTATCATAGCTGACAGTTCAGTCTTATAAATTTGTTTAGTTAATCCCTATATCAGCTAAGTTTTGGTACTTTAGTGACAAATACAATAAATCTTCTGGCTAAAAAGGTTCAAATCGAAACGTCAGAAAATAGGCTACATATATACATACAGCATTTGCCTCACATCCTCCAAGACCATCTTCTATTAAGACCTTCACATCATTGATAGTGGCCATTACAATTAAGTCTAGATTTTTGTTAAATTCAGACATTTGCATTTGACAATTTTTGTGTATGAATATACATGTAGAATCATTTTCAGGTATGAGGATCCTGGATTTAACATGATATTTCTCTCTACCTATCCCCCCTTTCTTCTGCCCTTCCATTTACACAATTCAATAGTACTGTAAATCTGTAATTAAGCACGATTTCAACGCATTTGTCCTAGAAAACAGATGTAAAAAATGATTAAAAAAAAAAAAGTAAATCTTGCTAGAAACTGAATGACATTGCAATAACAAGTGATCTACAGAATCTCCTTAACTTTCGCACATGAAGCACCAATGAATGACAATTTTTCTTCTTCTTCTTCTTCTTCATTTTCTTAAACAAGTTCTTCACTGTATAAATCTGTTCTATCATTGTATTCCAACTATAGAAAGAATTCTTATCACAGCACACTCCATTGAAGAAGATTAATCACTCTACTCCTTCAATACCCTACAAAAAGATTTAACAGCAAATGCCAAGTTTTTATGAATTGTATCTCTAGTGAGTGTCATAAGTCAACAAATACTGTGTGCTTATATACTTTTTAACTCTGTCGGCAGAACCAAAAATAATGTGTGGCTCATCTCTCAGGTTTACTACATAATTTGGTTTTAGGTTATCATACTTTTGTTTTTATGACTATGATGAGCGTCTGCTCTCCTTCTTCATTATTATAAATTTCTGAAGAAAAAAGTTCAAAAAGCATTAATCATTATGTAGGAATCTCCTGAAGGTCAAAAGATGCTTGAATTTCGAAGAAGTCTTCCTGCTTATAAGGAGAGGGATGCACTATTAAAAGCCATTTCACAGAACCAGGTGAAGTGTTGGGAATTGATTGTTTGGTTTATTCTAGTTCCGTGCTTAGTGCCAACCTTTGCTTCTCTCTCTTTATCTATCGTTTTATGTCTTAAAATATCCCTCTATCTCATTTTAAGGATTTAATCAATGAATTCTGCTAATCCATGTAACATCTTATATTAGACGAGTTCTAATTCTACACCTGCAGTTGTTTTTAGCATTGCCACTGATAATTGCCCCTTATATACTTCTTCAATTAAAGATGATTTGCATATTTATTTGTTTATATATAATTATTATTTTTTTGGTGTTTTTGGTTTGGTGAGAGAGCAAGACATGGAGAATGACAGTGTCCATGTCTATCTGGCAGCCTGCATTAATCAGTTCTGTTGGTACTGTTTTGTACTAGAGATGCTTGTTCTCTATATGGGTCTATCATTGGGTTTGCACTGTGGTTGTAATAGATGCATGGAACAAACATATGATTTCAATTTCGACTTGCATATGTGAATTTGTGGGATGCTTCAAGTGGTTTTAATCATATAATTCACCTTAACTTTATTGCAGGTGGTCGTTGTCTCTGGTGAAACTGGTTGTGGTAAAACTACACAGCTTCCTCAATACATATTAGAATCTGAAATTGAAGCTGCTTGTGGAGCAGCTTGCAGTATCATATGTACTCAGCCTAGAAGAATATCTGCTATGGCTGTTTCTGAAAGAGTTGCTGCTGAGAGAGGGGAGAAACTGGGAGAATCTGTATGTTCTTACTGCTTATGATATCTTATGCTTTCAAAATTCAAGCCTTTTTTTAAATAATTTTGATTATTGTGGTGTGGCAGATTAAATTTAATCTCTTTTCTTTAATTTCTGTCTTCCTCATGAAAGGTTGGTTATAAAGTACGGCTAGAGGGAATGAAAGGGAGGGACACACGTCTGCTTTTTTGCACTACTGGCATATTATTAAGGAGACTACTTGTTGATAGAAATTTGAAAGGCGTAACTCATGTTATTGTCGATGAGATTCATGAACGTGGAATGAATGAAGGTAACTTTGAAGTTTATTAACTTCTATATTGATGTTTCAGATGTGGTTCTTATCATAGTGTGCATATCTTTCAGATTTTCTGCTTATTGTCCTCAAAGATCTCCTTCCTCGTCGACCAGACTTGAGGTTGATTCTGATGAGTGCAACCCTAAATGCAGAACTTTTTTCTTCTTACTTTGGTGGTGCTCCAATGCTCCATATTCCGGTAATGACTTCATATCCTGTCTAATTGTTAGGAACCACCCAATATTCTAACCGTAATTGAATGATGGAGTTCAATTTTTTATCTGCTTTTGGATGTATTTGTGATATTACTGTAGCATTACTGCATTAGATTGGAATGGGAGGTGATATTACTAGTTGTTATATATCAGAATTTTTAACCCTATTCAAGTTTCTTTCTATTATCAAATATGTTCTGGCATTAGTAGTCTATGATAAATTCGCAAGTTTGCAATAGGATCACAATGTTACTTGGCTCAAAGACTCTCTTAGTCGCCAACTTAAAAAATGGAACTAAGATTTATTATAAAAAGGCATGATAATTGCAAGAAAGTCTAGTCGGGCTACTCGGCAATTCTCCTTTGTAAATGGCACAGTTCTGTATTTTTCATCTGTTGTAATTTTTACATTTCTCCGTTCAATGTTTGGAAATCTTAACATTTTATACCTGTTTGTATTTTGTATCCCTTTATGGTTGAAACTTTCACTATTTACATGATTTGAATTTATTTAAGTTTAATATGTGTACTAAAATAAGATTGTAGATGATCTTTATTGCACTTCAAGGACACTTTACTGTTGTTTATTTGTTTTTGTTCTGTTTGGTCTGGAATGGGTTATGCCTTGTTAGTGTTACATGTTGAAGGGTTGTTATGTTGGATTTTGTTTGGTTGTGCTAGCCACTGGTTTAGAAATATACCTGTAAGTTTCATGTTGTTAGAGGTCTGGTTGCATAAGTTGAACACGTTCAACTCCTCCTTCTTACCCTTTCTCTTGTGTACCTTATGTGCATTTCGATTTTGTCTCCTTTGGGAATTATTTAGAGAAGGGCTTGCTTGAATGTACCTTATTATAATTTGTTTTTGTTTTTCTTTTTGGCTTGGCAATGGGGGATGTGATCCTGGTTACCTGTTATTCAAATTTCAGGGATTCACATACCCAGTTCGAGCACATTTTCTGGAGCACATTCTCGAAATGACTGGATATAGATTGACCTCATATAATCAAATAGATGATTATGGTCAAGAACAAAAGTGGAAAATGCAAAAACAAGCTCAAACTCTGAGAAAGAGGAAGACCCAGATTGCTTCTGCTGTTGAGGTATGAAAATCTTGTGAGGTTAGCCAGTGGTGTGTTTATGGATTCAATTAAGTTCTCCATTCATACCTTTTATTTTCACTTTATAAATCATTCACCTAAAAACTTGTGAACAGGATGCACTTGAAGCTGCAGACTATAGGGAGTATAGTTACCGGACTCAGGAGTCTTTATCCTGTTGGAATCCTGACGCAATTGGATTTAACCTCATTGAGCATGTGCTTTGCCACATTATAAAGAAAGAGAGACCTGGTGCTGTTTTGGTTTTTATGACTGGTTGGGATGACATTAACTCATTGAAGGATCAGCTACAAGCTCATCCTCTGTTGGGCGATCCTAGCAAAGTACTGTTGCTTGCTTGTCATGGTTCTATGGCCAGCTCTGAACAGGTGCCATTGCTATTTACTTGTTGGTGCAGCAGATGGTTTCTTTCAAAACAAAACAAGTAAATTTGATATAAACGATAGAACACAAACTTAAAGTTTGTTATTATTGAAAGAAAGAAAACAATAACATACTAAACACAAATAAACCAAGCCTTTGAATACTGTATCTAATCCTAAAACTATTATAAATAGAAATCCTAATTGAATCTTATCTTCCTAATTTGAAACTAATTGAAATTGGAAAACTTAACATCGAAGAAATTTAAATTCTATTCTTAGAAGAACTCTATTTCCTGATTTTGTCCTACATCACTTGTTGATTATAGTTATAACCATGGGCTAACTGTGGAAAACTTCAGGAAAAAGTCAAGACCTTTTAATGTATTGTATAATTGTATTTTTACTTTTGCCACACCTTTCTAGCAATAATTTTCCTTGATTGTAATGTGAAAGAATTTGCAAAATCATTATTTATGGTTTTGGAAGGTTTTTGAGGTTTATTAGGCAATGTGAAAACCTTTAGGCTTAAACATATAGATGATGCTTGAAGCTCCTATGGCCTATCATCTGTCTTAATTGTATGGATAATTGTAAATCTGTTTGCAGATTTCTTGTTACTGTATTGGGCCTTAAAATGTTTCGTTTTCTTGTCAGCCAAATTATTCAACGTGATTATTAATACTCTGGTTTTGGTATTCTCTTTTTTTAACATTAGATCAGGTTTTCCTGCAATGGATATATCAGGGAATTTAGGCATATAGAAGAAACAAAGTTTCAATGTCAATTTAAATTTATTTCAATGGTTTTTGTTTTCTCATTTATTCTTCTTAGTTTTCTGTTTCACTTTAAAAAAATTTAAGCCTGACTTTAGGCATATTTCCCACTTCACTATATGACATGACTAGAGATTGTTTAAGATTTGTTTCACCATTAGTTTAAGTTCAGTGCTCCCCCTAATTTTCCTGGCGTATACTTGAGCAACTGAAAACCTTTATCACTTGTTGTAATTTTGCAAAAAGTCTCTCTCTCGCTCTCTCTCTCTCCTTGGTTGATTAATGATGTTAATTTTTCTTTGTTTGGAAAGAGGTGTCTGCCAATATTTAGGAACCTAAAATAAATTACTAGTATTTCTCTGCAGTGAACAATGCGTCAGTTCTCTGAGGTAGAACAAGATTCTCTTCGTTTTCTTTGTTCGAAGCTGAACATTAGACCATTGAAGCATTACCACTGCTCAACCTTTTTATGATTTCATTTTCATATATATATATATATATATTTTATGGAACCCACTAATTTGGCTTGATTTGATTTTATTTTTTCTGGTTTTTTTATTTAGCATTTTTGTATAAACAAGTATTATGGCCATGTTTCACATTTCACTTACATTTTACTCTAGTGTAGATTGAAATAATGCTGTTATTTTCGTATAATATGATAATGGTAATAATAATAGTAATGCATTTATTTAATGTGTGATATCTTCCCAATGTCTTCCCTATTGCTTTTTTATTTTTACAATTGTTTTGTATGCAGAGACTAATCTTTGATAGACCAGAAGATGGAGTGAGGAAAATAGTTCTAGCTACCAACATGGCTGAAACTAGTATCACCATCAATGATGTAGTTTTTGTGGTTGACTGTGGAAAAGCAAAAGAGACATCTTATGATGCGCTAAATAATACTCCTTGTTTGCTGCCATCATGGATCTCAAAGGCTTCCGCTAGACAAGTAAGACCATTTTGATGATCATTTGAAATTTTTACTTCTTATGGTGGATCCCAACTACTAAGTTAATTGAATGCCTATCTTTATGAGGGTTTGTTTGGCTAAATCTAACGTGGGTTGTTTATTGCCTGTGCATTATATATTTATATCCAAGCACATTACATTTTGAGAGTAAATTATTCCCATCTTGTGACTAATGTTAAGTGGGTAGCAAGTTATTTGATTCCTGTATCAATTGGCCATAAATTTTCAACTTTTTTCCTTCATGCTTTCACTGAATTTGTGTAGGCTCGTTTGTGATAGCTTTTACTTTTGACTTTTGCTAATAGAAAAAGAGAAGCAAAAGCCTTACTTTATTCATTATTGTTTGAATAATATATTCTAGAAGAGCGTTTGAGTATGTTTGGTTGAAATATCATAAAATCTCTTTTAATTGTGAAATGATTTTTTTACCCTTTCATAAATCACTTTGTAGTACATTTGGCCTGTCATCCTTTCCATTGTATTGCAGAAATTTCTCACCCACAAAGGAATGTTTTCAAAAAGCATTGAAACAAAAAAAATAACAAAATCTCTCTCTCTCTCTCTCTCTCTCTCTCTCTCTCTCTCCCCTTCCTTTTGGCTAAAAAAAAAAATCGTTTATTTTTCCCTTTTTTTGGTTCTGAAGGACCACTTTCAAATGAACAGTGAAGTCATTATCATTTTTGTTGGTTCTGTTGGTTTATGATTTTTGTGACTTGTTTTCATTGTTTTGGTGTAATGATTGTTTAAAAAAGTAAGAAAAGAGAGCTAGAGAATTGGCAAGGAGGAGGCAAAAAGCCTGATTTTTGGGAGAATGATAGCCAATTCTTGGTGTAGCTGCGACTCTGGTTCCGATTTGGAGGAAGATGGCTTCCTCTAGTCCTGATCTGGAAGAAGTTTCTTCCAGATCCACACGGACAAAGCTATGGTGATAGGGGAGGGGAGGGGAGGGTCGGTGCAAGGAAGGAAATCATTGATCTGTGGTGGTAAGGGAGAGAAAAATATGAAGGGATATAGATGGTAATTTGAGTTTGTTATTCATTGTTAGAAGGATAGAAGTGGCAATATGAAAATTTCATGAAGATCAAAACAACTTCCTGTGTTTTGTAGGAAGTTCTTCATGGAAAAGCCAGTGAACCTGGCTTCTTGTCAAAGTGTCTAAAATCTATAAGCCAGTTTGAGTGGACACCCAAACACTCTCAAAAGTAGCTTCGAGCCTTCTACCTGTCTAAAGCCAAAAGTTAGTTTTGGAAGCATGTCTCTGGCTCTTTTTTTATATAATTTATGTGCAATTTTGGTAATTTTTAATCTTTTTACAGTTCCTAGTTATTTTTTTCTTAGTAAATGGAATGTTCACTACTCACTATTTCTTAAGTGTACTTATGTACTTAATTGATTCTTTGCACCCGTATTCATTATGTAAGGCTTTCTAATTTCCTGTAAGTCAATATTTTTTTTTCTTTTTTGGTTTTGAGATTGGGATTCATTATTTACTTGTTTCCTTTTTTTTTTTTTTCCCTTTTCTCTCTCTGTGTAGAGAAGAGGAAGAGCTGGTCGTGTTCAGCCTGGCGAGTGTTATCATCTCTATCCCAGATGTGTATATGATGCTTTTGCTGATTATCAGTTGCCAGAACTTTTAAGGACTCCATTGCAGTCTTTATGTCTGCAAATAAAAAGTTTACAACTTGGAAGTATATCTGAGTTCCTGTCTAGTGCCTTGCAGCCACCTGAACCATTATCGGTAATTTCAATTCATTTTTCATCTCAGGCATTTATGTACTTCCATCATTAGTAGTATCTATTTGCTATTCTTCATATCAGCTGTTTGACAGATGTTCATTTTGTAGGTTAAAAATGCTGTTGAATATTTGCAAATCATTGAGGCTTTAGATGAGAATGAAAATCTGACAGTACTAGGTAAAGAACTGCTTATATGTTGTAAGGCTGTTTTTAGGTAGGGATATTGGTTTGTTCTACACAGAAGAAAACTTATGGCTGGTGGCTGTGCAGGACGCAATTTGTCAATGCTTCCAGTCGAGCCTAAACTTGGAAAAATGCTCATATTAGGGTCTATTTTCAACTGTATAGATCCGGTAATGACTGTTGTTGCTGGCCTTAGTGTCAGAGATCCATTCTTGATGCCATTTGACAAGAAGGATGTAAGTGCACTAACATGTTTGTAGCAGCAACTAATTTTTCAATGTCTTATTATTATCTTTTCAAGCATTTTTTTTAATGCCCTAGAAGAATTATTGCCTTTCTTCTTTCCCTTGTGCCCATTATTCAAATTATTGACTATACCATTCATTTTGCAAATCTTTGCACAAAAATGAACAAATTAAAATACAAAGTTCATTCCAGTAGCTTTTCTTGTAGTATCAGGACTTGTATACGAAATTTATCATATCTTAGAAACATAGGTCATTTGTTACCTTGTTCTGTATTATGTGTTATGTTGAGTAGCTTAAACCACTTAAGCTTGTCTGTTCCCACTGTTGGATATCATTGACTTTTAAAATCTTGGAAAAGATAAGGTCCTTTAAATGTGTTTTTTGCTCTGTTTTGCAACAAAGGGTGCAAGTCTTCATAATTGTTTAGTTTCCTATGCACAAAAATATAATTGTATTGTTTATTTGAAACGTGCTTACAAGTTTGAATCAAATAAATATCCATGATTATTACCTTAGTTCCGAATTTTTTGAGAAAAGTAATGTGGACATTACAAATAAGTATCTGTAAAACCTTTTCATTTGAAATTTGAACCTCTTGGAACTCATTTTAGTTGATACCATTTAATGCCATTATTGGTATATAAATTGCTTTATAATTTTTCTTGCAAGAGGTTCTTTGGAGTCATTGCGTGTGAAAAACAGACTTTTTATGGGATAAAGTCTGGTCTACTAGGGCATCATTATCAGCCTAGTAATGAATTCAAAGATATTGTGTTTTTCTTCATATACTCTAATTAGGATACAGTGGCTTTAAGATTGATAGATGTTGTTGTGGATTTACTATTTGTTGTTGTTTTTTTCCATGATTTTTATTTTGGGATCATGGTTTTCTGAAATTTGGTACACTTCTTGTTCACTTTATTTGTCTCTCTTGTGATTCTTAATAATTCTATTCGTCTCTTATTAAAAAAAAGAATAAAAAAATGAAAACCCCACGGAGGCCTTATATCTATTTATAGAGGTTTGCATAGCCAGCCATGAGAATATGTGCAATTAGTGTTTCTTTTAAGTCTTAAGTGAGGGAATAGCGATAATGGAAAAGTAACTGTTTGTTTTTTATGTACATGCCAATGAGATGATTTTTGTTGTTATTTTTAAACTTCCGGCCTGTGCATCTTTCCTTCTTTCTTTCTTTCTTACTGTTTGTGTCTGCATACCCATTTGTTGGTTGGTGGAGGCTTTTGTATACCAAAGTGTGAGAAATACCTAATGTTAACATTTTGCAGCTTGCTGAGTCAGCTAAAGCTCAATTCTCAGCACGTGATTACAGTGATCATCTTGCACTTGTACGAGCATATGATGGTTGGAAAGATGCTGAAAGACACCAAGCTGGTTATGAGTACTGTTGGAAAAATTTTCTTTCTGCACAAACTCTGAAAGCCATCGATTCTCTGCGGAGGCAGTTCTTTTCTTTGCTTAAGGATAGTGGTCTAATTGATAACGGTGCAGAAAACTGTAACAAATGGAGCCATGATGAGCTTCTTGTCCGAGCAGTCATCTGTGCGGGCTTGTTCCCGGGAATTTGTTCTGTTGTGGTGAGTCATGCGGCATTTGTTTTAATTCCTTGTTGCCATTTTGTATAAATTTTTTGTATCGTATTTGTGCAATTTTATTCACCATTTAACTAGAATTTCAATGTAAAAGAGTGAATGTATTTGAACTTAGTGATATGCATTCCGCTGTTGAAGGAACGAATTAGTTGGCCTATGTCTTCTTAAAGTTTATTCTGTTAAGGCTGCAGATGACTTTTCTTTTTCTCCTGACATCTTAGATGTTATGTACTGATGCACTTGTAATCTGCAGAACAAGGAAAAGTCCATAGCATTGAAAACGATGGAAGATGGTCAGGTGCTCCTCTACTCGGTAGGTATATGGTTTTTCAGCTTTTGTTGTGTTTCATATGAGAATTGGTTTGTCTCTCCTTTTCTTGTAATACAAATTTTGATTTTCCACAACTGTTCTTTTTTTTTTGTTATGCCCTGCATTAAACAGAATTCTGTGAATGCTGGAGTTCCCAAAATTCCATACCCATGGCTAGTTTTCAATGAAAAGGTCAAAGTAAATTCAGTTTTCCTCCGGGATTCAACTGGCATATCTGATTCAGTGCTTCTCTTGTTTGGAGGGAACATTTCCAGAGGTGGATTGGTAAGTTCCATATTTCCTTAACGGTTCTTTTTTTGTTTTTTTTTTTTTTTTAACCTTTTCCTTTACGGTTCTTGTGCATGGGACCATTTGTTCTCAACTGGAGACAAATTTTTTATATAATTCAGTCTAACTGTACGCAAAACTTATGCTGTAAATATTACCGGCTCTTTTGATAGGATGGACACCTAAAAATGTTGGGAGGATACTTGGAATTTTTCATGAAACCTGCAATGGCCAACATGTATTTGAGCTTAAAGCGAGAGATGGATGAATTTATACAGATGAAGGTAAGTAATAACTGAATTTCAGACTTTGTATATCGATAGTTTCATTTGTCATGTTAATAGTTTTTATCTAAAAAAATTCTCATTCAAATCATTGCTAAATCAGCGAGTAATGTTGATTTCTTACTTGAGGCTCTATGTTTGTGGCAGCTTCTGAATCCGAAGTTGGATATACAAGCCCATAATGAACTACTATTGGCTGTTAGATTACTGGTCTCAGAGGACCAATGTGAGGGTAGATTTGTCTTTGGTCGCCAGTTACCTGCACCCTCAAAGGTGGCAAAAAAGGAGATGCTTCCAAGAGGTGGTAATGCTGGTGATAATGCCAAGACTGAGCTGCAAACAGTGCTTGTCAGAGCAGGGCATGGAGCTCCTGCGTATAAGACAAAGCAACTGAGAAATAATCAGTTTCGCTCCACTGTGATATTTAATGGATTGGACTTTGTGGGGCGGCCCTGCAGCAACAAAAAGCTTGCTGAAAAGGATGCAGCTTCAGAAGCCCTGCTGTTTTTGAAGGGCGAGAGCGATTCATCTGCCAGAAATCTTGACCACGTGTCGACGCTTTTGAAGAAGAGCAAAAAGAAAAATAAAAAGAGAACTTGAATTATATCTCTAACTGGAGTTAAGCTGACTTAAAGACCCAATGACGAGATAATATCTCCATAACGTTTCTTCACCAAGGAAGAATAGAGCTCCTGTTGAAGTCTCAAGCTCATATTGACTCGTGGGGTTCAGAACGACAGCCGGAACCAGAACTGCACTTAAAGATTCAATGACAGTTGCTGGCCTTTCTGATACTGATTTAGGAAAGGTGGAGATTCAATGTAACTATTAGAAGAGATGAACAACGATTGGGGGTTCGAGGAGAAGGCCCTGCCTTTCCAGCCTAGAATTCTTTATTGACTCGCTGCTATTGCTGTATCAGGTAGCCCACTCTTTACATTTGTACTCTTTTAAAATCAGTAGGGTAGGCACTATTAACACTATTCTTGCAATAGGAAAAAAACTAGCAAAAGATAGCTAGAAAATTTTGTACCTGTGTAATGAAAAGCATACACTGTAAGCCCCATTCAATTAGTTTATGTACAATATATACTAGGTTCACACACATCATCACTTTGGACAACTATTGATTTTGGATCATTTACCATGGAATCATGAGACATTGGTTTGAGTATCAATTTAATTCTGTGTATATTATATTTTTTGCCATCCAAGGACAATTTGCTTAAATTTTTATATGAATACTTTTTATGGATAGTTCATTCCAATAACAGTAGGAGACAATGCTCGGGATTGGTGTTTCTTATAAGTAGACTTTGTTGTTGATATTTACCTAGAAACTCTCTTATTATTGTCAAAACAAAGTTAATCTGAATTACTGTGACTGTATTTTGCCTTGAAACTTAGTTGATTCCTTCTGAGGAATATCTCCTTGTATTTTGTTAGTTTTGATAAACCTAGATTTATGCCAAAAGACATGGCTGAGGCTCCTACCACGCTTGTCAAACTTCGTTACTTAATCCCTTCATAATCCAGTTTCCCCATGACTATATGATATAAATTTGTGGTATATTTTAATCATTTTATAGAAACCTGATATTGTTTGAAATTTTAAGGAGTAAAATGAAGTTTTTCCTAATTTAAATAGCAAATCTCAAAAAAGGGTAATTTTTATTGGAAGACATTTATTAGTCTTTAAGGTTCCGTTTAGTGTGTGAAATTTGATTGAATTATTTTTAAAGAATTGGATTGAATATAATTGGATTAATTAATACTATAATATATTTGATGTAGTTGAGATCGAATTAAAAATAATATTATCACTTGTTTGGTATAACATGAAATTACATAAAAAAAAATTATATTTTATATATGTTTTAAAATAATTAAATTTAATATTATTCTCCAAAAAAGATTAAATTTAATATTTAAATATAAATATGTTTTCATTGGTTTGACTTGTAACATCTAGATCCTCTCAATCTTCTACCCCGCCTCTCCCAATCTTCTCCACCACCTTTCCCAATCTTCTCCATTTCTAGTCGTCACAACTTCTTTTCCATTTCCGACCGCCACAACTTCTTCACCCAGACCTACTCTTAATATTCTCCACCACCTCTCCCAATTTTCTCCACTTCCGATCGCCACAGCTTCTTCTTCTTCTTCAACAAAGCGTGTGAACCAGCGGTGAACCTCGAACGTAGTGTGCGAACTTCAAAGAGAGTGAGAACCAGTGGTCGACAATGTTGTGGCTTGAGAACAGATGATAGCGGGTTGACGGCGACAGCAAAAAGAGAGTGACAAACGGCGGTGGCAAGAGTTGAGAGTGATGAATGGAGTAGAGGTAGAAATCGCAATCTCAATTTTTTTTTTTTTTTTTAATAGTCCCAGGCACAAACCCACAAAATAAGTTTTCTTGTCAAATTATGCAAACAAAATAAATTGAAATAAAAAATTCAAAATAACATTTTCTTGTTTCATTTCATTGTTAAGTACTTGAGTATCTTGAATCTCCTCACAACGGACAACATCAATTGCATTTAAAAGGGATGGAAGCGGCTGCAACGAGTGTAGCCACACCTGTATAGGTCCTTCTTATCATCTACAGGATTCGTGCTCTCTGTCAGTACCGAAGGGCCAGATAAATGAGAAAGATGAGGGGTTAAACAAAAAGGGTACAAAATAAATAAATCCCAAAAGAAGAAACTAGATTTCAACTTGGACACAAGACCAAAGCAAATTATGTCTCTCTTCTTTCTGTGGATGGTGGAGAAACCAATTTTCCATGTTCAATGCATTTGACGCTAGAATGAGATCTGTACCGTAGTCATCGATCTAATCGTTGTTACTTCTACTACAGCAAAAGGATGCTTTTTGCTTTTTTTTTTTTTTTTTTTTTTAAAGATTTGATTAAAATAGTAGTTGTTGTTTTTTTTTTTTTTTTTTTTTTTTTTTCATAATAAGTCTTATTATGACTTAAATTTTAATTTAAGTAATTTTATGTTGTTTGTTTTCTTATTTATGTCTTAATTTAAGTTAATTTTTTTTAAAAAAAAGATTAAATTTTCTTATTTTTACTTTAATGAAAAAGTCTTTTATAAATAAATTTACATTGACTTCCTAAATTATTAACCTTTCATCATTAAATTATTGCCAAAATCTTCCTAGTTAAAAAAAAAAAAAAAAAAAAATCTCAATTCTTATCAAATCCTCACCCTAATCTTGACTAAACATATTAAACCAAACTATTATTTTATTAATTAATTAGGGATATTATCAAAATATCTCTTGAAATGAAATTAGCTTTTTTATATTAAAAAATGAGATTCGATGATATTATTTTCTGTTGTAGGGAATTTTCATTTTTTCCTTTAAAATAATTACTATTTGTTCCGTTTTGAAAAAAATAATATGTTATAAAATTAATTAATAAAATGATGGTTTGGTTAATTTGTTTATAAAACTTAACAACATATAAGTACATTTAGTGAATATTTATGGCAAACGTTATAAGTGAAAAATTCAACAAATTTTTTATGTTTCTCAAAAGTTAAGGGTAAATTTAATTTTCATCTCTATCATTTGAAAAAGTGGCAAATGTTTTAACTATGTATTGAAAAAGCATCAAATCTTCTTTAAAATTTCAATAACACATCAAATTAGTGTTTTTCATAAGTCAACTAACGATCACATCAAACAACCAACATAGTAGGCACGGGTAATTAAAATTAGTGTACTTCGGGAATAAGGGTAAGTTTAAAATTTTATTTTTATAATTTAGTGACAAATTTAAATTTTGTACCAGTTTGAATAAGTTCACAATTTATTATATTAAACACATAAACATTAACAAATACAAAATCAATTAATTTATATCTAAAAAGAAAAAGAAAAAATTAATGTAACATAAGCATGAAAGGCATGTACTATTCACACTAAGGATGGCAATTCGAATTGACAAGTTGAGTTTGGGTCAACACGAATATGAACACGATACGACTATGTTTTACTCAACATGAGTACGACACGATTAATAAACAGGTTAGACCAATTAAACATAAACACGATACTATTATATTTAGGTCAACACGAATACTACAAGCTTAACCTATTTATTTACTAATCATGTTTGAACAAGAACAAACCCATTTAAATGACACATTTAACTCATTTAATGACTCATTTATCAAACTCATATAAATGACCACGACATGTTTATAACCTATTTAAGTAGACATATATGAGAAACTAATTGGTGGATTCAAAAATAGTAAAGAAGGAAGCAAAAATGGCATGAAGAAGACGCGAGAGGCATGACTGCTGGGTGAGAATTGGTCAATAGAGATGATAGGGATCATGTTGGGATTGTAGTGAGAGTGCATTATAGTAAACAACGATTTTTCGCTAATTAATTGCTAATCGACACTCTAACGGTTCTATAATCGTGATTTTGTTGGTTTGCAGTTTTTTTTTTTTTTTGAACTTTTGAAAATTTCATTACCAATAATCTCAAATTTGGGAATACAAATATACAATTCTAAAGGCCAACCAAATTTGAGGCTATCAACTTAAACGTAATTAGATCAGAAACAACCTTTTATAAAGAGACAAACTAGGAAAGCTAAAGGAACACCGAGCAAGAATAATTAAAGAAGTACCAAGAAACTTAGATTCGACCATCCACCAATAGACAAAAGAATAAGAAAAAACAAAGAACAAGAACAAACAGAAAATCAGAAACCCCAAGATAGACTATATAAGACACTCTCCATAACTCCAAAGGCAGCCACTAAATGATAGCTTCTGGACACCAAGACAAGGTGTCACCAATGGGATGCCCTTCCTACAACAAAAACTTGATGCAGCCACAAAAAGTCAAGAGACCTAGATCGAAACACTAGATCCAATAGTAGAAACTCTGGAAATCAACTTTGTCACCGATAACAAGGAGGTTTAAGGCTCTTGACTTTCACTTAACACTTGCAACAAGCAAATCCCACCAAAGTAGATTGGGTTTTTAGAGAAAAATTGGATCAAACCTTAAAACTACCCAAAACCAGTAGAATTCGTAGGTGAAATACCAAAAAGAAAGAAACAATCATGATCAAGAGAAGAAAAGAATAAGAAAATGTTGAGACCAGCTTGGATCTAGTCAAAAATTTCCTTCCATGGAGGTCTCACAAACGAGAGAGAGGATTTTCTGTCTTTAGTGGTAGAAGAGTTTGCAGTTATAGCATGGAACTTCTTTAACTAAATTTTTCTCCCACAAAAGTTTGTACAAATGTGGAAACTCAATAATAACACAGTCGATCGTTTGGTCGCTGGTGCCGTTGGTAGGCACTATCAGCCCTTATAACTCTCATTGTGTGTAACACCCTTCACCCGATTCTCATTCGAATGAAAATCCGAATCGAAATATGCTATCTTAATCGGTTTATTTATTATTATTTTACATATATGCACCATAATTTTTTTTTTTTTCGAAAAATTCAGTAGAGTTTTCTCTATTTTCTGATAAACCTAAAATTATAAAAACCTGCAGATTTAAAAAAAAAAAAAAAACACTTCTTAAATACATTTATTTTCTCAACTTTTATTTTGAACCCTCTGTCTGACTCTAAAATCATTTCGTCATACAAACATTTATAAATATAACATTTGATAAAAATCACATTAATCGAAATTAAACACTAATTAAAAGTTAAGTAAGAATTCATTTACAAAATCGTTTTACAAACCAAAAACTTTTTCTATGATTTATATACATTATCATTGATAAAATCTCATGAATCCATATATATGTACATGCATTTCCAAATACTTTAATACCACTATACATTATTAAAAGTAAAACTATTAAATATGGAGGGATTGGACTTGCAGAAAACACAACAGCTGTTTTCTTGTTTATTTTTATCTACAGTGCTCAAATTTCAACCTACGCATGGAAAATCCAACACGCTAAGTAATTCTATTTAGTAGGTGTACACCATATTTAAATTTCATCATTTCCAAATATACAAGATTTTAAAGTAAGATTTGACAGTTCTCAAACTTTTATAACAAATCATAAAGAGATCAATTTACCAGTAAACACATATACATGAAATGCATAAAAGTCATTTTCCAAATATGACCCTACAAAACTAAATTTCACCATTTTCAAATATTTGTAACAAAACACAATAAAAGTTAAGTATCATTTAGTTAAAAATACCGTATTGTCAAACAAAATTTCATAAATCTCAAACTTTTGTAAAAAATTTACAAATAATCTATTTACAAATAACCACACATATGGAATACATGAAAGTAATTTTTTTTTTTTAAATATAGTTATACAATTTCATTTAAAATTTTTCAGCGCCCTTTGTAAACTCTGACACGATACCATAAACTAAAAAACAGGTTTCTCCAACATCGGACACTCGATGACCACTCGCCGGATCATTTTTCACAAATCACATAAATTCTGGGATTGGACACTCGATGCCTCTCGAGGTCCATGAATTTCGTATCAACATGTATACGCAAATCAGTGCAGTACTGCTTTAATCACCCTATTGGCATGCCAACTACCAATCCTCACTTATCAATGTTCAAGTTTATTCGAAACCTTATAATGTTTGATATATTACTAAAAATTTCATATTTTAACAACTTTCATTTCTTAATAAAAATTTTCATTCAGAAAAACATTGAATACTTTTTCAATAAATTTTTTTTTTTCCTGTTTATCTAAAGTATCATTATAAGCATCACAACACATCATTTTTCATTTGAAGTTACTCATCAAATCTCATCAAAACCGTTGTGTCATTCTTCCGATATACATTCGGTCAAAGCATTAACTTGTCCTTTTTTTTTTTTTTTTCGAAAATCGTTAAAATCTCATTTAAACACCATTTTATCACAATTTATCGAAACAATTTCTCAGAACCCCATACATGTAAATTCGGTCAACATACACGTTTCCACATCTTTTCAAATTTTTCATTATAAATTGTCACAAAATCATTCAAACCATAATTCACATAATATTCATGAAATCAATTTACTTAAAGTTTTAAAAAAATCACATACTAATATAACAAAACCCTTACTAGTGAAAGTGTGATTTTTAAAACAAGTGTATACCAACCTTTTTGGGCATGATTTATGGCTCTTCCACACCTTCAAGTTGAGCTCACACTTCTCTTTATCTTTCGCTTGGGTTTCTTGAGCTAGTTCCACACCTAGGTTTCAAGAATGCAAAATTCATCCATTTCTTTAATTCGTTTTCTATCAACTACCTTAATTTCAATTAATTCTTATACCATTTTTATCAAACACAAAATCAAGCATGAAATATTCATTCAGTACACAATTGCACTTATTCTAACCGAATTTGAATCTCATGCATAACCACTCAACCTTTCTCAATTTCTTTCTATCAATGTAATCAAATACATCCTAAACATCACTAAAAACACATCAAAAGGGTTGAATAACATTCCACACATCTATTCTTAACTTTAACCAAATTAACACCTAAACTTTCCATTTTCATTTTTCTTTCATTATTTTGATTCTAACCAATCCAAATCCATCCCAAAACATCATACAACTCACTCAAGCAATTAAAATCAACACAACACATATAACAACACAAATTATCCACATACTAATATAATTACTCATCTATTTATCCATTTGCATTTTCATTCCAAAAATTATCTCAAATCAATTCAATATCACCTATAACTCATTCAAACACTAAAATTCATTTAAATATACAAATTTTTCCAAGTTATACACATACTAGTATATGACCAAATCCATTCATCCTCTTCATTTCAAACTCAAAATTACATCCAAACATATCAAATGATCATCAATTATTCAACTAAAACCTTAAACTCAAAATCAATTAAATTTCCATTAATAATCATCTCAAAACCCTAACTCTTACATACTAATAGTCTTGACCTAAATTTGCTTGATGTTTTTCTTCCCTTCCAAGCTTGATTTGATAATGATTAACCTCTAATCAACCTATAAAATTCATCAAAAACTCATTTAATCCACTATATAAAAAAAATACCCATCAAACTAGTTCATGGAATTAACACTAACCTTTAACTCTCTTCACATTTTTCTTGAGATATTTTTGATGGATTAGAAAGGTAAGGAAGGTTGGATCACTTCTTCTTCTTCTTCTTCCTTCATGACAATTTTTTTTTTCTCTCTCAGTTGCAATCTGTCGATCTCACTCTCCCTCTCATGGCTGCACTCTCTCTTTTCACTTTCTCCTCTGTTTTGGCCAACATGCACTTCTTCTTTCATCATCTCATGCATTCAACGTTATATACTGTCCACCAAATGATCATTTTTCTCTTAAAATATCTCTAAAATCACAAAAATAACATCCATTAAATCTTTCCAAGTGTCATAATCCCTATTCATTATGCCACGTGTCACATTTTCAATGGTTGTTTGCCCCACATGTCTATCATTTTTATCTCTTTTAATTTGACTTTTTCGGGATGCCCGAATTTAACTTTTTCGAAACTTTTTCGAAATCCTTTCAAAATTTATCAGGGCCTATATTCGAACTTTCGACATACTCCTAGTAACCTTGGTAACTCTTAAAAGTCATTCCACGCCCCTTTTCAGCTCTCCGTAAATTCACTAAATCGTCTCTAGCGAGTTTTGGATTGATTCCATTTCAATCCAAATTCCTTTCGAAAGTGTCGTTTGAGTTTCCAAAATACTTCTTGAGCATTTAATACTCATTTTGACACTTCTCTAAAATTTTTAAATTTTTTCGAAAACCCTTTCAAATTTTCAGTCGGATCTGAAACAGTTTCATTTTACTTCAAATGAACTCATTTTTAATCCGTTTCAGTTTCCTTAGACTCTATTACTTATTCTAGAGCTTTTGACTTCAGGATCTGCTTTTCAAAAAATTTACTATTAACACGAATACTATTCGTTCGAAAATACTATTCATCTGAAAATCACTATTCATTCTAAAAATACTATTTATCCGAATATATTTTTGTTTATCTTAAATAGAAAAAATTCGAGACGTTACATTGTGAATGGCATGAGTTCGACACCCACCCTTAACATCTAAAGATAATTTGTAGTAATAATAATAATAGTAATAATAACATATAATAATAATAATAAAATAAATATATTAATTGTCTTCCATCATTCAATATGGGTTGACCTCTCACCCTCATGTGGACCTCTCTCTCGTTTTTGTATGAATAGATCCCTCCCAATGGAGAGTTATTCTTGGGGCTATGCTACAGTGTTCATATCTTAATTGGTTCCAGTAGTCCATTGGGTCAATCCTAAATTTAAAATAATAATAATAATAATAATAACACAGATGCAGGGTGTAAATATATAAAAAGAATTTTGTACCCACTTTTTGTCTTTTAGCATAAATGCATAATCATTCAATACTTTCACTTTTTTTTTTCTTTTTCTATTGAAATTTTATTAAAATACTAAAACTAAACCTAAACCAAATTCAAATGATGAGTGTGTGAAATATGTGAAAGAGTTGCAAATGAGAAAACAAAAATTTTAGAATGTGTGAAGCAAGTTTCTTTTGATTGTAGGGTGGGTCTAAAATAAGATGTTCCAACTAAATGAAATTCGACTTATCTTATGCTTAAAAGTGCTATTACTTACCGTTGTACTTTGTGTACACTAGAGTTGAGTGATAATAATTTCAAGCATTGTCCTTCTCTAAGTAAGTGGGAAAAGGCTGAGAAAATTCCCTTATTTTTTAATGTATTTTATGAAGTCAGTTGCATTTTTTCGGGAACGAAGTATTTAACTTTAAATTTGTATTTCCCCAAAATGTTGGAAATTTATGTGTTATTATAGCAAAACCTGAAAAGTGATGATTTGCTTTTGAAAAATATGACCATCAAATGTATACTAAATTTAACAAATACTGGGGTGATTTTGATACGATCATAGCCATAATATTGATTTTGGATTCTTAGTATAAGATGAAATTTGTTGATTTTGTTTATTGAAAAGTTTATGGGGATGATTCATTTGAGTTTGAAAATATTCAAAGTAAGTTGCATTTGTTGTTTGATGAGTGTGTGAAAAATGCTTCAACTACATCAACATCTACTCTTAGTGGTAGTGTTCATAACCTAATCATTAATTTTTCGTCACAAACTACCATTGGTTTGCCATCTTTTAGTGTTATGAAGGTAATTGCTATTTGCTAGTTTGTTCATATATTTAATATGGTTTGTTATCTATATATATTATTTGCATAATATTAACATTGTTTTTTATTAATAAATATTCATAGGAGTGGAAATCGTTTGACAAAGATACATCCGATAGCGATTTTATAAGAAAGACACAATTGTAGTTGTACTTGGATGAACCAAAGCTTCAAGATATAGTGGACTTTGATGTTTTGAGTTTTTAGAAATCCAATTCAATTCAATTTCCTAAACTCGCAATGATAGCTCGTGATGTTTTGAGCATCCCCACATCTATGGTGGCGTCTGAATTGACGTTTAATGTTAGCGGTCGAGTCTTTGATCAATATCGGAGTTCACTTAAATCACACGTGGTGAAGACTATAGTTTGCACTCAAGATTGGATATATGAAGGCAAAGATAATTTTTTACTAGAAAGTGTTAATTGCGATTTGCATGAGTTATATAATTATGAGTTTTATTTTTCTTTTCTAAAGGGATAATCTTTTTTTTTTTTTTATCATTATTGTAGATAATCCAAATCTTGAATTCAATGAGCTTACCGAAGATGTCATGAACATAAATGCTGATAGTGCGTTAGTAATCACACTATCAAATTTATCTCATCACAAATTGCCGTGTAGTGACAAAATTTTATTGACTTCGATAAAACATTTGTTAAAATATTTTTTTTTTCATGTATAAATATATAATTTATTAATTAGCTAACTTTTAGTTATTATCTTTCAGCATGTTTAGTTTGGTAGTTGCAATCAATAGTTAATGTTGTTTTTGTAATATAAAGAACTACATTTGCGGATATATTTTTTTATGTCTTTATTTTAATATGAAGGTGTAAACCCCTAGTCTCAACTTATGGATTCTAGTATTAGAAGTTAAACTAGGGAGATAATATAAATCCCTACAGTTAACTAATTGAAATTCATAGCCTTATAAATTATTTATTTAAGAATACGACGAAATTCGTCGACTATAAAAAGTTTAGTGGCGTGTTAATGAAAATCCAAGTTATGAAATTGAAGATTTTAGTCCATGATAATCTAATTGAAATTTAATTAAAAAGATAGCGTCAAGTGGTCGATAAGACAAGCTTGACGGTTAAAGTAAATTTTAACGAAACGAGAATTAAATCAAATGATGAAAGTTAGATTGGAAACTAATAATGATGGGCAAATATGAGAAACAAAGAAAAGAGAGGAGATTGAGATGATATTAAAAAGAGTTGGGGTATGATGCAATTAAGAGAAGTGGTATCACTATATATATAACACTTGCTGAAAATTTCAGCACACACACACACGCAATTCAGTCGAAGAGAAGAGAGAAGAAGCAAGAAGATTCGTGAAGCTGCTGGAACCGAAACCAAAAGCAGCAGTCGTGCATCAGCCAAGGCCGAACAGTTTTCGTGAAAGAAGAAAGGGCCAGCAGTTGCAGCTGTGATGCCGTAGCAGAAGTGCTCGACCAGAAACGAAGAGGAAATCAATCAAGAAGTTGCTGGAATCGTGAAGCAACAGCTCACGCGTGAAAGGAGAAAGGCGACAGCTGTTGGTCGCGAGTCCGAGCAGAACAGCGAGGGGGAGAGGAAGGCACGACCTGCAGTAGAACAAGGACCCAAAACAGGTCAGCCGTGAGTCCAAGAAGGTAGCAAGAGCAGTTGGTTAGCATCAGAAACAGAACAGAAGCAGATGCGAGCCAAATCAGGCCTGACGCACGGACTGCAGCGAGCTGGACGACCAGCAGAAGAAATGGAGGAAAACAGCCCCTTCCCAGGCCATTCAAGCCTCCAACCTCTTCTCTGAACCCTCTCTCAAGTCTCTCTCAACTCTCTAAACAAAGAACCAAGTAAGAAATCAGATTTCTCACCCTTTTCTTTGCTGAAAATTTCAGCAGTGTTGTTGAAAATTTTGAGCAGAATGTTGATGCTTGTGTTGGACAAATTATTCTTCAAACTTTGATAGAACTTTAGGTGATTGAAATAGAGACTTGAATGATGATTTGTTGGGTGTAATTGCTGCCATAAAAGTGTATATATGGGCTGTTATATGTTAGAGCAAGGTTGAAACCGAAAATAGTGTTTTATGTACACTAAGTAGTTGATACAAGTTTTGAGTGAAGTTTGAGCATTTAAATGATCAAGTTAGGTTTATGTGTGTATTAAGGGCTTGAAGAGCTTTGAGATTAGTTGATTTAGAGCCCAAGTTTGAGCATAAAAAGAGTTAAAATTGCTTAGAGAATTGTTAGAATCGCAAAGAGGTAGTTTGAGACAAATTGTGAAACCCGAACTCAAATTTTGAGCTCTAGAAAACCTGACAATATTTGGCTTATTTGACGGTATTTTACACCTCAAAATCATAGGTTTTGGAACGGATTGAATCCGATAAAAATTTCGCAAGTTATGCGTAATATAATGTCATTAGAGTTCTGAGAAGTGAAATGACTAGCTTAATGCAATTTTTATGACATGAAATAAGTTTGGTTGATCATTATTAGTTAAATGAAGCTTAGCTATGGAAGAAAAACTAGCGTCGCTAACCCGAAACGAAAAATATACAAAACATGCACGAGAACGTGCCCAAAAGTGTCAAAAACGGATGTTTTCCCTAGATTTGATGTAGCAAACGATAATATTTTTCAATGAAATTTGACATGTGACTAGAATGTGAGATAAGTGAGCCGTAGGAAAAAGAACAAAGGAAAACGGAGTCCCGAACAGTGCGTCCCAGTACGTTCTATCAAGGGTTGTCCGTTTGAGTAAAAAATATGATTTTTCGTTTCGAATCTCCAACAAGTAACCGGACCACGTGGGGGTATCCCTAGGGGTCCAAAACTAAAACTTTTACATAAAAAGTGAGATTAGAGAGTCTCGGTTGAATTAGAAACAAGTTAGGAGTATGTAGAGAAAAATGGCCATAATGGAGAATTCTTAATGTATAGTTGAGAAATAGAGGTTTTGTCAATAGTAATGATGAGGAAATATTGTGTAGGTGACGAGCGCTTGAGCGGCGTCCAGGAGCCTCGTCGAGACGCTTGACTCGGAGTGACGCGACTTTGAGGTAAGTGGTTTGCCACTTGAAATCTATTCCAATTTCATGTCAATGCTTGATGTTTGTAAATGAATATGATAGTTAAGTAGTAAAAGAGAATGAAATTGATTTCTTATATCAAGTTAAAGTGTGAGTGTATAAGTTCCTATGGAACCTATATAGAAATAGAAATTGATACTAAGTTGCTTTTAAAGAAAATGAAATGAGAAAAGTGTTTAGAGATTTTAAAACTATAGAATTTTGTGCTTTGACACTAGAAAAGTTGATTATAAAACCCATGTGTATACCTTAAAAAGTTATAAGATTTAGCGTTACGTGACGACGCAGAAAATTCCGTCTGTAATCGCTCAGTTTATAGAAAAGTATAGCGCTACGTTGCGATGCAGACAATTCTACGCGTAGTTGGTTAGTTGATAGTTAGCGCTACGAAGCGATGCAGTAAATTCCGCTTGGAGTCACCTAGAGTTTTAGCACTACACTTGCGATGCAGAAAATCCCGCATTGTAGTTGTTCAGTAATGAGATTTAGCGCCCTACGTACGATGCAGTAAATTCCGTAATGTAGTGGTTGAGATACATTAGTAAGCTTCACGTTGGCGTTAGTTATAATCGTCCGTGATGGTTAGAACGAGTCAAGGATACACATGGCGATTTTGAAAGAAATCGTAAAACTTGAATAAGTGATAAATTCCATGTTAGTGTATATGATATCATACATTCTTGTTGCACTAACTTGTTGTTCATTTTGTAGCTCATTTATTTTTATTGCGTGTCACCGCCGGACGAGATAACGACTTTTGCCTTGTATACATTTATAGGTGGGCGATTGCGCAAAACATTTGTATATAGTTGCGTATATGTATTTAATCAATTACATTTTGAATTATAATGATATTGGAGTTTGTAAAGTTGTAATAATTCATGCATTTTATATCTATGGTGCATATATGCATATTTTGGATTCGAGTTTATTGTTTATGCCTATGGAATTTGTGATGAATGTTGTATGATTGTGAATAAAGAAGTTGAGAGTTGTTCAGACATAGTTGAAGTGTGATTTTCTTATAGGTGAAATTTTGGTTTTATCAAAAATACAGCCGTTATGTTATCGAAAATTTTATATAAAGTATTTGAAATAGAATCAAAGTAAAAGTTTATCACTCCCAACCAGTTACAGAAAAATCAAATCACCAAGTTTTAACGAGTAAACCAGAGAAGAAAGTTAGGGTTCGCTTCCCGGATGTCTTCGATCCGACGAGTCGGTTTCGATGAGTCCGTTGAAGTGCCTGGTAGGATCCTCCAAACAAGAGCCTAGATAAGGTCTGGGAAGGGTCCTGTCAGAAGGACTATATTTGCAAAGATGTTTTTACGCTCATCTTTGTGAATATTTGTATCTTTATATTTTGGATTGTATTTATGGATGATCGTATTTTTTTAGATTTTGGATTATATTTGTAGATTTAAGAGGTCTTATTTATTTTAATTTTGTTTTTTATTATATCGTTAACATAATTTAAATGTGTTAAATATGGTTAAATGAATCATAAATCAGTAATTATAAACGAGTTATTAAACGTGTCGTTTAAAAAGTCATTAAACATGTCAACTAAATAAGTTAATAAACGAATCATTAAATGTGTCAGCTAAACGGGTTATTAAATGGGTCAATAAATAACTTGTAAATAAACAAGTTAATCGTGTCGTTTCTATGATGACCTATTAATAATTGTGTCGTATTCGCATTAAAAAAGTTCACTCTATTTATTAATCGTATCATCTTTATGTTATGTTCAATTCAATCGATTAACCCACATTGCCATTCCTACTGATAAGTTACTAACATGTATATGTGTGGTGTAGAAATAAAAGACGAGTAGTAGGGGGATTGAAATGGTAAGCATCATCGTAGAATCTATGGTATTGTGTGCGAATTGTATAAATTTCAGATGTGCTCTCTACATGCATCCAAACGTATCATAATCTTCTATCTTCTTTGCTCCCATCTTTGCACCACGTGTAGGGGTCAATTTTTTATATTCCTTTTATTTTGACATTTGTATCCTTTTTATTTTATATTGTATTGTTGCTTTTGATTGTATTTGATAAACACATTAATCTACAATGACAGTATACATAGATATTTGAAACTTAAAACAATGAATAGATATACAAAAAACATACTTGTATTGCAACTGAATTTAATGTGGATCTCTGGTCGTTCAACTAGGTCGGATTTCAATCACGAAATTAGAAGAAAATCTCGATTCACAATGTAAATTACCTTTCCCTTAGTATTTCACTCTCTGTTTTCCTCTTTTCTATTTTCACTTTCGTTTTCTTCACTTTTCTTTCATATATTTTTTTCTTTTGTTGTTGCTCTCACGAGAACAGATATATATATATATATTTTGCATCGGTTTACAGCAGTTGATTTTTTACTCACAAAAAACTGCTCAAAAACTGCCACCAGCAGTTGTCCACAAAACTACCACTGACAATTAACAAATCATATCCAACTTTGTTGGATCTTGGATCTCAGTGTTGGATCCGAATTTGAGTTTTGGGTCATCTTGGGTGAACTCAACCTAAGACCCATATAATCTAATGTCTCCCACTCACATAAGATGGGTCAAACAGAACTAACAGAGAAAAAACACTAGTGACCTATTTATGATAAAGAATATAGGTATTCATACAGGTAAATGCATTGTGTAATCTATGAAAAACAAAATCTATGATAGGACTTACTTTTCAAATCTCAATTGTATTTTTATACAAGAGATTCTCAAGTTCATTATTATGTCCTAAATTTAATAGAATTTTATTTGTTCAAGCATATTCGATCCTTTTAACACAACATGCTTGATTTTCTAATACGTCATATAATTACAATGATGATTCCAAATCACAATTTGTCAACATGTAAATATATGAAAAATAAAATTAATCAAATCTTCCTATCTCACTTTCATCTCTGGGTCAACAAAAAATAAATGCAATCATAAAAATATCTCATAGATCGCATTATCATAACCATAAAAGACACACTAATGATACAAACATCACTTCGTTACTTTGAGACAAAGTGAATAGTCACTGAGGACATAAGATGAAGTTTTTGCAAACTTCAATGGAGCTTACACAATGAGGAATTATGGATAAATTCACTCATTTTTCATGTCAGTCACAATAAGCACACGCGGTATGAAACGTATGTTAGAGTGAATCTTGCCCCTCAACAAGGATGCATATGTCTATTATATTTCAATTATTCACTGTACAGATCTTAGTTCAGACATTCTCCTAATGTCTAATCTAAGTTTCTAAAGGCTCACTTTTTAAGCGTCTCTTGTTAAGAAACTCATATCTGGTTTAATCAGGTTCTCATGATGGTGGGGATACATCACAAGCAATTCTATTATTGATATTTAGTGTAGAATCTCATCTTGGCTATGGCTAAAGCGACAGTTCATATATTCTAAATGTAACTCCCTAGTCTCGATTTTTAACTTCCTAATGTTAGAAGCTAGATTATGGAGTTAATATAAACTTCTGCACTTAATTTACTGAACTTCATGGCATTAAAAGTAAATTAATTGGAGATTGATGACAAAATTCGTCAATAATATAACTTCGAGTGGCATTGCAATAAAAATACAAACTTTAGGAGGTGTGCGTGACCATTATGAGAAGAAAAGATTAAGAAAGATAAAATAGTCTTTAATAAATAAAAGATAAATCATCAAGTAGCAACATAGTTTAATATTTAATTAAGAGTATAAATATATAGATTAGAATACAAGTAATTAACATTTAACAATTCATTTAAGAGTAAGTTGAGATGAAATAACTAACAAAGGGGCCATTATGGTAGTTGAACAATTAAATGACATTATAAATAGAAGAGGAGTGGTGTTGGTGGTCGGCCAACACTTAGAAAAACAGAAGAAGTAATGTGAGAAGGAGAGGAAGCAAAGGGGACAGTCACGGCAGAACAAGGAAGGAAGAAAGCAGCTATCTCACTCAAATTTCAAGCCCTAACTCATCGTTCTAGAGTGTTCTCAAGCCAATTTAACAAAACCTAACCAAGATTAAGGTGAGATATCATCTCTTCTCTCGATCTTGGTGTTAGTTAGGGTTGTATGAGTATGTTGTTAACTATGTGATTTTTGTGAGTTGTGATGGGTGTTCTACACTTTAAACAAGTGTAGAACCCTAATTAGGTGATATAGAAACCTTGATGGCATGTGCTTGTGTGTAAATCTTAGGTTAGGGTTCATGGATAACAATCTTTAAAACATAGTTTAAAGTACTAAAAATGTCACATAATTAGTAGACTAGTTGTTTAATAAAAAGCTTGTGAGAGATTATCTTGTAAAAATGGAAAAACTCTACTCTTTAATGTGTATGTGTGTGTGTGTCATGGCTATGAAAGACAGTAGATAATCTCTGAGTTTTGATGAATTTGAACTCAAATTTAAGTATATTTAAAGGTAGGAAAGCATATAGAAGTGATAGAGTTGTCAAAGAGGTAGTTTTGGACAATTTAAAAAATCTCGAGTCAAATAATGGGACAGAAATTACCTACACAACTTTAACTTATTTGAGGTTGTTCTAGACCTCAAATCATGCCTAGGAGTCATATAAAACCATATGTTTTGGTAGGGAACGATTCCGATAAAAATTACGCAACTTATGCTCAAAATAGTGCCGTTAGAAAGTCGTTAAGTGAAATAATCATGTAAATGTAATTTTTATTGCATAGAATGAATTTAGTTGATCATAATTAGGTAAAAGAACCTTAGATACCAAAGAAAAACCATCGTCGCTCGTCCGATGTGAAAAAGTGCATCGAAAAGTGCCTGAAATATGACATTTTTCTTAGATTTGACATAGCAAACGATAAAATTTTTCGATGAAATTTTATAGGTGACCAGAATGTGAGATAAGAGGACCGTAGGAAAAAGAACGAAAGAAAACAAAATCCCGGGCAGAGCTGTGCATCACATTATGTTTTGGAGTGTCAAAAGATGCGAAAAATTTTGACTTTCCATTTCAGACCTCTGAAAATTATACGAACTGTGTGAGAGTGTTTCTAGAGGTGTATAACTGAAACTTTTACGAAAAAATCGGAATTAGAAAGTCTCGATTGAGTTATAATCGAGTTGAAAAAGTTAGAGTGCAAAGCATAGTTATTAAAGAAAGTTGTGTTGAAAGTTCGATTCTAGTCTTAAGTAGTTCAAGTTAGTGGAAATTGAATAAATTTGTAATGTGTAGGTGAGGCGCAAGTAAGTGGAGTGAGAGAGGCCCACTAGAGCTCGTTAGCATGCGTGGAGCCGAGGTGAGTGTTACTAACTCACACTATGAGTAATTATGTGTTTATTTCAATTTCATTATTATTAAATTTGTTGCGAATAATTTAATATGTGTTCAAAAGAAGTTTTGAAAGTACAATGAGTTTATGAGAAATGAAGTTTTAAAGTTCTAACTAAAAGTTTCAAAGAAAGGTCATTTAGTGCTTTAAAGCACTCAAAAGAGAAAGAAAAGTTTTGAATGTCATGCGTAAACCCTAAGAATTAGAGATTTTCTTAAGCAACTAGTTGCGATGCAAAAAATTCCGCAATATTGTTGCCAAGTTAGATGTAGTATTTAGCACTATGGTTTGCGATGCAGAGAATTTTGCATGTAGTCGCTAAGAGTTATAGACAACATCTCACTACGTTGCAACGCAGAAAATTTCGCTCGTAGTTGTCAAGGAGTCTCAGTAACGTCACAGTTGGTATCAGTTAAAAATCGCCACGTGACCTAGAAATTGACATGGTGTTTTTAAAAAGAAAAGATTTTCGTGATAATTGGCACATGACTAAACGAGTTTAAAATTTGTTAGTCAAGAATTTTCCCATTACTTGATAGCGTCAAGATTACTTTGTTTTTGGTGTAATATCATACAACTATTTTCAGGTATTTGCGCGAACGACTCAAGCAACCAGTTTCTGCGTCATTATAGGTGGGACTACTTTTGGAGGATGTGTTATATAGTGTACGCTGTATTGGATGATACCTTTCATTTTGAAATACTTATGTAGAAACCTCATATTAACACATTTTGTAATGTAAATTTCTTGTACATATTTTGATGATATGAAAGTGGATTTATGTCTATGATTTTGTGGAAGTGATGAATTGATTTTGAAATGCATGTTTGTGGAAGAAGTTGGTTGGTAATAGAAATGAATTGGGAGTGTAAATTTTCTTGCAGCAAATTTGGTAACCTTATAATTACAGCTGTTATGCTGCCGGATTTTTGTTAAAAATGATTTTTCGATTTCGTAAATAAAAACAATTACTTTTATAATTTTAGTTAACTTTCCAAATCAACGAATTGAATATAATTGGTCACCAACCCAACTAGTTTTAAATAATGAAATTACATGAGATTTGAAGCAAAGTAAACGGGCAAGTTTAGGGTTCGCTCCGCGGATTTCTTTTAGCCACTTAAGATGATTTAAAAGGAGTCCGTTGGAGTGTCAGGCGAGACCTACCAGATACTAGCCTAGAGGGAATCTGGATTGGGTCTTGTCACTAAGTCCTTGAGAGAACAAACTCAAATTTATTCTCTAAAACATATGCGTCTCATATTGACTTGTCTTCCCAGCAACTAAGGTAACTGTACATGTAAGAATACCAGTCTCTAATCTAATAACATACTTTATATAATTCAAATGAAATGAATATGTGCTAGTATTATGTAATAAATCTAATGTATTTATTCACAAATGGATATAGTTCAAAGTGACAATTACAACACTATAATCTACGCAAACCTAAAGATCTAACATGTGCCTTAAAAACATCTTTCATCACAACTTTTGTAAGTGGGTCAACAATCATCTTATGCGTAAATATATATTTGATCATCATATTTTTCTTTGTCACTATATCTCTGATAAAATTATATTTGGTCTCTATATGTTTCAATTTACTGTGATACTTTGCATCTTTAGTATAGGCAATGGCTGTCTGACTATCACAGTAAATGGTAACTGGCTTCGCCACATCAACTTCTAAAATCAGATTTTTAAAAAATCTCATAAGCCACACTGCTTCTTAAACGACTGCTGAACACGTTATAAATTCAACCTTCATGGTAGACAACGCAATACATGACTGTTTTTTGCTACTCCAAGAGATAGCACCTTGGCTGGGCAAAAATGCATAACTTAAAATAAATTTTCGCTCATCCAAGTCACCTCCCCAATTAGCGTCTGTATACCCAACTAAATGCATGTTACCACCTTGGTAGCATAAGGAGTAATCTGCGATCCCTTTCAGATATGCTAATATTCTTTTCACAGCAATCCAATATTTCTAACTGGGATTGAATTGATATTTACTAACTAATCCAACTACATAACAGATATCAGGTCTTATGCACATCATAGCGTACACCAGACTTCCGATAGAACTAGAGTAAAGAACCACTGACATTTTTTCACACTCTTGTTGAGTCTTAGGGCACATTTCGAGATTAAGAGTTTGTCCCTTCGAGATAGGAGTATCCATAAGCTTACAATTAGCCATATGAAATTGTTCAAGAATCTTTTTAATGTAAGGCTTCTATGATAAAGCCAAAATTTTTCTTGAACGATCTCTATTGCTTTTAACTCCTAAAATATAGGCAGTTTCTCTCATGTTTGTCATCTCAAAGGTTGAGGATAATCATTTCTTTATAGTCATCATAAACTCTTTGTCATTTCCGGCTAATAAAATATCGTCCACATATAAAGAGAAAATTATGAATTTATCTTTTACTCGTTTAGCATACACACAATGATCCTTTTCTGTAACTGGAATCTATAGGATATTACTGCCTCATGAAAATGAAGGTACCATTGTCTGGAGGATTGTTTCAAATCATAAATTGATCTTTTGAGTTTACAAACCTTTTGCACTTAACCTTTTGAAACGAATTTTACTGGCTATTCCATATAAATTTCTTCCTATAGTTCTCCATTGAAAAAAGCTATTTTTACATCCATCTGATGTAATTCCAGGTTCATGTGTGCAACGATAGCTAATATAAGGCGAATTGAAGCAAACCTTACCACAAAGGAGAATGTTTCTTCATAATCTATACCCTCTTGTTGAGTATATCATTTCGTTACTAATCTCGCATTATACCTTTCTATTGAGTCGTCTTCCCTACGCTTGATACAGAGAACTCATTTGTTTCCAATGACTTTCCGATGAAGTGGTAAGTCAACCAAGTCCCAAATGTGGTTGCTTTTCATTGACTCTGTCTCTTCTTATATAGCTTTAATCCAAAATTCTTTATCATGTGAGTTGAAAGTCTCATCTACATTCTTTGGCTCATCACTATCATGTGAAGCAAGCATAAAAGTTTCTCATTCGATCTGAAATCGATGACGATGAATAATTTTACGATCGCTTCTACGAATTGATGATTTCGAGGATATTAATTCATTAGTCCCTATGCTCCTACTAGGAATAAACGAATGAGCTATTTCAACAGCTTTATCACTCCCACTAGGGATAGAGTATTCAGACAATTCTCTATCTATCTCTAGATGAACGTTCGAATGCACATTATCATAAGATTTGTTCAATTCGTAAAATTGAAAATATTTTTCAACTTTATCTCTGTTAGAAATTTATTCTTTAAAAAATTCACGTCACGTGATTCCAATTCAATTATGCTTCCATTTGAATTCTCTTATGAATACATATCATTTTGAGTGTTCAGAGTATCTAATAAAGATATATTTATTTTCTTTAGTAATCAACTTTCCATATTTACTGGACAAGTCATGTACATATCCTGTGCACCCCTAAGGTCGCATATGAGTGAGATTAGGTTTTTTACCTGTTAACAATTCATAGGGTGTAAAAGATACTGACTTGGTAGGGACTTTATTCAGAATATAAGCAATTGTTAGTAGTGCATCTCCCTAATAAAATATTGGGAGATTCGCTTGTGCCATTATAGATCTTACCATCTTTAATAAAGTTCTATTCTTTCTTTCCGCTACATCATTTTGTTGCAGAGTTCTAAGAATGGTCAATTGTCTAGAAATACATTTCTCTTAACAAAACATCTCAAATTGTTCATAGAAGTATTCTCGTCCTCGATCAATTCGTAGAACTTTAGTGGTTCTATCTAATTGATCCATGTTTAGATAAAATCTAAAACAATCTAATGCTTCAAATTTATAAGAGATTAGATAAATATGGTCATAACGAGTGTAATCATTTATGAAAATTATAAAATATGAAATGCCACTTCTAGCTCTAACATTCATAGGTCCACAAATATCAAAATGAACTAACTTTAATGGATTCTCAGACCTGATTCCTTTTCCAAATGGTTTTCTAGTTGTTTTTCCTACTAGACAATTTTTACATAAAGACAAATCTATCTTCTTGAGAGAACCTAAAAGTCCCTCTTTAGCCAATCTATTCATTCGATTCTGGCCAATATATCCTAGTCTAGCATGCCAAGTATTAGTATCAACATTTGCAATATTAGAAGAAGCAATTAATGAAAAACAATCATCATCGTCATAATAACCGTTCATCTCGGTATTTAATACAATAAAATCACCTAATAAATATCCGATGTCAATCCTAACAAAATCCAAATAAATATTCATACAATCACCATGAAAGTTTAAAACATATCCCAATTTAAAAAGTACTGGTACAGAAACTAAATTTCGTCGAATATCAGAAGCAAATAATACATCGTGGAGATAGAGTACTTGACTTCCATACAAAACAAGCTTGTAAGTACCAATACGCTTCACCTCAACACGTGAGTTATTCCCCACATATATCCATTTTGATCATTGATTTATTCGATGATACTCCAAAAACGTTCCTTGATCTCTAGTTACATGATCTGTCTCTCTGAGTCTACAGTCCACAAAGGACGAGATTCAATGAGTAATATTGAGCTAGAAACATAAGCATGATTAAATATGTCGGAGTAATATTGTTCATTTTTCTTCTTTTGCTCTATATATTCACGAGCAAAATGGCCCAACTGGCCGTAGTTGAAACAGGTCATTTTGACTTTATCCTTCTTAACCCTAGCACGCTTGCCCTTCTTACGCTTTTGGGTCTCATTCTTCTTAAACTTGGAATTTACATTCCCTTTCTTGAAGTTCCTCTTCCATCTCATGCGCTTAAAGCCTAAGTCTTTGTGCTTGCTGGATTCAGTCATATAAAGCTGACCAAAAGCCGTAGCCGCTTTTAAGCACTCGTCTTCCAATTCAACATGACGTGCAATGTCATCAAATGTTTTGATGTTATCATTGTGAGTCATGTTGATCTTCATATTCTTCCAGCTGAAGGAAAGAGACCAGATCACAACTTGTACTTGCTGCTCATCAGTGAGGTTATACCCAACTGTCTTGAGCTCACGAATCATGTTTGACATCTCCCTAAGGTGCTGCCTTATGGTATGATTCTAGCGCTTCCTATAAGTGTCAAACTTAATAGTGAACCTCTTCAGCTTAGTGTTGAAGAACCATCAGATTTGTCTTTTAAGGCCATCCATTTGTCTTAGGTAATCTCATAATCTTCATATATGCATATGAGATCATCATTCATGCTACTTAGGATCGTAATCCGAGCAATGTTATTCTTCTTTTTTCAAGTTTGATAGATCTCCATATCTCTTCTGCATTGAGCAGATATACCTGATTGGGGCATTACTATAGTGTTTGTCAGGGTCTCAAAAGCATTCTGCTCTTCGAGAATATACTGAATTTTTTTGTGCCAGATATCATAATTGTCACTATTCAGTTTCTCTCCCTTGTTTAGTTAAGCAATTATATTCTTTGAAGTTGAAGTCATTTCCTGAAATGATATCCATTTCTATTTAGAGACTTACTATCTATATTCTTTTATATCTATACTAACACATCCACTATCATTTCACTATAATAATGCAGCAACCATACACTCATAAATATGAAAAATGAATTCTTATATAGGAATTGAAAAAGTAGTCAAGTCACTTATCATCATCCACTTCCAATTATTTACTAAACCATTTTTGTAAGTGTATTTGCGCAAAACAATCATAATGTCATTTCTGAATTGAATTAGAACACCTATATAAATATCATTATACATGGTGCAATATAAATAAAACAAGATTTTAGAAATGATATAGAAATTACATTTTCCATAAACTATGCATAATTTAAAATATCCAACATAAAAGTACTACATACAATACAATAATGATAAAAGAAACACAACATCAATCAGACAGATAAGGAGTACGTGAATCAATCTCCTCATGATACTCTCTTATATATTGATCGAAATCAATCGTTGTCTCAGGATCCTCCTTGTTTGATGAGATGTCTATCATCTCAATCATCTCATCATCAGAAGTATCCATAACATCGACGTCTTCATTATCGTCTAATATCTCTATAGCCTCGATATCATCCTCGTCATTCGAAATAACTGTAACATTAGTCGAATATCCAGAAGGCACATAATCTGGAGGCTCGACGCTCTCCACATCATCAGATATGATAATAACATCAGTCGGATAATCAGAAGGCACATAATCCGGAAGCTCGATGCCCTTCTCGTCATCAAATATGACTATGACATCAGCTGGATAATCAGAAAGCACATAATCTAGAGGCTCGACGCCTTTCTCGTCATCAGATATGATTATGATATCGTCTGGATCATTAGGAATATCAATGATATCGGGACTCTCAACTATCTCGATGACTTCCTCGATTTTCTCATCAGAATCAGTAAAATAATGTATAACACGATAGGTCATTTACAAAATTTACTATATTAAACTTATGAATCAATTTAGAATAACTAACACTAAATATAATAATTTTATTAAATTAATATGTTAATAAAAGAAATAAGAATTTAATTTAATTTAATACTAATTTTTATTTTATTTATTTATTAAAAAAAAATTTAAATTTTTCGGCGATTGGAATCGCCATCGCCAGCGGCACGTGAGCGTCACGCGCCGACAGTCGCAGGTCATCGATTGCGTAAGCAGTGCAGACGCCAACCACAGTTGATCACCTTTGCGACACATGGCTAGTCTGGCGTGGCCACACGACCTAACTTGTGACACCTCCAAATGGTTCCTATGATACATGGCACAACCTGGTTCGTCCATTCCATGTGACATGTGGCTGAACCAAATGATGCCACATCTCAAACACGTGTCTTTACCAAAGTGTGACACGTGGTGATAGGTGGTCGAATCGTATAGTGCCACATATCATACACGTGGGTCATCCTGACTGGTCCATTTATTCTCCATGTGGCTCCATCAGAGACTGACATGTCGCTTCTATGACGCGGCCTCTCTTTTGAGCGCCACGTGTCAAGGCACTGTTCATCTTCTTCATATGTTCGAAAACATTTTTTCAAAAATTTCAGTTTTCAAGGGTGATTTTTAAAATCTTTTTCCTCACTCGTTTCTCATTCAAATTGCTTATATAATATACCATTGGAAAGCTCTTTTCGAGCTCTATCCAATGGTATAATAATTACACCAAAATAAAGAAGCTTACTAACATTAAATACTAGGATCAGTTTCGGATTTATCCCACTATTCTTCAAAAAACAACTCTCTAAATGCCTTAAACTTGATATACAATTAAGTTTCATGCAATTTGTCATTATTCCACCAACAAACAACACGAACCAGACTCTGATACCATTGATAAAACACATTTATCTACAATGGCAGTATATATAGATATTTGAAACTTAAAACAGTGAACAGATATACAAAAAACATACTTAAATTACAGCATAATTTGATGTGGATCTTTGGTTGTTCAACTTGGTTGGATTTCAATCATGAAATTAGAAGGAAATATCGATTCACAATGTAAATTACCTTGCCCTTAGTATTTCACTCTCTGTTTTCCTATTCTCTGTTTTCACTTTCATTTTCTTCACTTTTCCTTCATATATTTTTTCTTCTGTTGTTGCTCTCATGAGAACAGATATATATTTTGCGCCGATTTACAATAGTTGATTTTTAACTCACAAAAAAATGCTCAAAAATTGACATCAGCAGTTGTCCACAAAACTGCCACCGACAACTAACAAATTATATCCAATTCTGTTGGATCTTGGATCCTAATGTTGGATATGAATTTGAATTTTAGGTTATCTTGAGTGAACTCAACCTAAGACCCATATAATCCAATAGTATTCTATATTTCTCTCATGCTACGAGCCTATTTTATTCTGACGTGTTTTGAAAATGAAAAATTCGGCGTTGGGTCCTACACATCACACCGAGCCACCGAAATTTTTTAAGAGAACGATTGTTTTATTATGAGATGCTGTCCTATCATAGACACAACTTTAGTGGACCATGCCTGGAAGCAATTTTTACGACACAATTTGGTTTCATAGGACATCATATTAGTGGATCGAGTCTAGAAGCCTTTTTTCTTTTGGTTGCGGGTTAGGCCGAGTGAAGCTATTCTATGTGTTTTTTTTTTTTTTTTTTGAATTCACTTATTGATTTATCAAAATTAATTACTATTTTTATTAAAAAAAAAATAGTATAACAGATGAATGAAAAAGTATGTTAAATTTCTGCACTTATTATTAGTCAATAGGGTGGTGGTGTTCATTCATATATAATAATAAATCTTTCCAATAGTTTTTATGTTTTTAAAATGAGATTCATCATATATATATTTTTATTTCACATATAAATTTTTTTGACAAAGTATACAATCATATCTACTAAAAGAAAATGTGTAATGCTTCTCCATTAAGTAAATGCATAAGTTAAAGATTAAAATATTTAATAAACAACATATACTTAGTCAAATTTTTTTTTTTTTAAGAATAAGTATAATTATTTTAAAAGCAATTATTTATCAATTTGTTTTAAATCATCAATTCATTAAAGTACAGGTCGTGTTTCTATTTCCCTTTCAAATTGAAAGAAGCTGAAAAACAACATAAGTAAATGGTTGACAAACAACTATAAAGGTTCTTCTTGCCAACCTTTTTCTATCTCCTTTTCTTTTTGCTCTTTTGCTTGAACTGACTAGGTATCGATCACCCTCTACTTTTCAACAAATATTTAATTGTGATTTATGAAAATTTTTTTATTAATTTTTGCGTGCATTGAAAATATAATTACTGTATACATGTATATAAATTATTTTAATTATACATATTATGTAAAATATTTGTATATATTTTTGAGAAATATAAAAAATTGTTAAATTGAAATATTTCCACCAAAGCCTTCCAAATTTAAAATTGTCTTAAGAAAATATATTCATCTACGAGAGTTAAAAAAACAGAGAATCGCAATTGATTCTTTACTCTTTTCTAAAGGAAAAAATAGTTTTTAAAAAATGTTGATTTCATTAATTATCAGTCATCTAGGTAAATTGAGTCAATTTATAACTGGATCATGTTAACATATATCCTAAATAATTCTTTTAATTATTATTAATTTTTTAATATATATTCTAAAAATATATGTTAATATTTTCACACATAATTTTAGAATAAGTGACGAGAATTTATGTAAAAATTAACAAACCATAAAACATTATGAGTATCAATTAGTTTCTAGTTGTCAAATGTTTGTATAATTATTTAAGGTATATTTTGGTAGAATCTTATCAATTGTTTGCATCGAAATTTGCTAATTTTGGATTTAAAAAAAAAATTATAGTAAATAGTAAATACAAAGTTACACCAAAATATGTAAGAGGAGATGAACCTATATAAATTCCCATAGGGTGTGACATACAGAAATAGTCATATGTGAAGACAAATTATAAACAGCTCTTTTTTTTTTTTTTTGGGATTCCAAGTGGGGTATAATTATACAACCTAAGACACTGTACGACCAAAAGCCCTATACAACCACAACCCCAGTTCTGATGTTATACATGCAGAACCGCACAAAGAGTGTCTGCATTCCGGCTACCTTCTCATTGACTCATAGGACATCTCTAATGCATAGTATCAAATTTTATATTATTTTAATGTTAATATTAAATTTTCTTACATCAAATTTTTTTATGCTCTAATTTATTTTATATCAAATTGATGTAAATATTATCTTCAAAGAATATTTTATATATAGATATTTAACTAATATATATTAAAGATTTAAAAATATATTTAATATTATACTCATTTCGAAGATCTCAATAAAATATTTCAGATAATATATTTTCTTTATAATAATTTAATATATATTTTTAATTAAATTAATTTATAAGTTAACACCAAATTTAGTGTTGTACTGTTCATTAACATCAAAAAATTATCTTAGGAAAGAAAAACTAGTACATACGTTGGAGTGAGAAACTGCACCAAAGTTAGTACATTTTGATGTATTTGTTGGGGTTGGTCTAAGACTCTCTCTAACGAATACACCAAAATGGTGCACACCATTTTGGTGCACTTTCACACTGTAATGTGCACCCCAATTTTATATTCCCAAGATAATTTTTTGATGTTAATGAATAATGCAACACCAAATTTGGTGTTGCACTACTCATAACACCAAATTTAGTATTGGTATAAAAATTAATTTAATTAAAAAAATATATTAAATTATTATAAAAAATATATCATTTAAAATATTTTGTTGAGATATTTAAAATAAGTACAATATTAAATATATTTTAATATATTTTTAAATTCTTAATATATATTAATTAAATAGTTACATATAGAATATTTTCTGAATATATCATTTATATCAATTTGATATACAATATGTTAGAGTATAATAAAATTTAGTGTAAGAAAATTTGATGTAAACATCAAAATGATGTGAAATTTGGTGTTCAAACATTGGAGATGGCCTAAGACCATCTTCAATGTACAACACCAAATTTTATATCATTTTAGTGTCAATATCAAATTTTTTTATACCAAATTTTTTTACACTCCAATGTATTTTACATCAAATTAGTGTAAATGACATATTCAAATAATATTCTATACATAATTGTTTAACTAATATATATTAAAGATTTAAAAATATATTAAAATATATTCAATATTATACTCATTTTAAAAATCTCAATAAAATATTTTAGATGATATATTTTTTATAATAATTTAATATATATTTTTAATTAAATTAATTTATAAGTTAACACCAAAATTGATGTTATGAATAGTGTAATATCAAATTTGATGTTGTAGTGTTTATTGATACCAAAATATTGTTTTGGAAAATAAAAGTTAGTGCATATATCCGAGCGGAAAACCGTACCAAAATGGTGCACCTTATCATTTTGGTGTATTGGATGGAGTTGGTCTAAACCTTGAAAGCTAGGTGAAAAACAAATTATAAACCTATCTTGTTTTTAGCAGTACATGTGTCGTTTTTCTTTTTTTTTTTTAATTTTTTTTTGGTTACATGTCATTTGAGTTTTAAAAAAAAATCATTAAAACGGTAGGTTTGAATCATATATCTTTTAAACTCCAAATTAATAGTAGCAATAAAAAAATTAACAAAAAATGTTATCCACAGAAAACCAAAAGTAAAATCATAAGAAATAGAAGATTAAAAAACAAAAAAATGAAAAATTCTCCGCCGGTGGTGAGATGGCTTCACCCACTACATACTTTTCTTTGTTTAAACATTATTGTTTTTCCTTTTCTTTATAATTGCGTGCCAATAGTTAGGAGTTAGATGAATCTGTTTAAAATCTACTACCATAATACAAGGAAATGTTTACTCACACAATATCGAAAAAAAAATCTTTATATTTGAAAATTTATCACGACTGTGAAGAAAAATATAACCAATTAATCATTTGAACTATAAATTATTTTAAAGATGATTATTTAGTAGGTAAATTATTGTTGTTTTGAATAACTATTTTTAGGAGTACTTTAGTTCTTATAAAGGCATTAATTTGAGTGTCTTTACTAATTCGAGCAATTTACTACAAATCTTGTCCCCACTAATGAATATGGTAATATCGTCAAAGTATAGTTTCCTCTAAACTTATCATAACTAAATTCAATGTAATATCCTAAACTTTTGATATTATAATCACAAAAGCAAAAGCTGTAACATGTCTACCACTACATATATAGATCTCCTTCTTTCACTCTCCTAGAAATTGTACCCAAAAAAAGTCAGCCAAGGGCAGCCAAGCTTTCTAATTCTTTGATGTAATCACTAAAGTGGAATCTCAATTAACTTTGCAAGAGAGGGTGGTGAAGTGGGTCATATTTTGACACGATAATTCATCCCATTTAGTTTCCTTATTCACATTTTTAAGTGGTTCACATTTGGACACGATAATTCATCCCATTTTTCGACCAGTGACCAATCGCATTGATAAGCTTTCAAGAGAGAAAGAGAGTTTGAGAAAATCAGTGAGGGTTTAAATGTGAACGAAGAGGTCAGGTGAAAAACTGTACACCACTCTTGCTTTGATCACCACTTCGCCACTCTTATTGATCACCACTCTCTTGTCAATAAACTATACCAATGATATGTTTATTTCACTTGGAGAAATCGAAATAAGAATCGAAATTATCTGAAATCGGAATGACTTGAAATCAGAATGAAGTATCGGAATCAGAATAAATTGTTTACTTTAACTACAGGAATCGAAATCGGAATCAGCAATATTCCCATTAAACTGTTTACTTTATTTTTGAATCGGAATGAATTAATTATAAGTTATAAAAATATCCTTAATTAAAATTATCAATTAATTATAATAGTGTGCAGTTTTTTATTATAATATGCAGTTTTTTTTTTTTTAATATCAAATAAAAAATTGCATACTATAGTAAAAAAATTACATATTATTTTAATAATCCACTAACCTAGTGTGTAATTTTTTTATCATAATATGCAGTTTTTTTTTAATATCAAATAAAAAACTGCATATTATAATAAAAAAATACGAATATTATTTTTTATAGTCCACTATGATAATTAAGAAATTAGTGGTGAAAAACTAATAGTGTGCAATTTTTAATTATAATATACAATTTTTTTTAATATCAAATAAAATAGTTTTTTTCTTTTTTAAGAAGAGTATAGAAGACTTTTCATCTCTACAAAGGGAATGGAAATGAGATTCCCTAGTGGGTTGGGGGAATGAGATTCTCATTCCACAATCTCAAATTGATGTGGGATCCACACTTTTATTCCTATTACGGAATGAATTTTAAACAAGTAAACACTATCAATCAATTGCATTCTCCATTCTCATTCCCTAATCCATGAAGTAAACATATCATAATTACTCTTGCTTCGATCTCAATATTTTATTAGAATCTATTTTCTATTTATTTCCATATTTGTACCATCTTTTTAGTAAATTTTATCATTTTGGAACTAATAATATTATCCATTAATTAAAACCTTTAGATGAGTTTTAATAATTATGTTTATAATCAATTCAAAGATTGTAAGGAATAATATTATTGATTAGATAAGTTAAACAAACCCTTTGGAACATAAGTGTTGGTATGATTATTTATTTTGAAAATTGTGTTATAATAATAGAAATTGCTAATTTTCTCAAATTGTTAATTCAATTATAATCTTACGTTCAATTTGTTAATTCAACTATAATCTTATTTTTGTCTTGTATTTTATAGTACATGAAAAAAACATGTGTAACACACTTTTAGAAACTAGTTTCAAATTAAAATCACTATTATTATCGAACACTCATTCAAAGTAAAATACCATAAATTCAAATCTTTACAAAACAGATAGTATTAAGAAAAATAGTTATTCCTTAAAAAAAAAAAAAAAAGTCATTAAATTCGGCAACTTTCTTAGTGAGACTTAAAACTTATAAAATGCACTCTAAAATCACAACCAGAGCCTGATCCCCCTATTTTTAAAATTAAAAAAAAAAAATTAGTTACTTAAAAAGAATTACAAAATTGCAAAAAAAAGGGCCAAAAAGAAAAAAAAATGTAAAATAATTTTTTTTTAAGAATTTCATTTTAGTCCTCACATTTTTAAAAAACTTCTTTTTTTTAAATATGAATCTATATATAACATTTAGAGTCTTTTATATTTTATAAAACTCATCAAATTATTCCATTTAATGTGATCTTATGTCACCAATTAGTATTAAAAGATGAAATTATCCCCATATTTATAATATTTGATTACTTGTTGACTAATGGTAAGGACTAATTCGATAACTTATTAAAATATAAGAGATAATGAATATTATAAATAAATTTGTATTTAAAAAATAAGAAATTTTTCAAAATATAGGGGCAAATAATAATTAAAAAAAAATAACAAATTCCCTCCAGATTATTAGTCTCAACTCGAGTGAAGAAGCAAAGCAAACAAGTGAAGTGATGAGTCCGCTAGAAATGGCGATCCTGACAGTGACGGCACCAATTTTTTTGGCTGTCAAATCCATAAAATTATTTCCGTTCTTCTCTTTTCTTTTCTTTCTTTTGAATCTCATTCCTCCTCTCTCTCTCTGTCTTATATTACCCTCCACTCCACTACTCACTTCTCACTCTCTCACTTTCTCTCCCAGTCCGCAATTCCTCGGGTTTGTTCTCTGCCCCTCCATTCACCATATTTCCTTTTTCTTCAATTCCATACATCTTTTCTCCACATAAAACAAAATTGTTAATGATCAATATCATTAGATGAAACTATAATATTGACAGCAGTAATGAATTGGTTTATTTGCATGGCTGTAAGCCTTTATGTATATCATGATCCTCTGAAGCAGATTGCACGAGGGCTCTCTTTTTCTCTCTCTATTCTTGGCTTTGAATTGAAGCCTCATCTACCATTCTTGATAAACTAGTCTTGGTTTTAAAGGGTGTCTGCTGCTATTCAATCTTGGTTTTTGCCTCTTAACTTGAGGTGGGTTCATGATTTGTGCTTGGTTTGGAGATTCTAAGGTTGGTTGGTGCATCCCCATATTTGAGTTTCTGAATGTGGGGTTGTAAAACTTTTTCATTTTGTTGCCTATTGCAATTCTGTGGACGCCATTCTTTTGTTTTATTTTTGGTTTGTTTGTATGTTTAATAGAGATTTTGCACTGGAGTAGAGTAGAATTTTAATTAGTTTATCAACTTTGGTTATTGACAAGGTGATTGATTGATTTAGTTTTGAACAAATGTAGGTGTGGGGGCAAGAATTGTTTTGAGAACTAGCTTTGTTATATCGGTGATGGCAGTTGGTTCTAGAGTGAGTGATATTGATGGAGTAGGGCCTGAAAATTCCGACTATGACCCACGTTTAAGGGATGGTGACCCTTCTGTTGCGGAGAATGACTTAGATGGGGCCACGAGAGCGCAAAATGAGGCGGGTGAAAGAAAAGATGTCGGGCCTTTCCGCCAACGTTTGCTGGTGGTGGCCAATAGGCTGCCGGTCTCTGCAGTCAGGAGCGGAGAAGATTTATGGTCAGTTGAAATGAGTGCTGGGGGTCCAGTCAGTGCTCTTCTGGGTAAGCAGTATCTCGACTTTCGTATGCATTATTGTGTTTGGTATGTGCTCTGGAAATGAGAAATTATAAGCTTTATGATTGAATCTTTTGAAGGTGTGAAGGACTTTGAGGCAATAGGAATCGGATGGGCTGGTGTAAATGTGCCGGATGAATTTGGACAGAGCGCACTTACTAAAGCTTTGGCTGAAAAGGTATAAAGTTCAATCTCTATATAACGTTGATTGTTTTAACATAAGATAAGTATGGAAACTACTTGAGCCAATCTGATGTTTATGGAATATACTGCAGATGTGTATTCCTGTATTTCTTGATGAAGATAGTGTTCATCAATATTATAATGGATATTGCAACAACATCTTGTGGCCTCGTTTTCATTACCTTTCACAAGAAGATTGCCTGGCCACCACCGACAGTTATCAGTCTCAGTTTGCTGCATACCAAGAGGCCAATCAAATTTTTGCTGATGTGGTAAACAAACACTATAAGGAGGGTGATGTTGTATGGTGCCATGACTACCATCTCATGTTTCTACCAAAATGCCTAAAAGAATACAACAGTGAAATGAAAGTTGGTTGGTTTCTCCACACACCATTTCCGTCTTATGAAATATGGATGACACTGCCATCTCGATCAGATCTTTTGCGTGCAGTTCTAGCTGCTGATTTGGTTGGGTACGCTTTTGCTTTACTCTGCATACTACTTAGAGTGACGGGTTTTCATCTGTACTAAATCTGGATTTTCACGAAGTAAGCTTATGTGCAGTAAATTCTTAATGAGATATGTAGGAATAGGTTTGCTATAGTTGTTCTTCATATCGTAGTTATTCTTTGTTATGTTTTGTCATTGTTTGTCTTTAGCCCCTCTGTTTTTAATGATGGATTCCTAATTCACCTCTGTCTTGTTTGTCTTCTATTAAATCAAATGAAGTTTCTCATCAATACTCTCGTCTATCTTCTTAAATCACATGATGTTTATCATTAATACAATATCGTGCCTCTTATTCTATTTAATTAAGGTCTAGTGTTAAAAACAGACAAAAAAAAGAAAGAAGAAAGAAAATTGAACTTTGTTGGAATGACAGTTTCAGGATATATTGATTTGATATTGTGTAAGTTTACTCTCCATCAAATTATCTCTATGTTACAATTACTCTGCTACTTTTTATCATACTCATTACATATTATTTTAGTTGTTGTAATGATTCGATTGAGATATATCATCATATGACAAATGTTTGGTTAATTTTGTGTTTCAGTTTTCAGACCTATGACTATGAAAGGCACTTTGTTAGTGCTTGTACTCGGATTTTGGGATATGAGAGGACATGTAAGGGTGTTGAGAACCAGGGGAGATTGACTCGAGTTGCTGTGGTATGTATTAAGCTGAGTCGCTTATTTGATCAATTCTGTCATTATTTAATTCTTTGAAGCTTGTAACTTTAGCTGTTGTTCTGGCATTTAAGTCAGCAGACACATTCCTCAATAAGAGGTTGGAACTTTTACATTTATATGTTGATCTTATATGCTTGAAATTTCAGTTTTCTATTGGAATATAGACTGTGAGCGGTTCATGCGGGCTCTTAAGGTCCCTCAAGTCCAGGTTCATATCAAGAAATTAGAAGACAATTTTGCTGGTCGAAAGGTAGATCTTGTTGTTATTATTACAACACATTTGGTAGTTCTAACTTAAAGTATTTAGGTTGACATCTGAGTAGAGTAAATTGCTAGTTTTTGAAGTATATGGCCAACTTTTGATCCTACTGAAATTGTAGAAATATTGGCATAATTTCACTCAAATGGTTTTGGCTGTCAGTTTTGAAAGCTCTGTTGTCGAGAGATTTTGGATGCAATGTGTTTAGTTTTTAATAATGTTGACAGGAAAAGTACTTTATAGTTTCCAAAAATCTCGGTTGTTGTAGCTGTTTCCTTGCGCTTATCTAAGCTGCTGGCAACTTTTGATCGAGCCACTCCAACCATTCTCTTTATTGTGACCAAACAAGTGTAAAAATTCATGCAAGTTTGTTTTTTCAAATAGAAAATTGTTTGCTTTGTCACAAATAAATATTAAAATAATAGGAGAGAGAGTCTGGCTAGGATTTCTTGCTCTATATTTGACTAGGGTGATTCAAAGTTTTTAAAATAACTAACAATATGGAGAGCGGTTGGAATTAATAACAACTGATAGCTAGTATGGTTGGAGATGCTCTTTAAATATCTCACTTTTCATTGCTTTCTTGTTTTTAAAATGCCTTAATCTTTAGATGTGACATGGTAAGAAGTTCATGATTCTTGTTTCTCACTATGATCTGTAGTCCTCTGCTCGTTCAACTTATTGTTCCTCAGTCTTTCACTGGATTAAAACCTGCTTTCTGCCTATGTATAAGAAAAAGATAAGCTGCCTCCGCTTTTTTACACATATTTTATAGCTTTGAAATTAATGTTGCTTTATGACTTGATGACTAGCTTTCACCAGATTCATCATATTTTAGTTTTCTGCTATCTGACTGTTCCACCAACTTAATAACTTTTAGATGTTGGGTTGAGCAATCGATCATCATAAAGCATTTGAGCTGGAAAGTAAAAGTTGTTCAAGATCTGTTATTGTATGTTGAGATTTTTCATATTGTTAACTCAAGAAGTGTGTTTATTAGGGGCCTAATGATGCATTGTTTTTTCATTTTTGCTAATGTCAGTTTTAGCTGGTGGCTCGCCAGTGTGATACACCAGTGTCTACAATAGGTTTGCACTAGTGCACTAGGGCTTCATATCAGTAAGGCCCTTGTCATTTCTTGGTGGTTTCATTTCAGATGTAGTATGGTGTATGATTTATCATTTGTTATTGGAATTAAGTGATATCCTCATCACATATAAGCATTTCTCACTATCAGTGTGTTGTAATTAAAAGGGGTTTGAGGAAAATGTTATGCCTCTTTAGTAAGTGATGTTTGTCGTTGTTTTATACCATAGTGCTTATGTGCTGTCCTGTTATCATGGAAAAGATAATTATATACTCCTTGTTTCTCTCTCTTTCCATCTATTGCTCTCTCTCTCTCTCTCTCTCTCTCTCATTGTCCCCCTCTCCCCCATGTGCTGACTAGAAACTTAACACAAACATTGTAACTTTTGTTGTCTTAAGTGCTTAATGTAATTGATCTGACTTTACAGGTAATGCTCTGTGTTGATCGTCTTGATGTGATTAAAGGAATTCCACAAAAGTTACTGGCTTTCGAGAAGTTTCTTGAGGAAAACCCTTGCTGGCGTGATAAAGTTGTTTTGCTGCAAATTGCTGTACCAACAGGAACAGATGTTTCTGAAAGTATTACCCTTCTCTAATTTGCTGCATCTTATTTAACATATGGTTCTGCTAATCGTACTGTTGTATCTCAATTTGGTAGGGATAATTTTAGTCCTTTTGGGTTGAATGGTCCAACTTGCATAAGCCTTTTTCTTATTAAGTTTCTATTAATGTTTTTCTAAAGGCGTACATTAAAAGCAACTACCAATATCGGCAATTCAGATAAATGTGAGAATTTTACTATTCTAAACATTAAATGCAATTAGGCTCGATGAAAAGATTGTCTGCATCCAAACTACCAAACATTGGTACTTTCTCAAGGCATACGTTAATAAAATCCTTCTACTTAGTTAGAATAATATTTATAAAAAATAAAAAGCAGATACGACGTGAAATTTGTGCTACACAGTTGCTGCCATTCTATATAGACAAGACCAGTTAAATACATATGTATGTTTCCAGACATGTTGACTGCAGTCATGCCTTTTTTGGCTTCTGTATTAGGGCCTTTATACCTTGGAGTTGGATGCAACCCCTAAATAAATTTTGAATGTTATTTGTTGAAGATAAGGTAAAATCATGAGTGATTTGCTATAAAACTTTTCGACATGTTTGGTTCTTGGTGCAGTTGCTTTATATATATATATGTGTGTGTGTGTGTGTGTGTGTGTATAGACATAGAGACACAGACACAGACACAGACACACACACACACAAAAATGCTGTGAGACCCTTGCTTTTACTTTGGAGATCTACATTCCATGTTAGATTGTGGAATTATTAGGTTTGTTATCTCCTGGAGGGCACGAGGACTTTATTTCATTGATTTTCCTAGGCATTTCTTTTTAGTACTAGAATGTCGTTTTGACTAAATTTTAACACTATCTTATTCTTTGTATCTCGATCATATCTTAGAATAGATTGCTGTCATCTAATAGGAGCACTTGGAAAAGATGCTATTAAGGATGACATTGTAGGAGAACTTCGAACTCTATGAGGTTTCTCTTTCTAAAAGGAACAAAGGAAAAATAAAATGAAAAAAATGGTTATTTTTAGCGGAGCAGATTAATACTATGACCAATAAGTTGTTTCCCTTATGAGTTCTTGTGTGTGCATGTGTACGGCTAAAAAGAATAATCATAATGACATGCTCTTTTGCAGCCTTGAAAAATACTGAAAACACTATGAGAAAGGAGAATGAGTGAAATGGGCATGAGTAACAAGAATACTTCTGTATGTCTTGATATAAATCATTTTGGTTGATCAGTATTTAATAGTAAAGGGAATGCTTCACACCTACTTAATCTTCTTGGTGGTACAAACTGCTGCATGAAGGAGAGATTTGGGAATTGGATTTCCTGGAGGCTGGAGCTACGGATTGCATTTCAGTTGTCTCTATTCTATATTGCTCATAAACCTTAGATGCGCCGAACTTTAGATAGAGAAGGTACAGCAGAGTTTACTGGTCAAAATGGATTCTTCAGTGGCAGCAAGCTTAGTTGAAGGATAAATTTATCAATTTCTTCTAATACAAAAGCATAGAAGGTAGTTAGAGGTGGTCATTCATTGATGAATGTTGAATCCTCTCAAATGCAAATTTATCATGCTCATTGGCGCTAACGTCTTAACAATTCCATGTAAAGCAACTTAATTTCTCCTTCATACAGATTATTATCTACCTTTGTTTTTATTTTAGTTTCTTCTTTTTGCTCTTTTGAGTTAAACTGATTGTTTCTCGGCCATTTGTGAGTGCTGTTTTATGCTGTCTCATTTTGCCATATTATATTTCTTTCTGAACCAAGATATTATTGTCATAATAGATTCTTTGTCAACACCACTACAAATTTCATTTGTTAGAGTGATGTTAGAATTCAATGATGTTTAAATGTCTAAGTGCAGTCTCTTTCTATGCTATTACAAACTTCACTCTTTAGCCATTATGGCTTTAATTTGATGTATGCTTTATCTTTGACACAATTTGTATATTCACAGATCAAAAACTTACTAGCCAGGTTCATGAAATTGTTGAATGCATTAATGGCCAATTTCGAACTCCGACTACTGTTCCAATACATACTCTGGTATGTCTGACTTACATACTTGTCTAATCTACGAGGCATTTATTGCATTTTCATTTTTCTGGCTCAATTAATATACTGAACCGAAAGTAACTGTCTAAGACTTTCATTGAGCTCAATTTTTATTTTATCCTTAACCTGCAGTAAAACTTGGGAGACATAATGTATAATAGTTAAAAATGGTAATAGATCATCAGGGTTGTTCACATGACCAGTGAAGGGATTGATAGGAGTGTCAACATGAAAGAGCAATAGACAGGTGGGCTGCATGGTTAAAGGTCTTTGGGTCCACTTTAGGTCATGATTTCAAATCTCATTGGGAGCAGCTATGTAGGATATATAATATCGCTTGAGTTTCTTGACCACTAAGTTTGTAGGGTTTGCGAGTAGTCTTCAGGATAGAATTGATGAACAAAGAATTTCAGATATTTGTGGGTATCAGTTAAATAAAAAAGTACTAATTGAGATTTTGTGATCTTAAACATATAATATTATTGCTTTACTATCCGCATTACAATTTGCAATGCTGGTTTCCATAATCTTTCTTTAACTATATTTTTCAAAGAACGAAGAGTGCCACTTCAATCACTGTAGAGTCCATTAAGTCTACATTGATTATCTTTGTTGGCAAACTTCCGGCATGAAATCAAATGAATTTTTTTTCCCTATGCCAGTTTCATTTTCCAAATAAACTTTTCTACCATTTGTCCTGTGTTAACGGGCTCACTGTTTTATAACTTAGCATAACAAATTGATATGCTGACTTTTAAAATCATTTTCCAAGTATCTTTGTCAAAGAGGGAGATCACCACTAGTATCGGCTGAATAATTTATAACTCTTAATGGATTAATATAACTCTTCAGAAAAATTATGGAGATTAATATTTATAAAAATATTTTTGATTATTTACATTCTATTCATATTTTATTTGTTTGGTAGATTGTGGCCTACATCTGACATCAGCGAAATCTTTTATTTTGATGCATGGCATGTACATAAACTGTTACCTCTTGTTGATCATGATTGATCTTGCATATTAATAATTTTTTAATGAAATTCCTTGTTTCTACAGGGTCATTCTCTTGACTTCCATGCATTGTGTGCACTATATGCTTTTACCGGTACTAATTCTTGTGCTTTACTTTTCAATTCTATATTTTTCTCTGGCATAATGAGTCCCTCTAGGCCTTTATATTTTACTTTTTGAAAAAAGGTGAATGATAAGTATGCTTAATTTGTTATCATCTAAGGTATTGATAAAAACGGCTATATGTGTTTTTGATGCAAACCAAGATTTGCTACTGATCCAGTGGAAACCAAGACTTGCTACTGATCCAGTGGAAAAGTAAAATAATAGTTGGCTAGAACTGCATGTGACCTTTGCTTGTTTACTGTATTTTATGTCCATTTTGAGTGGTCTCGAAGCATGATCATCAACTTGAGTTGTCAAAGTTTTAATTCTGAATTTGTTTCTGCTCTATATGCCCTTTGTATATCTTTCTGTTGTGATTCAGTTTGGTCTGTTGCTGACATATTGAGAGTGTGAATCAGAGGTTCATGTTTTACTTTGTTTGAAACTGATGGCATATCTCCTGTTATTTTAGATTTTAGAACTATGATGATAATAACTTTTTCTTCAGTTGATTCATACCAAAACAAAGGCGATCTCCTGATCATACGTTTAGAACCATTGACAAATGTGTTCTCACCTACTTTATTTTGTCAGACATTATACATTATGGATATAGGAATTACTTAAATAAGTTCATGAAGGTTTATGGAAAATATCAAACTAATAAATCAATTTAGGTCATTTGAGACATTAGAACTTCCATTTATTTTGAGAGATAAAATTAAGATTTTTTTTTTTTTTCAATGGTGGGGGAGGGGGCGATTAAATTCATAAAAAACTACCCACACCTTGTGTTTTAGGGATGAGACTTAAATCCTTGATCTCTTTGGATCAAGAGAAGTGTTCAACTACTCTTACTAAGGGATGGTGTGCTAAAGTTAAGAATTATTCAGTATTGTTTTGCAACTTTTTTTAAAGACTTTTTACAGAACAGAACAAGAACTTCCAACTTTTTTAAACACATGAGAATGTGTTAGGTATTGTATAAAAAACGTTTTGAGGTAAAACAGTTTCTTTGTAATATTTTTGGAGACGTTGAAACAAGAAATTGAATTTTGTATTTTAAGATGCAAGAAAGTGTTTGTCAGTGTACAAATATTTTACGGGGAATGAAAACAATGTTTCAGTAATTTTTCTGGTGTAGTAGAAGAAAAGTTCTTTGTGTTTTTCATATCCACATTTATTAAAAGGTATAAAAAATCTTTAATTTGGTTTTTAGTTTAACACTTGTTTTTAATAATTCATGTTTTCTACCATACCAATTGCTCTTTTTACTTGCTTTTTGGATTTATGAAATGAAAAACAATTTTTGACGATAACGCCAAGTGGATCCATAACTTTTAGAGGTCAGCATCTTTATTACAATGGTCACCTGCTTGTATTGTCAAAATGTTTGTGCTATCACTGGTGCAATTTTATAGTTGATTTAACTGCTTTTGCTTGATTAAATTTCTCCGGTTTATAATTCATGAAAAATTTCTTTGCATTTTCTATGCTTTCTTAGATGTAGCACTTGTCACACCTTTAAGGGGTGCAATGAATCTTGTCAGCTATGAGTTTGTGGAATGCCAAGACTCAAGGAAAGGGGTTCTTATTCTTAGTGAAGTAATTACTCCTTCCAAGTTTTGTTCATGATTTTTAGTAGCTTCATGAAGATTGGTTGTCAGATTTAGGAGGATGTCGACAGGATTTTTTTTATTTTTTATTATTATTTTTTTTTTTAAAAAAGGAGTTCTACGTGATTTACGGTAAATTGTCAATGAATCTTTGTCTTTCATATATTATGGAAGGATTTTCTCCTTGTCGTAAAATCTTATGCTAAATTTTGTTTAAGTTGGGGGGTTATTTCGCTTCATAAAAACACTGCCATATTTCATACATATTGGGAAATTTCTCCATCATACTTCTGATACTCTTGTACACTTCTTAGTTTTCTGGTGCTGCGCAATCTTTGGGTGCTGGAGCAATACTTGTGAATCCTCGGGACATCACAGGCGTTGCTGCTTCAATTGGCCAGGCTCTAAAAATGTCTCCTGAAGAAAGAGAGAAGCGACATCGTCATACTTTTGCACATGTGAAAACCCATACTGCTCGAGAATGGGCTAAAACCTTTGTAGGGAATTGTCTGTCATGATATGCTTCAAGATGTGCAACTGAGGATGCTTCAATTTCTGTCTTTGGCAATAAGTTTCTCGATGATTGCATCACACTTTTTTGAATGATAAAAATATATGAAGCCAGGCTTTTAGGTTCAACATGAAGAATACGTATCTGTCATGGAACAACTATGTAATTTTAAGCAAACAAATTTCATGAATTACTTATATTTCATTAGAGTACATTGAGCTAACAGAATATCTACCATTGAGCTAACGTAATATCTACTAATGGACAAGCATTACTTCCAGTCATTTGTGTGAAAAGCTTTTTGAAATTTAGATTTATGCCTCTCAAATATAGATTTTGTTAGTGAAGCTCTTCGAGAAAATGAAATAGTTAGAATTTGTTCATGAACAGATATTCCAATTAAATTTCAGGGATTCATGATCTTTGTTTGGTAGAATGAACTTAACATCCTGTCCCAGCCCACGTTTTATATTGAATCCAAAAGTTGTTTTATGGTTCCCAGTGTAGCTTGCTGTATAATCTCAGCTGCTGGAGTTGGTTTGTGGCAGTCTCCTGTTTTGACATGGCCAATTATAAGCAATGAAGGCAGGGTGCCTGGTATTTCTGCCAGAAATCTTGACCACGTGTTGACGCTTTTAAAGAACAAAAAGAAAAATAAAAACAGAACTTGAATTATATTGCTAACTGGAGTTAAGCTGACTTGAAGAACCAATAAGGAGATAATATCTCCATAATGTTTCTTCACCAAGGAAGAATAGAGCTACTGTTGAAGTCTCAAGTTCATATTGACTTATGGGCTTCAGAATGACAGCTGGAACCAGAACTGCACTTAAAGATTCAATGACAGTTGCTGGCCTTTCTGATACTGATTTAGGTAAGGTGTAAAATTAGCTGGCTTTGGAGGCAACAACTGGAGATTCAATGTAACTATTAGAAGAGATAAACAATGATTGGGGGTTCGAGGGGAAGGCCCTGCCTATCCAGCCTAGAATTCTTTATTGACTAGCTGCTATTGCTGTATCAGGTAGCCACTCTTTACATTGGCATTCTTTTAAAATCAGTTGGCTAAGCACTCATAACACTATTCTTGATATAGGAAAGAAATAGCAAAAGATAGCTAGAAAATTTTGTACCTGTGTAATGAAAAGCATACACCGTTAGCCCCATTCAATTAGTTTATATACAACATATACTAGGTTCACACACATCCTCACTTTGAACAACTATTGATTTTGGGTCATTTACCATGGGAATCATGAGACATTGGTTTGAGTAACAATTTAATTCTGTGTCTATTATATATTTTTTTCCATCCAAGGACAATTTGCTTAAATTTTTATATGAATACTTTTTATGGATAGTTCCTTCCAATAGTTGTAGGAGACAATGCCCGAGATTGGTGTTTCTTATTCGTAGACTTTGTTGTTGATTTTTACCTAGACACACTCTTATTATTGTCAAAACAAAGTCAATCTGAATTACTGTTACTGTATTTTGCCTTTAAGACTTAGTTGATTCCTTCTCGGGAATATCTTCTTGTGTTTTGGTGGTTTTAATAAACCAAGATTTATGCCAAAATACATGGCTGAGGCTCCTGCCACACATGTCAAACTTCGTTACTTAATCCCTTATAATCAGTTTCGCCATCACCATATGATATAAGTTTGTGATAGTTTTTAATCGTTTTTCTTAACGAAATGAAATTGTTATTGAATTTTATACCTTTATTTTATTTTATTCATATCAATTCTTTTATCTATGTTTAATTGGTTTTGACATGCAAATAATGCAGGCCGCACCGAAGTGTTGTTGAGCTGAAATTACTAACCCATCATGGTATATAAAACTAAGTAGAATGTGTGCCGCTTTGTTGTCACCTTACACAATACAAGTGACTTGTAACTGAAACATAAGAAGTATCAAGGTAAAAGAATAAGAAATAGTGAGATTCAGAAGAACTAATATATACATTCACTGAATCACTGATGCAAATGTTCAAGAGCTTTTAAAAAGGTACTTCCAAACCTATTCACATCGATCTCTACATTTTGTTTGTCCATATATATAGAACTAAATTCTACCCAACCCAGTTGTCCAATTGAAGCAGGGATCTTTTAGGACTTGATGATCAATTGGGTATTGTTGAATCAAACTGCTTTCTTCAATCTTGATCTTATATTCTAAGTACCTCAAGTTCATATCCTTTGAAGGCTCTTCACATTCTGTTCTGGCCAACCCATCCACCCTTCCAACTGGCACTACTTGGATGAAAACTGCATTTTCTGGCAGGAAAACAATGTTGGTCAGCCCAGTTCCATGAAATGAACTCCCACCAAAACATCAGAAGAATTCACAATTTCTGCAAATCTTGACACATTCATATCTGCCTCTGCCACAACTACTTCGAACCCCATCCTTCTAGCCATTTGAGGAATCTTGTCTGTGTTCATGATCTCTGTCGTGATGTTATTAGAAGTTGGGACTTCTCATTTTTGCTGTCCCTGATCTTAATCGTGTTCTCTTTCTAGACGATGAAGGATCAATGTGCAGCTCTTTATCATGTCTTTTAAGGCCTCTGATCCCACTCGTGAACCAGTGGACCTTTCTCTTCGTCGACATCAATAGGTTCATATTTTGACAAAATTTTCACCACATTTCGGAACTTCTCAATGCACCAGGACTTCTTGTTGGTGATGAGAAACCATTAAACTGTCTGGATGTTAAATAAAGGGGAAGAACGAGGTCTGTGAAGTCAAGAAAATGGTTGCCTGCATATCCTCCACTGAAGAAAAGAATGGCAGGAATGCTGTGGTTATGAGTGCATGCTTTTGTTGTCATTTAAAGATTTTATAGACCATTCTTCTACTAGATTCATGGCTCCTTCATTGTCTCTCCGAGGATAAGTATAAGGCCTTATAATCAATGCCTTATTTTCTGCAAAGATGTCTTGTTGAAATGAATAGATAAGCACAATGGCAGAACTCCCATCAATTCTTATATCTCCCTTGTTGATTTCACACAAGTCTGTTCTCTTCATCATGTTGCACATAAATTCCACTTTCTCGGGTAATAATTCTGCGAAAGTTCAAAATGAGTTTTTGTATTCCTTCCATATTAGTTTTAGTATGATATGATTCGAGTCAATAATGATGTAAAACTTTTGTTTTCGGCCTTCGGTGAGGAGTTGAATATCGTTAAAATCTGGGAAGAAATATTTCACGGTTGAAAAGTTTTAGCTTATCGCGTGCAAAGTAAGCATAAGAGACGATACTTTCAGCTTTAGATTCGTCAAAATTCAAGATCTTGCAATTGAAAATGAATATATGAATCTTTTCATAAAATGCCTACTTGAATAGAAAATGTTCCTTTACAAAGAAAAGCTAAAACGCTTATGCAAAGAAGCATCACAAACACTTGTTTTCATTCCGCTAAAAGGTTCCGCTTACATTCAACTGAACACATGAAAATATACTTGAAAACACTTATGATAATACAAAACAACACTATTGATCAGAAATAAGACTGACTCTGCAATGCATGCATTTAAACCTTGATATGAACCAGCTAACTATAGCTCTATCTTTGTAAGTCTCAGAACTGGACGGCTGATTATAATAAGCAAAATGCAGGAGCCATTTATTACGAAAAATAGAGTGCATTTTCCATGAGAAACTACTTCTACGCTCCCAACGTACGTATGATTTTGTTAAGTGTGGAGGGTTTCAGTAATTAATTTTGTTTTGTGAAATGCTACAAAAGAGACGCTTGTAGTTGGCTGTTGCGAGATAGAGAAACCTGTATCAACTTCTTCAATGATTGATTTTTTGCATTTGGTGAGGTTGCATAATCACGAGAATAGAATGAATTTGCCGCCTTCAGATTCTCACACCTTTGAAAGATATAAACGAGCTAACTAAAATTGATATAATAAAGATTTCCATGAAATTTTGATTTATATATTTACATGTATATAAAGTAATTATGTATCACTATTTCATTATTAAATAATAAGCAAATAATGCACATCCGAAAACCGAACTTTAACTAATGATGATCAGTCTACTTACTAAACCAGTATTAGGGGTGGTCGTTTATTTTTTTATCTAAAAACTGAAAAATATCAAACCTTATTGAAGATAGAAAAGTGGTTAAAATTTAAAATCTAAATGACTTTTTTTTTTAACATGTCAAAATGTACTATAAAATTGTTTGTTTTTTAAAAGTTAAAATTATCTAAAAACTAGTAATTTGACATTTATATATATATATATATATATATATTTCTATTGGTTGTTATGAAATTGTATTTCATATGATACAAACAAAAAAAATAAATAAATAATTATTTGTAATATTTATTTAAAATTAAAATATAATTAAAAAGTATAATAGAACTAATTATATTTATATATTGAAATAAAAATAATGAAATTATAAATTAGTTGAATTATATTTAAAAAGCAACTAAAAAAAGTAAATGTTTAAATTGTAAATTAAAATACATCAGTCCAATTTTAAAAATTTTTAGGATGAGAGGGTTTTTTTCCTTTTTTTTTTTTTTTTTTTTAATTATGTCATATAAGTATTAGAAAAAAATAATATAAAATTAGGATAAATTTAAAAATATATTATTTTGAAGGGATAAACTTGTAATAGAATATTTTAAATACCATTAAGTGATTTATAATTAAATTAATAGTTAATAATTTTTTTTAGTTAATTTTGGATAATTTTAAATCGTTCAACCATTTTAAAACACAAACAAAAACAACTTAATAAATACAATTAAGCACCATTAAATTATAAGTTAAAAAAACAAACAATCTCTTAATTAAAACATAAATTAATTTTAATGTAGTTTAATTAATGTTTGTTTCCTCCACCTAGATCTAGATGGAGGAGATTGTCTCCTCCACCAGGAATTGGGTGGAGGAGATTGTTTCCTCCATTGTCAAATGAAGAAAACAATTTTCTCTATGATTAGATAAAAGAGATTCTCTCCTCCATCTGACCATTAATTTGATCGATGATGGTAAGATGGATTTCTCTAGCTGACTATCTTTTGATTGATGATGACGATCAGCTGGCTAATTATTGTTAGATAAGAACCATTTTATTTAATTATTTTTAAAATATAAATTATTTATTTTAAGATGATAAAATCATTAAAATAAGTAAATAAGGGCATTTTGGATATTTCATTTTAGAATTAGCTAATTGCAAATTTTTATAGAAGTCAACTAACGGTAGACGGAGTTTGTATAATCTTAATAAAGAAAAACTTCATCAACTGCAATTAGGTCTAAACTCGAGGGTTTTGTGCAAATTATCCAAAACTAAATGGTTTGTTAAATTAGTAGTGAGAATGAGGCATTTTAACAATCTTCGTTAGCAATAGTTTTGGTGGGATGCATGAAGAGTCGGAGTAGCAGGAGAACTTAGTATTTTAATTACTTGTTTCCTCTCAATGGAATTTATACATTTGTGCCTTAAAATATAATATTCCTTTTAATAAATTAATTAAATGAATATGTTAATTGTTAAATTAATCGATTTGTTTATATATCTTCGATAGCCCTTGATGGAGAAGTTAATGGATTGTTGTCACACAAATAGTGCAATCAATTTTTTAGGATCTCTACCTTCCCTGGTTGACATATAATATCATATGATATTAGTTTTATTTCTAATATGTATTATAAACACACACAAAATGGTCAAGCATTTAACTATAAACTTTGACGAAATGGCTAAGAATTTTCATACAAAGCAATGTTAGGTGGCAAAAAGTCTTGGGTTAATTAAGCTATATTAAAGACTTTACAAAGAGTAAACTGTTATTTTATAATTATATTTGACAATATTGGGCATCATTTTGAGGTTATGTTTATTTCAAAAATGAGTTTGTTTGTTTCATTTATCATTTATAGTAATGTTATACATCTTATATTGTATCTCAATTTCGAACCCAAGTTATGATGAGTTAATTGATAAATGGATATTGATTAATAATTATATATTTTATTTAAAAAATATGTCTATTCATCAATTGACATACGAACACAAAAAGTGGAATGTCTAATATTATTGTAGGCTCATTAAATTATTATTTTTTCAATATTTTAAGGGCTCCAATAAGTTGAACTTGCTAAAAGAACTTACAAGAAAAGATAAGTTCATCAACTACAATTGGGTCTAAACTTGAGGGTTTTATGCAATTTATCCAAAACTAAATGGCTTGTTAAATCTCATTCCAGTGATGTTGTATTGGTTCAAAGCTGAACCTAGCCAATGGATTGACTGAAACAGAAATATCAAACCTAAAACATTGTGCTAAATATAATAAAACATTAATTACACTTAAATATGGTACTTCTGAACCAAGTATCTATTCATTATCTTATTTAGGTCGAAATAATTTTTTTTTAAGATCAAGAGACTAAACAACCATAGAGGTACTCAAGGGATGAGTTTATCTATTTTGAAATGTTTTAGGATTTTTTCAATGTATATGTTCTTTGATGGATAAGTACTCCATATAATTTATGCTCAATCTCTTGGCCGAACCAATATTTTATTTGCTCCAAGTCTTTCATCTCAAATTCTCTTTTCAAATATTTAGTAGTTTTTAAGAGTTCTTCAAGAGTTTCAATTAAATTTATATCATCGATATATATTACTACAATTGTAAATTCAGATTCTAATTTCTTTATAAACATACATGGGTATATAGGATTATTAATATACCCTTCATTTATCAGGTATTTGTTAAGGCGATTATACCATATGCATCCGAATTGTTTTAATCCTTACAAGGACCGTTACAACTTAATTGAATAAACATTATTGGCTTTTAAGTTATATGTTTCAAATATTTTAAATCCTTTAGAAATTTTCATGTAGATATCAGTATCAAGTGACTTATATAAATATGTCATCACTATGTCCATAAGACTCATTTGAAGACCTTTCGACATTGCCAAACTTGAGGGTGGGCGTTTTTGGGTTCGGGTTGGGTTGAGTTGAAAATCTCCCAACCCAACGTGGATTGGGTTAAAATTGTTTCAACTCAACCCAATCCAATAAATTCTTCAACCCAACCCAACTCAACCCAATGATAGTTGGGTCGAGTCGGGTTGGGTTAATTAAGTTAGATTTGATTTACCACAAAAACACAAATGATCTAATTGATAACCTTCTTAGTTTTAATAATTTGATTACAGATAAAATGAATACAAATAAAGATCCAATTATTGCAAATAAAATAGTAAATTCGACATAAAAGTTGTCCTTAATCTTTATCCTGAACAAATATTCTTCTAGAGATGGGAGAAAATCTTGGATTTAGAATTAAGAATAAACATTTGTCGGGGTTCGGGTTAGGTTGGGTTGAAAATTTTTTAACCCAACCCAACCCAATTTAATTTTTAACCTAACCCAACCCAACCTATCCAATTTTTTTTAAGATATAACCCAACCCAACCCAATAAAAAATAGTCGAGTTGGGTTGGAGATGCCCACCTCTAGCCAAACTTATTAAACTTCTAAAAGTAATTGTATCCATCACAGATGAATATATCTCATCATAATAAATTTCAGGTCTTTATAAAAAATCTTGTGCAGCAAGTCATACTTTATACTTACGATCTCATTTTTCTCATTTCGTTTCTGTATAAATACTCATTTATACCCAATAGGTTTGATGTTTTCAGACGTCTGAACTATAGTTCCAGATACTTTACGTTTGGCCAAAGAACTCAATTATGCATAAATTGCATCTTTTCATTTAGGTCAATCATGTTTTTGTTTACATGCACCAATCGTATGTGGTTCACAATTATTGTTCATAATGTAAATAGCAACTGTATATGAAAATATTTCATCAATGATTATTTAATCATGATTCTACATATCTTCTATAAAATTCAATGAAAGTTCTTCATTTTTAGAATTTTGTAACCCTGCAAGGGTTTGTATCTCTTTGAAGGTTTCAATCTTCTCAGGGACTGGTGACTCTTATATAGATGATTTGTCAGAATATATGGATTTTGTAGCTTAGGTATTATTTTCAATAGAATTGTGATTTTTCATTCTATGCTTTCAGGGAATACCATATTTTGAACCAACTGGTCTACCATGCTTCTAGCGTGCAATAAATGATTAATTTGCTACATTTTAATTATATTGTTCTACAGGAACAATTCTTTTAGTTGGTGCATTGGTAATTGATATATATGATTTTATTACTCTAGTAGCACATGTAAATGCATCTGACAACTAATTCGTAATCATCTATAGATTAACTATCCTTCGCACTTCATTGTCACATTGGGTGGTACGAAGATCTAGATAAAATATTATTGTTACATTCCATGACAGTTCATTTTTCTCTCAGATCTTTTTTCTTATGTTTATCTTTAGGAGAAATTTTTCCTCCCTTTAATGGTAGGAAACTTGTTTTATTAAAATGACAATCTGCAAAACGAGCAATAAAAAGATTACTTGTCAATGATTTAAGATATTTGATAATTGAAGATGAATTAAAATCCATATATACCCTCATACGATGTTAAGATCTCATTTTGATTCATTGAGAATGAGCAATGGGAACTTGTTTAACGCAACCAAAAATGTGTAAATGAGAAATCTTAGGTTGCTGTCTAAGCACAAGTTGTAATGGACAGTATTGGTGACAGGTTGCGAGCTTAAGACGAATCAATGTTGTCGCATGTAAAATACCACGTCCCTAGGTAGAAACTGGTAATTTTATTTTACAATAACAAAGTTTTTTGCAATTACTTGATGTGCTTGATAAATGATTTCGTTAGACCATTTTGGGTACGTACATATGGAACTGGATGTTCAATATCAATTCCAACTGATGCACAATAATCAACAAATGTTTTTGATGTAAATTCACCGGCATTATCTAGTCATATGCTCGTAATTGAATAATTTGAAAATTATGCTCAAAGTCTAATAATACGAGCAAACAATCTAGTAAAAGTACTGTTACGACTAAACAACAAATATACATGTGACCATCTTGCAAATGCATCAATCAATACCATGAAATTACAAAATGGTTCGCTTGATGGATGGATAGATCTATATATGTCTTCTTAAATTCTTTGTAAAAAAAGATGGAGACTCAAAACCAATTATTGAAATAGACAGTTTAACCACCAACTTTTTTTATGAACAAATAATACATATATTCTCATTGGATGATAGAATCTTCAGATTCTTTAATAGATGTCTATGATAATTTTCAATAATTTTACGCATCATTATAGATCCTAAATGACCAAGACAGTCATGCCAAAGTTGAAACATTATTGATTTTAAAAGTTTCTGGCTTAAAACTACATATGTTTGAATTGATATTATAATTGTATAATACAATCCAAATGAGAAAGCTTTGAAATTTTCTAAAATAAACTTCTGGTCTGAAATGCATAAATATTCGATATTTTTCTCATTTGTAGTTTTAATATGATATCCGTTACTGTGTATATCTTTGAAACTAAGTAAATTTCTTCTGGATCCACTTGAGCATAATGCATTATTTATACATAATTTAATACCATTTGTTAACAAGATAATGACTTTTCCAGAACCTTTATTAAATCTATAAGACCTGATATAATATTTAGTTTATATTCGGTCATTGACAAATTTGATAAATATTTTTTATTCTGAAGAATAATATGTCTTATTGCATTATCGACAATACATATATCTGCACATTTCCTTTTGAAAATAGATAATTCATTCATATTCATCTTTCATTAAAGAAATTGTATGTTAATACATCATTAATAACAAAATACAAAGCAAAAAGTTATCTTCATTCTAGTAGGGTACACAAGTGAGTACTAATATAATTTCTAGATAAAAAGAAAAAGACACAAAAATAAACATGATAATTCTAAGTAGGCAACTTTCTAATTGGTATTGATATTTCCATCATCAATTAAGTGATCCATTTTCTACATTATTAAGGAAATCTGACAGATCTAGACTTATGATGTTTTTCATCATCTTGATCTGCAAAATTTGTTTTGATTTTTTTTTCCTTCCTCTTCATAGAGGTTTGACATAGACCAACTAGATGCTTGGTCGTATGACAAGTACGTGACCAGTGTCCATGTAAGTCACATATAAAATAAACATCTTCATCATTTTTAGGGATATTTTTCTCCAAATTTTTGCCATTGTCGTGTTTGACGTTATAAACATTCCACTTCTAGGGTATGTTTTTCTGGTTTCGATGATCTGAAAATTTATGACCACCATGACCATCATAACTCCATCCACGTTTACGTCCACAACCATTTCCATGTTTATGCCCTTTGCTTGTGCTAGCATTTGCTTCTGGATATAATGTCAGCTAGACAGAGTTCATGATTTTTCATTAGAAGTTTATTATTCTGTTATGCCACTAAAAGACATGAGATTAATTCAAAATATTTTGTAAACTTACGCTCTCTATATTATTGCTGCAGGAGCACATTAGAGGCATGGATAATAGTATATGTTTTTTTCGAATAGGTCTACATTAATTGGCGTTTCACCACAAAATTTCAATTATGAGGTTACTTCAAACAGGGTAGAATTATAGTCAGCAACTAATTTGAAATCTTATAGTCTCACATGACTCCATTCATACCGTACTTTAGGAAGGACGACAATTTTTACATGGTTATATCTGTCTTTCAGATTTTTCCACAGGGTTAGTGGATCTTTAACTATAAGATATTGAGTCTTCAGACTCTCTTGTAAATAACATTAGATAATAATCATTGCCCTAGCTTTATCTATTGGAGATATTTCATTATTATCTCTAATAGTATCAGCTAAGTCTTTAGATTGTAGGTATAACTTTATATTGGGAATCCATGAAAAATAGTTCTTTCCAGAAATATCAAGTAGAATAAAGTCTAGTTTTGTTGTATCCAACGTAGCTATATGCATAAAACAATACAATTAGTGATATGGCCAAATGGTAAATACTATATTAACATTATATTAAAAAAAAAAATTCATATTCAATAAATTTCTTTATAAATATATTTGGAATTTCAAGTTGTCAAAAATTTCATATATATTTTTCGAACTTTTAGGTCCAAAATCATGATAACTTCAAGTTTGATAAATTAAACTCTAAAACTTCAAGTTCTATTAATTGAATAAAAAATTTCAGGTTTTGATTGAATTTTGTTTAGAATTTCAAATTCTAATAATGTATAATAATAGCAATGAATAAAATATGTAAAGTCACACATATAATATATAACAATAAATAAGATTAGTATAATCACATGTATAGTCAGGAGAGTTGTACATTTATGGAGTTGACATAGCCAAACAAGCTAGAATAATTGTACATAAATAAATGAATATGAGCAATAAATAAATAACTCATAGTGAGAATTTATATACTTACCCGGATCGTGCTGATAGCGTGTTGTGAATCAAAAGAAATAAAGTGTTGTGAACCAAAAGAAAACAAACTAAATTAATTGTAGGAATATGAGAGAGAGAGAGAGAGAGAACGAAATTGGAAGAGAAAAATTGCGCTTGAATATCAACTGAGTACAAATAACAAATTACATCCATTTATACACAAAACAAGTTGGCTAGCAAATTGTCAAAACAAGTTGGGAAGCAAGTTTGCCATTGTTTAAACCAATGAAAATTGCCTCTTCATCGTGCAATTGCAATTCAACTAATAAAGTAAATAAGGGTGGATGTTCATCCATATTACAACATTTACCCAATTTTAATGTCAATTTCAATGAAAAAAACTGTTTCAAACGGCCCCATGTAGCAGTTGGGCCAAACTGTTGGGCCTAATACATGTGATCATTTTGTTTGATGCACGGAAGTCTGTCCACGCAATTGCCCTTCACATGTGATTAGTCTTTGCATGAAATGGGATGAGATTAGGATAAACATTAAAAAAAATTTCAATCCAAAAGGGTTACTGTTTGGAGCAGCTTTGGTTGAAAATTAGCATAACAGTTGCTTTCGTCTGGTAGTCTGCGTTCTTTTATCATGAATCCTGGTCATACTGCCGCCCCTACCCCCCGACTGCGCCCGCCCACCCACCCTTTTTGTTTTTAATAATAAATTAATGACTACGAGTTTAGCCTGAAGGATTCAAAACAAATAATACCTTTTAAGGGCGTATATCGGATTGCAGATGCTAGCAGTCGAACGCTTGAACTATTTCTGGAGAAAAGTCACCAAGCGGAATTACTCTCTCCATTCACAATATAATTCAATTTACTTTGATGTATCTGCAAATTCTTCTCTTTGTTTTTTTTTTTTTTTCCTTTTTTCTCTCCATCTATTTTACATGCACACAGGTGCACATTAGGAATGCATTTGGTGCACAAGATTGGATTGTACTATTTTCATAAGACTAGATTAGATAGGATTGGATTTGATTGTAATATGTTTGGTGTAATTGGGATTGTATTAAAAATAATATTGACTTTTATATGGTGCAATTTGAGACTGGATAAGAAATAATTATGTTTTATTTTTGATTATATGATATTAATTAATATATTGTTATAACGAATTAACTTCTGTACTTAAAATATTACATTATTAATTAAAACGGTTACAATTAATTGATCTTGTGAACAATACGGGGTAAATATCAATAAATAGAAAAGTTGACACCTGATATGAAGGCCCAAATCTCAAGTGGGTAATTTCTAATTCCTGAATTTTATAATTATGTTTAATATAAAATAAACAAATTTAAATTATCTATTTTTTTTTGTTTATGTAAAACAATAAAGATTTGATGTTTTTAAATATCAATATTTAAAAAACAAAATTGTAATAAGATAAATTTGCATATAATTAAGATTGAGATATAAATATTTTTATGTTAAAATAAATAAAAAATTATTGAATCTTACAACATAATATTTTATAATTTACTTTATAAAAGTAAATTTTCACATTTTTTTAAATTATCGTCAAATCAATTTCTATTACAAATAAATATTTTAAAAATTAGACGAAATATTTTTTTCATATTAAAATTGTTAAATAAACTGATTTAATTTTTAAACTAAAAGGTGTTTTAAAGACTTTGGTGAGGTACAAAATAGTCGTGTCATTAACGATTGCCCAGACTTACCGTTAAATTTAAAATGAAGTGAAAGCATTCACACCATATAAAGGCAACCATCGAATTAATGCAGGCCCTTCAATGTCGTCAGCGATTTGGGCGCTACTAATATTCTTGCTTGCTTTCCCCGTGCAAATATATATATATATATATATATATAACTTTTATAACCAAAACATAATCACTTTAAAAAATAAAGACCAATCAATTAAATTTATCAATTCCATTTAAAATCAATAGGATAAAGAATATAATGAATATATTTGATTAGTTGATTCTTACATTTTAAAATTAATACGTCCTAATTATAAAAACCCTACACACACACACATATATATATTCTTGCTTTTCGTTGATATAATAATTGATTGAATAGAAAGTGTATTATAGTTCCTAGAGTTTTAGCATGTATACAAAACAGTAATGATTAATAAGAAACTTGATTTTTTTAATTTTTTTTGAATTATTTTTTAAAATTTTTATCAATACATTTATAACTACCTAAATCATCTTGATATGAACTCTATGGTATGGTTCAGATTCCAATATTTATTTCTCTCTACTCTCTAATAAATAGGAGAGAGTGACTCACGTTAAGTGGAAAAATTTCCTTTCAATTGAAAGGATATATTAGAAATTTGCCCATATATGTAGATTAGAGTATAATTGCCCATTATTTATGGATAAGGGTGCTCAAACCCTCTACTTTAGCTAGTACAGGGAATTGATACCATCACACCAATCCACAAGGGATTGATGCCATCACATCAATCTACCTGTGAGTATAAGGCCATCTCTCCAATGTGACACCCAAATGGTGCCAAAATTAGCTCTAATGAGAACACTAAATTGCAAATTTCAAGCCCAATTTTGGTGTTGGATGGATGGTATAACACCAAATCTGGTGCTATACTAGCCGTCCAACATAAAATTTGTTGTTGGATTTTGTGTCTCTCTTTGTTTATTTATTTTTTGAACATACCAATAATGCCCCTCTTTGCTATTCTACAACAATATTGTTTCCTTTTGTGTCCTTTATATATTTAATATATTCGTATAATTTGATTAATAATTACAAATATAAATTAAAATCTTATAAAAAATATTTATCGTTAATAATATTTCGTTGAGATTTTTAAAATAAACATAATATTAAATATATTTTAATTTTTTAATATATATTATGAATAGTATATTAAAATAAAATGAATTAAATTTATTAATGTATATAAAAATTTATTATTTCAATAGTTACTTGATAGAAATTAATTAATATTGATTAAAGAATTATATATAAAATATTTTTTAAAAATATCATTTATATTCATTTGAGTAAAATATATTGAAGTGAAAAAAATTTTAGTGTAAAAACATTTCTGTTCACATCAAAATGACGTGAAACTTGATGTGATGGTATAAGAAACTAGACATTTGTGCATATGCTCAAGATGAGCAGGAAATGTGTGTAAAAGCGGCGTTGCAAAATCGGCAGACCAGGACGAATCTCCTATGGAATCTTTAGTCCAACTACCCATGTCTTTCTCACAACAATGACAACCCAAATACGAGGACCAATTAAAAGAAGGAATCAATCTCCAAACTCCGAAATTTTCCTGACAGACTCCGAATATTTCAAAGAAACGGAATTTTTGACTTCAAACTTTCTAATCATTTTCAGTCTGTCCGTAAAAGAAGAAAACCCAAAAACCTTTTTAAGTCCAGGTTTTTATAAGACTAATCGATATTCATACTAGATATAATAAGAACATCTTCAATGTAAGTATGAATTATGAAAAAATAAAGTGTCACATTAGATCAATTGATAGAGGGTTAAAATTAACCTATTCAATACAAACTTCTATAACCACTATCAAACTGATATAACAAAAAAAAAAAATAGAGACTATCAACCTCAATATCTATTTCTAGAGAGTTTCTTGGACAGTCATGTCAATAACAAATGATGAAAATTTTCATCAAATAATAATTTATGGTAATTTACTTTAATGATATATTATTATTTGACTGTTTATTATTGAAATGAATAAAATAGCATTAGAGCGCCTTTTGAGACTTGAGTGTTTATCAATCCATATTTATGCCACATAAGATGCACATTTCCTTGACAGTGATAATATGTCCATTTTTTTTAAAAAGATAATCCACATTTGTATTAGAAATGCTCTAAGCCTAGAAGCTTCCTTTCTAGTTTCTTGGACACAAATTTCTTTATTCTATTCTGTTTCTCTTTTTTCGTTGTTTTTCAAACTTTCTAATTTTTTTCTCGATTTGATTTCTTTATTGTTATCTTCTTTTTATCTTTAATTTATAATTTAAATAATTTTACAAATAAAGCCCAAAATTAAGCATAAAACAATTTTCAAAAAACATACATGATTCAAACAACAAATAAAAAATAAAGAGAAAAAAATTTTATCTTATTAATTAATAAGAGGACTTTATCGGTTCACATATAAATAAAAAAATGCTGGTAGTGACAAAAAAAAAAGTTTCTTCCTCCCTCTTCTTTTAAAAAAAAAATCACCATATTTTTTAGTGGCCAAAGTTGCTCTTAGGCCATTTCCAACGTAGTACACCAAATGTGACATCATTTTGATGTCAACATCAAATTTTTCAATATCAATTTTTTTTTACTTCAATGTATATAACATCAAATTAATATAAACAACATCTTCAAAGAATATTCTATACATTATTCTTTAATTAATATATATTAAAGATTTAAACATATATTAAAATATATTCAATATTATACTTATTTTAAAGATCTCAATAAAATATTTCAGATGATATAATTTTTTTATAATAATTTAATATATATTTTTAATTAAAGTAATTTGTAGTTGGATTGTAAATTTGATGTCAATGAGTAGTATAACATCAAATTTGATGTTGCACTATTCATTGACACCAAATAATGACATTGAGAATGTAATTTTTACACTATTTTAATATAATATTAGATAAAAATATATATCAAATTAGTATTTTATATCATTTTGATGTAACATTGGAGTTGGCCTTATTCATGTTGGATGGTGGCTTTAAGGCTGCGTTTGGCACGCGGGATTGGATTGGAATGGAATGGATTGGATTGGATTGGATTGAATTGGATTGGATTGAAAAATCGCCATCTCATGTTTGGTAGAACTTAGGATTGGATTAAAAATTATCCTGTATTACGTTTGGTATAGATTGGGATTGGATTGGAATACAATTAATTTAAAATTTTTATTATATAAAATTAATTTTATCAAAAATCTAAAAAAAACAAAAAAAAAACAAACAAACATCTCCTCTCACAAATCAAATCCCACAATTAATCAATATCATCATCTCCCACAATTAATCAATATCATCTCCCACAATTCAACATCATCAACACACAATTCATCAATATCATCCATCAATTCATCACAATTATTATCTCCCATAACAACATCAACACATCATAAAATTAACCCAAAAAAAAAAAAAAAAAACAAACAGAACCAGTCAGGTTCTGTTCGAACCCAGAACCATCTGGTTCTGGGTTCGATCGATCGAACCCAGAACCAGGTGTTCTGGGTTCGATCGTCGAACCCAGAACCTCCCACCTGGTTCTGGGTTGGACGACCCAGAACCACCTGGTTCTGGGTTCGGGGAACCCAGAACCAAGTCGACGAGCCACCCAGAACCAGGGGAACCCAGAACCATCACAACTCAGAAAGGAAAAAAAAAAAGAAAAGAAATAGAGGAGGAGATGAGCGAGACGATGAGCAGCGGCGGCGGCGGATCGGCGTGGTGGAGAGAAAGGAGAGGAAGAAGAAGAGAGGGAGGAGAGGCTTGATGAGAGAAGGATGGTGAGAGGAAGAGAGTGACAGAGAGATGAGAATGCTGCCAGAGACGGAAAGAGGTAAAAAATTAATCACAAATCCAATCTCATCCCATCCAATGACATGATTTTGGAGGGGGTTGGAAATGCCAAAAGAATGGGATTTGGAAGGAACTTGGGATTCTGGAAGTCCAATCTCATTCACTCTCCAAACATGGGATTTGGGAGTTTGGGATATTTTCAATCCCAATCCCATATCAAATCCCATGCACCAAACACAGTCTAAGGGTGGTCCAAACTCTGCTAATAGAGACTTGACCTTGACATAAACGTGCGTGGATTGTGTGAACTAGGAGCCTACCCTGGCCCACATTGAAAAAAATTATATTAATATATATAGAGAGGAGTAGCAAGCTGTAATTTAGCTGCTAATGTTTAATAAAATATTACTTTATTTATTAATATTTATATTTTAAACTTTTATCATCCTTGACGTTTGAAAAATGTATTGATTTAGTCCCTCAAACCAAAAAATGATAGCCAAATGTGATAAAAGTGGCAAAAAAACATATTTACTCTTGATATAATTTAAGATAGTTAAAATGATGTAATTACTCTTTTAAAAATTGATAATTGTAAAATAACCATCTCTATTATTACAAAATTATTATTGACCACATTCAATCAAATTGTGATACATCATTAAATTAATTTTTAATTGAATTTACAATTAATAAATATTTTAATTAAAAAATAATATTTTTAATATAAAAAAATTCTCCTTTATCTTCTACATTCATCAAAATCATCATCTCTATCATTTTCATCAAACCAACATCACCTAAATTAGACATCAACATCAAATCAAACACCTCCCAAATCTTTAAAAAAAAAAAAAAATTCATGCAAATTAAAATAAAAAAATAAAGATGGAAAATCAGTCTCCATCATCGGAGACTAATCTCCGATGGTGGAGACCCTCTAGTCTCCACCGTTGGAGACTAGATCTAGTCTTTGGCAATGGAGACCAATGTTGGTCTCTTCGCCGGAGACCTGGTCTCCAGTTGGAGACCAAGTCTTACTGGAGTTTAGGTCTCTAGTGATTAAGACCAAACTGGTCTCTATCGCTAGAGATGCAATGAAAGCTATTCCATCGTGTCTCCAGTGTGGAGACCAGGTTTTGGTTCCCGCCTGGTCTCCACTTCGGCGAGAGAGACCTGAAAAAATTGGAACCAGAAGGTCTCCATGGGAGACCCCTATCTCTGTCTCCCATAGAGATCTTTTTTTTTTTTTTTTTTTTTTTTCTTTAAATTAATTTAAAAATAATTTTTATATATTAAATTAAAAATATATATTATATTAAATGTATATGTTAAGAACATATAAATATAATCAAGTTAAAATGATCAAATTAACTTTTTCTCTGTTAAGGTTGATTAAAATTTGACTAATAGATGGACTAAATTGATATATTTTTGAAACATTAGAGATGACGAGAATTTGTAAATACAAACATTAGCAAAAAACTAATATTTTACTAAATGTTAGGTACTAAATTAAAATTGTCCCTAGATGAAAAGATATTAGTTTTTATTAAAAGCAGAGTTGAAAGGCGGAAGGATTTCAGATGTTTAGTGGGGAAACTTTTTTTGAGTTTCTAGTTGATAATTGCCGAGTAAAGCCTGTATATATGCTCATTATGTTGGCTAATATGCCAGTTGAAGCACACCGGCTGTTCATTTATTAATACTTTTCATATAAAAATAATTACATATTTTTATTCAAAATCTATTGCATGTATTTTTTTTTGTTTGTATTTAAATTTTTATTTAAATATTGCATATGTAATAATTTTTTCCATATATTATATGTGAAATTTTCCTTAAATTTTTTACACTTTGCTTCTTTCTTTTTATCATAATATTAGTTGTGTAATATATTACTTAAATTTAATATTTTTGATGTTTTTCCTAATAAACTCTTCAATTTAAAGTGTAGTAGTCATTATGAAATAGGATTGTCAAAATGTAAATTATCTATATTTTAAAAAAAAAAAGATTATTAAATATCTTTAATTACAACTTGATTGATGATTGATTTTACTTATATTTCGTTTTTTTTTTCATATTTTGTTCAAATTTTTACTTTTATTTTTGTTCATTTATAATATGAATTTTAAGGGTTAAGACTTGTTATATTTCTTTTAACTAGATATATCTATATTTTTTTAATTTATAAAATTAAAAATTTTATTCTAACTTACCCTAATACGAACTCCTAACCAATGTTACGGAAATCGCTAACCGTTAATCGACCGGCAAGGCAACGGTTAGCGATTTATCGGTAACTCGGCGATTAATCGGCGAGTACTGTTCACTGACAAACCGACGGTCAAACTGGTCAAACCTGTAAAAAAAAATTAAAAGTTTTCTATAGAATCAAAAATTCAAAATATAATCATATAATCACAAAATATCATTCAACATTCAAACCTATCTCTTACAATCTCCAAAGCCACTTTAACACAATCATATAATTACAATATAATAATATGTTATATAATAATTAATATATATTATATACTAAATATTTTAAAAATTTTGGCAATATAACAGCTATTTTTTCAATAATTCCACCCTGTAATACACAAAAATAATAACACTTCAAAATATTATCACATCCCAATTCCCAACAACTACTTATGACCTCCGGACTCCGGTCCTTCATTCAATCTCAAACACAACCAACATTATATATAATATAACATGTCAAATACTAAATAATAACATAGTAAATATGAAATAGCAAGCAAAAAGGAAAAGTCCAAAATGTAGGTTAAGGCCCTGAAAATCTTAAGGGCAAGGAGGATGCAACCACTCTTCGTCTTCATAATAGTCTTCCATAACTTGTTCATTATCGGATTCAAACTCTAAATCAATGTTCTTCTCCCCCTCTTTTTCACCTTCCTCTTCAGAATCAAAATCTTCATCAAGTTGTCTCATTTGCTCTAAATCGGACCCTATTTCATCATCAACATCACCACTAGGAACAAGCCATCCTTGTGCATCGGTAGCATCAACATCAGTTGCTAATAGCACGTCGACATTCTTCTCAATTTGTCTTTGCTTTTTGCGTAGCAATTTTGAATTGAATTGAACAAAGACTAGATTGTTTAATCGGCTTATAGTTAGTCTATTTCTTTTCTTCGAATGTATCTACATAAAATTTAAAAATCAAAGTTAAATAAATTAGTAAATAACTAATATTTAGAACATTAAAAATATGTTCTTACCCATTCAAAATTGCTCCAATTTCGTTCACATCCAGATGAACTAGTGGTCAACGAAAGAATTCTTCCTGCGACTTTTTTCAAGTTAGGTGTTTGGCTTCCAAAGATATTCCACCATTCAACTACACCATAAAAAAAATAATAATTAGTCAATTATAGAACTAGTTCTTAAAAGATATATTTTCATAATTATAATACTAAAGATATAATCTATAATAGTAATTTATAAACAAGTAAAACAACTCTAAATTTATGTGAATTAGAACATTTAATATTTTACCCGGATCCGTAGAATCATCTTCACATCCTTTAACGGCCAATAGTTTTCCAAAAGCACCATCTTTTATCTTATACCTTGGCCACTCATGCATGATAATTTGATGTTGAGAGGATATATCATCATGATAAAAAGTCTCCAAACACTCCATTAAGGCTTCCATCAACTCACTTTCAAGGGAAAGTTTTGGATCCTTGTAGTGGTAATAAGGGTTCAATAGAAAGGCCGTCATGTGCAACGAAGAATCTAACCGATCTTTTATTTTTCCATCAATTATTTCAATGATTGGTTGATAACTATTTTCAACATTGTTCAAGGCCTCTCTAATATCTTGCTTAGCCTTTCTTAATTCTCCATATAACCATGGCATTGATGGCTTTCGATCCCCATCCACTAGTCTCAACACTTTTATCAAAGGTGCACAAACTTTCAAACAATTTGTCACACCATTCCAAAACCCGAAGCTCATCACACAATTGTATGCCAATTTCCCTTTAGCACTTTGTGAGAATTTACACTTATCTCATTCTTCACTACTAAACATTGTCTTCAAAGCATTTTTTTATCCATCAAGCTTTGTAAAGTAAGGAATGCCGATGCAAATCTAGTCTTTCCCGGCCTTACGATGTCCCTCTTCTTTGTAAAAGACCTCATCATTGCCAAAGTTTTATGATGAGCATAAATGAAAATCGTCAATTGTTTTGCTTGGTCAATAAACTTGCTAAATCTCTGAAGCTTTCCAATACTTTCAAGTATGAGATTGATGGTGTGAGCAGCACAGGAGGTCCAAAATATGTTTGGCCTCTTCTCCTTCAATATCTTTGCCGCAGCCATATTGTTACTAGCATTGTCGGTTACTACTTGAACAACATTTTCTGGTCCAACTTGTTCAATACATTCATTCACGTATTGGAAAATGTGTTCAGCCGTGTGTGCCACATCGGAACAATCTTTAGAAGAAATAAAAGTGGTTCCTACCCTGCAATAATCAAACATCAATAAAGCATTATTTAATAAATTATCAAAATGATCAATTATAGATTTATAGTATCAATGATATAGACAATGTAATGATGTATAGACTATAGTTGATAAATTCTATGCAATTCATACCTGCAATTTACACACAAATTCATTATACTCCTCCTTTTTCTATCCGTCCAAGCATCCGTCATAATTGAACAACCATTTTGAGCCCACTCTTCTTCTTGCCTCTTAAACAACAACTTGGTCTCTTGCACCTTTTGAGGCAAATATCGCTCTCCGATTTCATAACGCGTTGGAGGCCTATAACCCGGTCCAAATTGACCAATTGCTTCACAAGCCCTTAAGAAACTATCATTATCAATAGCATTCCATGGAATGCCACTCTCAAACAACCAACTAGTCACCCATTTATGCACTTGATCGGTTCTCTCTTTAAAGAGTGTTTCGTTGATGTTTTGTTGTCGCATTAACTTCTTTGAGCCTTGTGACAACTCCGGATTAATTTCATTTGCGAATCTATCAATAGGGCCAACAAAATGACGCTCTTTCCTTACCCCTCCAATCTCTACTTCTTCCATCTCTTCTTGTTCTCCAATATTTACTTCCCGTCTCTTTAAATTCTCCTCAATCATCTTATTTTTTTTCCTATTTTTTATTTCCATAATTGCATTTTTACATTTATTTACATCATCCGGTAGTGCCTTTGGACATTTAGCCACATTTCCGGATATGTGGCCCACGTGTTCTTTCAACCTATATATCCCTCCGGACATAACCTTCCCACACAATTTACATTTAATTTTTTCCAAACTCTTCCCATCCACCAACATCCCATACTCCCATCCAATATCATCCAAATTTCGCTTGAGAGATTGAGCAGTGGAAGCTCCCGAAGATGCATTATCATTCGCCATAATTCGTGAATATCAAAGTATCAATTAACCTAATCATCCAACAAATATTGAAGCATTTCACAACCACAAATAACACAACAAATATTATAAAGAATATAAATAATTAAACATTAATACATTACATAACATAACATAATTATAATTTATAAATACATAACAATTTCAATACCTACAAAATCAAAACTTGGCACCCAAAAAATAGTCTCAAAACCAAAAAAAAGAAAACAACAAAACAAAACAAAACAAAACTCTCCCCACAAAACCAAAAGCAACACAATATATGTATATTTCTATAAAATTAAAGATCTTGAATTCTTGATTATATCAAATGAAACAAATGTACAAAACAAATCAACAACAACAACAACACAATTTACATTTTGTGAGTACATAACTAACATGAGTGACAAATAATCAAACATTAGATTAGTATATTACAAAGAATTTAAACAATAACTATTCAACAACAATTTCAAATATATATATCCTCACAAATCATTAAAAATCATCATCCAAACTCAATAAACAACTCTTACTCTTAGCCTCTTAGACCTTAGCAAAAAACAACAACAAATTCATTCTTTTAATGTCAATATATAATAAAAATTACTACTTTATGTGTTAACAACTTAAAAATCACAACTTTCAAAATGTTTCAAGTTTTTCTTTCTTCAAATCACTATTTTAACTTTAAAAACATCACTACATTAAGCTACATTGATATAAAAAAAAATTACAAAACTTAAAAACTAAAAAAGACCTAAAACTAGAAGCAAAAAAACGAAAAAAAAAAAAAGGGCTTAAGTACATACCGCCGGCGGTCGGTGAAGACGCCGGAGACGGCGACGGCGAGGCGGCGAGCAGCTGACGGCGGCGAGCAGACCTGACTTCTGCAATAAGTTTGGTGTTTTGTGGGGGAGGAGAAGCACCTTGGAAGACAAGTGAAGCAAAAACCGAAAGCTTCTGCAAGAAGCTTTCGGTTTTTGTAATCTGAACCCAAAACGACGTCGTTTTGGGCTGTCCAAAACGACGTCGTTTTGGGTTAAATAAAAAAATTTAAATCAACCCAAAACGACGTCGTTTTGAACACTCCAAAACGACGTCGTTTTGGGGTTGCAGTTTTGAAAAAAAAAAGCGCTGCTCGGCCGAGTTGGCGAGTCGGGCCGAGTTGCCCGATTACTCGGCCGAGTCGACCGATTACTCGGCAGCACCGATATTCGCCGCCGATCTGGCCCTTACCGGACCGGCCGGCCGCCGGTCACCGATTTCTCGCCGGAAAATCGCCGATTTTTGCCGATTTTTGCAACACTGCTCCTAACTACATCTCTATATCTATGACAGATTATTCAAGAGATAAAAGTAGAATTTAGAAGTCGGTTTAAGAAACAAAATTTTATAGAATCAATAAGACTAAATTTGGGGTACATATTAAGAGATCACGAGACGAAGTTAACTCAAATGATACATTTCTCATACAAGGAGATCGTGGATTATTCACTGGTTATTAATTGCCAACCAGTGCGAAGTACAACACTTGTTGGATTTTCTGTTTTAAGCACAAACCACTGAGAAGCAATGTAAAATAAATTAATTGCAAATCTCTTATTCCCAAGCAATTCATAAGATAGAGACATGATACTGATAGCACAAGCCAGCACTTGTTGGATTTTCTGTTTAAGTGAAAATATATTCAAGGGGAATGCAGTCCTTAATTAGGAAATCAGTTTCTTCAACCTCTCCTTCACTCTTGAAGTGTCTATCCCAATTCTAGTCCAGATAGCCTGCAAAATATAAGTAACTAGTCACCATATACTTCCAACATTAATTTATTACTGACACTAGTCATCCCATTCATGGATAAAAATTTTCTGTCAATATTGATATGGTGCTAACTTTTTTATTATAACAATTTAAGTTTGAATGGTATAGAAAAGAGAAAAAATTTATCAATCTTGATTATCCATTTTTTTAAATATTGATGTATCACTAGATTATCAAAAGATTAACAAAAAAAAATGATGGTAGAGAATCATTACTTCCCATTTATAGTATCTACTTCTTTAATGAAAGAATTTATTTATTTTAGCTTCGGTATAATAATATATTACATGATACTGAAGCTGAATACAAATAATATTTTGCATTTTTCAATTTCATATCTATTGACAGAGTTTTATAGTAGAAAAGTAGTATTGAAAGGAAATGAAATGTTTCCTTGAGATTTTCTAGAACTCTCGTTTATATATACATGCAAAAGGATTGCACCTCCAAATATATTAATTGTCCGGTAATATAGTTTCACATTACACAAAGACAAAAGTTTGTTCGATTTACATAGCTATAAATTTCTTCACTAAAAATAAACTCAAGACAAAAACAAAATTTTCTCTCTTAATAATTTGTACTGATATAAGTTCAAGAAACTTATATTTATATTTGTGAGAAAAAAAAGAGAAAAGAAAAGAAAATTCAGACAGTAAAACCATCCTTTTAAATTTCTTGCATAAAAAAGCATTGAAAAAAGAGTTATAAACACACTTTGAGAGTACATGCCATCACAACAATATTCTTGTAGAAGAATAAATTTAATTAATTCATGTTTGCGCATTTGACATGTTGTACAATATAATCGGTACGAGGGTACCTATGAATAAATTATCTTTTATAAACTCCGATACTTTGATGCATATGCAGACGTAACCATATAAATTAACCTATACGTACCTTGTAATAAATTGTATGGAAAACCCTATCGCCTGCGTTATGGTATGTAATGTTGACAACTTCAGCTCCTTCTTCTACCAGAACACTGATAACTTGATGCAAGTAGAAATTTTTCTTCAACCCACTAACTATACCTACTTCCATAGTAGATTCTGACGAATTAACATCTATAAGCACCAATTCAAACTTCTTGATACCATCCCCTTTTAGAATTAATTCTTTTCTTTCTCTCAGTTTCTCTATCTTTTTTTCAAGCTCCTTGATATAAGTAATGGCTTGGTCCACTGAATCAGGCACTGAACACTGCATGTAATAAAGAGTTAAGGCAAAGAAAAACACGAGACAGAGAGAGAGAGAGAGAGAATATAAATAAATAAATAAGACCCTGGGATATTGTAAGGGAACGAGAGAGAAGAGGCTGGACAAGAGGTTGTTCATCAGAATTCGACGGTTTCGCTCCACTAAATTTCGATTGATTCTTGCTGAGTTGCTGCTGCTCTGTTGCGTCATATTTTGTAGTTCGTTCTTCTTATCATTTGCCATATCTTCGCAAGAAAGGAAGATTAATTACGAGGAGTTTGGTTGGATTAAATTATTTAGGCATGCATTTATAGTGACGAAGCAAAATCCACTGGGCGTGTATGTAGACAGTAGTATCAAATAAGTAAGGAAAGTGTGCAAAATGTCAAAAAGACGAATGGTAGGCACATATAAAACACAATTATGCGAGCTGTTCAATTGAGTTCACACTAAGACACTGTTAGATTTTACTACTTTTAACACTTAAAGAATTTAAATTAAATTATCAAAAATATTGGTTTCCATAAAAATATTGAGATTTTAAATATATAAATATATCAATGAAAATATTAAAAATATTTTTAAAATATCAAAAATATTTAGAGATACTTTTAATATTGATCTTTTTAAAATAAAAAATTATTTATAACCATTTCGATATATAGTTTCTTGCGTCAAAAACCAATAAGAGAAAATGTGTTGTGCCAAAGGAAATAAAAATAACAAAATTAAATCTCAAAAGTCAAAACCATAAAAGAAGACGTGCTGCCACAGAAAAGAAGAACGAAAGAAAAGGGCAAAAGAATTGACAGGGGAAGCAAATGACAAGTGGACCATCAAGATCCAGAGAAAATTTGCGGCGATGGTGTCACCATTGATGCGGTAAGACCATCCAATAATATTATGCCGCCTCCTATAATTTGTTTTCAAAACTTGTGAAACCTTTAAAGAAAGCTTGAGAATCCAGAGAGATCTCTGGAGAGAAAAAAATAAAACAAAATATATATGGGAGCTGTTCGGGATGGTTTTCATTTTAACTTTTAATGGTGGAAGAACAGAAGTAAAAACTCCTTTTTTCTCAAAAACCATGAGGGTTAACTTCCTTTCAAAAAGTTTTTAAACGGTAAAAGTCTAATTTAAATTTTTATGTAGATAACTCTCGAAATAGCTTTTGAATTTATGAGTTCGTGGTTTCGGACAGTCATCCCAAACCTATCTACAGTTGTCATCCTTCAAGAAAATTTGTCTAAGTGACACCCTAGATTTAAGGGTGACGTCCAAAAGTTTGATTGGATACAAAGAATCATGTAATGTGATGACCATGTGGAACAGCTATAGAATTATGTCAGGTGATAAATGCGAAACGGCGACAGTAGTGCTGACCTGGACTTGAATTACCACAGTAAATTAACAGAGTCTGTTTTGACTAACCAAACAATTGCAGCCTGAGAAATGGGAATCATGAGTTCAGAGTTAGTAAACATAGTCCAACAGAAGGCCAATGTGTCCCCATGCCTCCCATCATGCGTGACATCATTTCAAGCATCCACTTATCAAGTCCAAATCATTTATATATATATAATATTATAATAATAATATAATATTATATATGAATTATTCTCTCACTCTTGTAAGGATCTTTCCACCATCTCTATATGGATTGATCATTCTTATCTAAGAGTAATATTTCAGACCACATCACAGTATTTCTATCATGATTGATCCTGATTATCCCTTAAATCAGTCTCAGTTCTAAAAGAAAAAAAAAAAAAAAAAAAACAGAAACAATAAAATAAAAACAAAAGGTTAGTGTAAATTAATGTTATATGGCTAATTTCATTTGGCAGTCTTACCATCACATAAGTTTTTACTAAGTCCCGTTGACTTAAGGATTGTAATTCAATAAAGCATGAGCTATGCATTGCATCACAAAGTCAATGTTCCAAGTAGGGGTGGGCACAAAAACATGGAACCGATCCGAACACCCGGATCCGATCTGATCCGTAGGTGTTCGGATCTGATCACATGTTTAAAAGTAGGGTGTTCGGATCCTCACTTGTGAAAACACCATGTTTCACGGATCGGATCGGATCGGGATATCCAAAACCGATCCGATTCGTGAACCCGTGAATAATGATACATACGTAATTTCATATACCTCTATATAAAATCCACGTAATTTGATGTTGATAGCCGACAAAGGAGATATTGCACGTGTTTAATGTTGAGTAATTTGTATGAATATTTATAAATTTTGGGAGATATGTATTACAATTCACGAAGGTACATCAATAAAATATCTCTATTTATATTTTTATCATAAGTTTAAATTGAAAGTAGGTGTTCTGATCCGATCCGATCCGTAAATTAGGTGTTCGGATCGGATCGGTTCATTCTCCTTGATGGATCATGTTCGGATCTAAAAATGACGATCCATGAAGTTACCATATTTAGATCGAATTAAGTCGGAAGCGATCCGAACATGGTGTTGCCCACCCCTAGTTCCAAGTTCAAATCTCTCTTACCAATTAAAAAATTCGTGCTTTTGTTTTTCTAACATGAGACATAAACGGTAGCTTTTGGACCAAGATTGGGAGCCGCCCGAAGTAAATCTTCAAACTTCTAGCTTCTGGTTCTTTTTATTTACAACTATGTTTTTTTTTTTTTTAAATGTTCATTTAAATGAGGCTATGATGAAACTTTGTTTAATGAATTAATTTTTAAATACTTTTACTAATTCTCAAACGTTGGTTTTTTTTTTATTAATGACTTTTGCTATAATTCACGATTAAATATCGAATTCTTTCATCTTTAATATAATATATTATTGATAGTTAAGTATATATTTAATGTATGCTTAATTTTATATTATTAATTATTATTATATTTGATTCTTTGTTTTCATAAATGAGAATACATAGAATGCTTAAATTATATTTTTTCAGCGAAGAAAAACCAACTTAATTAATAAGTGAGCTTATTGTTAAATTTATGTGATGATACTAAATTGATTTTTAATTGTCACTCTAATTTATGGAAGTAATAAATAATTATAAATTAGAAGTTAGAAAGCAGTGAATTCTGATACCTTGGTATTTATTAATTTGATTGTTTTCTATTCTATTTACATACTTTAATCACTGTTTTGCTTAGTTTAATTTTATTTTTAGTTGATTATATGATGTTAATCAAGTTTAAATTAAATTGTTTTTTTCTCAATTTATATGGGTTCGACCTCATATTTGTATGAATTGCTCTACAATATATTCGTGTGTATGTGAGCATTTTTCAAAATTTTGTACAATTGTCAAAACAACTTTTTCATAATTACCATTTGGAGTTAAAAAATATTCATTTACTTTTAATAATATTCTAAATTCGAATAATCGTGATATCTAAACTAAATTATATTATGTTATACTATAAATGGCATCTAAAAGAAATTATGTTATGTAGCGACTATTAAAAAAAAATAAAAATAAAATTTCTGACACCACCTTTTATGTCATCTCTCTGTGTGCTAATTACCAAGTCACTGGCCATCTTTAAATTATGTTATTTTCTCCAATAGAAAACTATGTAAATTTTGTAAGAAACATGCGATTAACAAGCTTAGATGAATATTCTTTTCTTTTCTTTTCTTTTTTTTTAAAACAAACAAGCCAATCTAACAAACCGACATAAATCAACAAAGGACAAGTAGATATGCCAATCTCTTCTCTCTTGAAAGAGAGAGAGCCAAAGAGGTAATGTTATAGGCCAAACCATTCCTCTCTTCAGATGGTTTGCTATTTCTAACCTCTCACCATCATCGGTAAGGCAGCCAACTTCATTTCGCCAGCAGACTTCAGCGCAAACAATTGCAGATCATGGTTTAAGTGTCTCTTTTTAAGGAGCTGTAAAAGGTCATACCTCTACGATCGTGTTAGAGTACAATAATCGATGAAATTCTAGGGGTCCGCCTCCTTGGAAAGAGTACTTAAAATATTATTAATAATCAACTTTTACCAAACTCCTGGCACATAGATATAATTAAATCTCATTTTAATCATTTAGAATTAGTTAACCTATCAGATAATTATTCATTTTCATGTATATTGCAATCTGGTGTATATATATATGGATATGCGTGTCACATTTTTATGTAAAATGAAAATTATTAAAGACTTTTATTTAATTTTTTAAAATTATAAAATATTTGAAAATCTACTTTTATTCTAAGAGATTTACTCTCACAATAAAAGTGAAAAAATAAAACTTTTTATATACATTGATAAATGAGTATTGCGAAGCCCCATTATGAAAAGAAAATGCACTAATCATTAGATGATTTAAAGATTTTTAGTTAAACAAATTAAAATTAAAATAATTAAAGGAAATCAAGTGACTAAGCTGTGAAATTTTTATATAGTTTTAATAAAAGAATATCGACAGTTACTAAATTATATATTAAAGAAAACAAAATTGTATAATGTCCTTACCCCAGAAAAAAATTATCATATTCAAAAGAATGGGTTGTTAGGTATATTCATATATAATTATCTATCTGTGTACCTAGATTGTGTTCGATTTTAAATTTTAACTCGTATCCCGCAGTTCCTATCCAATATTCCAACACCAATTCAGTTAAATTATCTGTATTTATAAGTTTAAGGAAGATTGTTTTCGTGCCCTGTTAGTCTGTTACTTCAATATTGTAAGAACTCTAACAAGCTTTTCATCCTCTTAAGAACTTGTATGTTGCTTTGGTTAATGTGCCTCTTTCATTAAATTAAAAAGGTATTAATATAAAAAAATTTAAATTTAACATCAAAAATTAACTTGATTTAAAAAAAAAAAATTAAAGAAAACTTGTAAGGGGAAAGAAGGGTTTAAAAAGGATGTTTCAGGTCTTTCGGCCCCACCGTGGTATCAGAGCCTTCTCTGTGTTTGGGTATATAGGCTAGAAACCAGTAATCTTAACATGTCCCTCGGGAGTTGAAACCTTTGGTGAAACAACACCACATACCTAATAGACTAAGAGCACCCTCTGATGATTGGAGTCCGGTTTTCTCAGAGTTGAGTTGTTTGAATTAAAGAGATATTGATAAAAGAGAAAGGGAATATTTCATCATGGATTCCACACCTAATACTTCCACCACTGCATTACAGCCTACATGACTTTCTTTTTCTGTTTTTCTTCCACCTTTTGTAAAAAGAACCGATTCCTCTAAAATTCACAATTTGGAAGAGTTTACTTACATCCCTGAGTCAGTCCAAATCACAAAAACATCTCTTCCTCTCCTTAATCCTTATCTGTTTTTCAAAGACAAAAATCTTTTGTTAGAAAAATGACTGTTCTTATCTGTCATTAGTCTCCGTCTGTAAAAGAATACATTCAGTCTATATCTTTAGATAACTTTTGTCTCCCTTCTTCCTTTTCTGAGCAATATATTGATATCGAAATAGATCAAAATATGATTCATCAATGGATTAAAGAAGGTTACTCCCATCTCTCTATTGGTGCTATACGACTCATTTTAACATTTCATGGTCGAAAAGGTTTACCTGTGATTGCTCAAATAGCACTTCTCAACACTATTTACATGAATTATAAGCATACTGTAATTGGCACCTATCTGACCTCCTTTCATGCTAGAAGTGTGTCTTTTACTTTCCATCCCATTATCAACATCCCTTTTAGAGATAGAAATCTTCACAATTGTCTCAAAGTCCAATTACAAATCACAGGAATACCTCTTGTAGCAGCCTCCTCCTATATGGCTACACTTCACCATCAAATTGCATACCGTCTCCATGATCATACTTTTGATCTTCCTCTTCCTGGACATATGGAAGACACAATCTTCATCATTGCAGAATGAGAAGATGAAGTCCCAACAATCCTTCAGGTTCCAAAACAAATTCCTAGAGAGCAACTGTTGAAGGTTATACCATTTAAATGGATAAACAATTATAAAAAGCTCCATCAAGATAATTCTTTAGTTGTTGCCTCTAAATCAAAGCATATTAAACAAAAAGATGGGATTGTAAAAACCATCTATGAGCCATATAAAGGAGCATCCTCAACTACTCCACCTGTCTTTCACTCTCCCGTGGTTCAAACGGTGACAACCGAAGCTGATATTCCTATCCATCACTTTAAATCTTATGGATCTCTAGTTTACACATACAAGATTAATGGTCACTTTATTTGGGATATTGACCCCAATATGTGTGACTCAGATTGTGATTGCAGAAAAAATTATGAAGACCCCATTGACTGGTGTAATACACGGTATAAGCCTCACAAGCCTGATGATCTTGATAACCCTTGGATAGGACTTCATCCCATCAAAAGGAAGCCTCTTTGGATCTATGAAAGAGCACTTGAAATTCTTAGAGAAGAAAGCTTGTTATCACCTTTAAACCGAAGCTCATTAAGCCAGCAACCACACCAGTGGTACCTTGTTTTACGATGTCATCACCATCATATGATGATGACTTCCCTTCTTTGGAACCTATTACAGAACCAAGTGAGCGACTATTTTCCCAACCATTTGTCCAACCAACAGAAGTGCATCCTCACGGTCCTCATCCTCCAACACAAGCCGAATAAGTCCTTAATTGGCAAACTAAAAATGTCAGAGCACGAAACAAGGTTCTTAGAACTCTTGACCATAAAATTAACAGAGTCACCCATCACATATCTCATTTTGATCAAAAACTTCAAAATGTAGACTTTACTTTTAGAGATATGTACATTGACCTATAATCAAGAATTTCAAAATTAGATGCAAATCTTCACAGCTATATCAATCAAGGATACTTTGGATCTAACTTTGATAAGAAAGAGTATGAGATTCGCAAATTAAAGGAACAATTAAATCCAATGAATCAAGATCTGATGAAAACCTTTTCTATACCTACTTACATATCAAAAGCTTACCCATATTCCTTATCATTTGTTTTTCCTAGTCAATTACCACCTAAACCATATTATTTATCCCAATACTTCAAATCTACAGAAGAACTTTTTCGAAAATATCCTACTATGTCTTTTAAGGCCTCTTCAGCTTCCACCTCCAAAAAGCCCTCTACAGATTTGTCACCTTCAAAAAGAAAACTCAAAGAACTAACTTTAGAACTCCATAAGCCCATCCTTTATGCATCATACCTAAAACACTTTCCACCTCATCAGAATCATCTGATATTGAATTTGTTCCTAGTAAATCTACTTAAACTTCATTCGAAACCAATTCTGTTTCTACCTTTGAAATAGAACTTATCACAGATCTTACTCAGGTCCCGATGACACTTAGAACTCAAGCAGAATCAAGCATTACATAAGGAGACTCTACAGGACCAACTCCTATTGTTGAAGAACCACTAGATATATCCAAGGCAAATTCTCATAATCAATCTAAGCCTACAAATGGACTATGGTTCAATCTGAATGATTCTCTTCAAGAACAATAGAGAAAAAAGATATCATAAATGAGTGCTTGGCTTGACCTCCAACTTTCAAAATCGGATAGATCTCTTAAAACTATTCTAATAGAGTTTGTCTCTAGATTTATTGGCCCTCTTAGGGATTGGTTCCAATACCTTGGTGATTACAGACAATTACAATTCGTTCGATCGGCCTTTGTTTCACTAGCAATGGAAACAATTTTCAAAGAATTTATTGGTGACGCCTAATGATACTATAGACAACCTAGACAAGAGTTCATTGAGATGAGATGTTGTTCCTTGAAGAAAAAAGATTTGAAGTTCCATTGCAACTGCATGTTTGTAAGATACCATACTTTAAGAGGAGTTAATAACAAAAGTCTGTGACAAGTCTACATAACTCACTTCCCACATAACTCCAAGATCAGCTCTAACAAAAGACTAATTCTGCAGGAAGACCTCTTAGAGACATTACCATTGGAGAAATTCACATGATGTCTTTTCAATCCTTGAAAAAACTTTGTGCTATATAAAGATTCTTTTTCAAAATGCTCAAAGAAGGAAAGAAGTATGAGAAGCAGTGCAAACAACTTGATTTGCAAATAAAATGCAAAGCCATTGACCAGTGTACTTGCAAAACCAAAAAGAAAAAACATTTCCAACACTCTTTTAAGCACAAGAAAAACAAGAAATATAAGTATTACGAGAAGAAAGCAAGACGTGTTTGGAATAAATTTCAGAGATGCTTCATTTGTGGGAAAAAATACCATTATGCAAAAAAAAATGTCCTAACAAAAAACTCGAGTCTGCAAAACTAGTTTATCAACTTGAACAGTCCAAATAGTCAATTCCTTTTGATGCAGATATCAAGTCTTTATTCTTAGATTCCCAACGGTATATCATATGACCAATTTCGATAAAAATTGAGTAAGAAAAACGAATTTCATTCAAAACTAAATATATTGAAATTTGGAAAATGTATTTTAAGGTTGAAGACAATAAACAGTAACCGAGGACACGTGTCAAGTTAGCATAAGCCTAGAACACACGACATGACTGATTGAAAAGAAGCCATGTAGTGTGACACATGTCAGTGTTTGAAAAGTCCACGCATAATAAGATGTGGCCCAATAAAATTAAGCCACGTGTTACATGATGTGACAGCTTCTAGAGTGACCATGTCTCAACATTTTGAATGGTTGGGATAATGCCACGTATATCAAGATGTGGCAGCGTTTGGAGTGGCCACGTCTCATGGACGTGTGCCATCCATGAGGTCGCCACATGTTAAACTGACGAAAAACATGTTGGTGCAAATGCACCGTATGCGCGACTAACGTGCCGCAGCCGCCAGCGCGTGGTTGTGACTGTTGCTGACGCGTGTGGCCCATGCACCACCAGCAGCGGTAGATTCTAGCAAAAAAATTTAATAAAAAAATAAAAATAAATAATATAAGAAAATTTTAAAATAGAAATAAATACATATTTTTTTTTAATTTAGATTAAAATTTTATCGAATATTCACTCTAGTGAGAGGTGAATTATATGCCATGATTTAATAAATTTTATTTATTTTAGTTTAATTATAATAGATTGTTTAACATGCTTAATATGATAAATTATTTTATAGATGACTTATCATGTTAATCGTTATTATACTGATTCTTACGATAAAATCGAAGAAGTCATCGAGATAATAGAGAGTTTTAACATTATTTATTGATATTTCTGATGATCTGACCGATATTAAGTTATTTGAGATGACGAGGAGGGCATCGAGCCTCCAGACTATGTGCCTTCTGATGCTCCGATTGATATTATAGTCATTACAGATGACGAGGAGGGCGTCGAGCGTTCAGATTATGTACCTTTTGATGTTCTAGTCAATATCATAGTTATTTTAGATGATGAGATGGATGTCGAGGTCATTGACACTCAGATGATGGGTAGGATGTGGAGATCATTGAGATCTTCGATGACGAGATGATCGATGTGGTGGGGACTCCTAATGATGAGGTGGTTGAGGTTATAGATATCTCATCAGATGAGGAGGACCTCGAGATGGATGACTTCTGGCATTATGATGACATGGATTACTATCGTTTTTAGTATACTTATCTTATTTTGATATATTATATGTATTTAATTCATGATTTATTTTGTATTGTTAATTCATTTATGTTAGTTAAATTGAATGCAAATATTTAATTTCATTTAATATAATTGTTTGTGCATTTGATTGAATGACTATTATATTCAATTGAAAGTGGGTGTATTGCGCAAAACCACTTACTTATATACTATGTTTAAAATGCTTGGTAGTTGATGATGATTAAACAACTTGACTATTTTTTCGTCTCTACTCCTTACATTGACATATTATATTTGTAAGTGTACGTTTGCTGCAAAGGTAATATGAAATAATATAGTGTATACTAAAATAGATATCTTTTACTTGTCTCTAAATAAGATAAATTTTAAAAAATGGCTTCAGCATCAAAGAATATCATGGTTGAGCTTAACAAGGGTGAGAAATTGAATGATGACAACTATGACATATGACACTGCAAAATTCAATACATCCTTGAAGAGCAAAGTGCTCTTGAGACTATTATAAACACCATGGTACCACTCTAGTCAGGTACATTTGCTCACGATGGAGAGACATGAAAGTTTATCAAACTTGGAAAAAGAAGAATAGCATTGCTCGGATCACGATCGTGAGCAGCATGGATGATGACCTCATGCGTATGTATGAGAAATATGAGACGACCCAGGACATATGGATGACCCTAAAAGACAAATATGGTGGGACTTCAACCACCAAGTTGAGGAGGCTTATCATCAAGTTTGATCCGTACAGGAAGCACCAAAATCATACAATGAGGGAGCATCTTAGGGAAATGCTAAACATGATCTGTGAACTCAAGTCTATTAGGCATAATCTCACTGAGGAGCAGTAAGTAAAAACTGTAATCCGGTCTCTTCCCTCTAGCTGGGAGAATATAAAGATCAACATGACTGACAATGATAACATTAATACTTTTGATGACATTTCGCGTAATGTTGAGTTGGAAGATGAACGTTTGGAAGCGTCTAAGGCTTTCAATCAACTTTACATGGTTGAATCCAACAAGCGTAAAAGCTCAGGCTTTAAACGTAAAAGAGGGAAGAAGAATTTCGAGAGAGGGAAAGGTAACCCCTACTTTAAGAAGAATGAAGCCGAAAAGCACATGAGGGCAAACACGCTAGGGGTAAAAAGGACAAAACCAAGATGACCTATTTCAACTGCGGAAAGTTGGGCTATTTTACTCGTGAATGCACTAGGCCCAAGCAAGAAAAGGTATATCATTACTCCAATTTGCCTAATTATATTTATGTTTTTAGCTCAATATTACTTACTGAATTTTGTCCTTTGTGGACTGTAGACTTAGGAGCAACAGACCATGTAGCTAAAGACAGGGCGATGTTTGTGAAGTATCGTCGAATCTATCATGGAACAAGATAGGTCTATGTGGGGAATAATTCACGTGTTGAATTGAAAGGGATAGACACATGCAAGCTTGTATTGTATGGTGACCAGACATTTTATCTCCACGATGTACTTTTTGTTCTAGATATTCAACCAAATCTAGTTTTTGTTTAAGAACTTTTAAAGTTAGGATATTTTTTAAATTTTTATGGTGATTGTATGGACATTAAATTGAATTCTATTCGAGTAGGTATTGGTTATATGTTAGATGGTTTTATTGTACTAAATATTGAGACAAACGGTTTTAATTATTATTATGGTTGTTTTTCTTTAATCGCTTCTTCTAATATTGATGCAAATGTTTGGAATGCTAGACTGAGTCATATAGGTCATGATAGGATGAATAGATTGGCCAAAGAAGGATTATTAGGCCCACTCAACAAAGTAGATTTATCTATTTGTGAAAGTTATCTAGTTGGAAAAGCAACTAGAAAACTGTTTGGAAAAGGAACTAGAACTGATAATCTATTACAATTAATCCATTTTGACATCTGTGGTCCGATAAATGAAGCAAGACATGGAGCCTCATATTTTATTACATTCATTGATGATTTCATGCGCTTCGGTCATGTCTATTTGATTTGTCACAAATTTGAAGCATTGGATTATTTTAGATTATATATAAATTTATAAGAAAATCAATTAGATAAAAAAAAATTAAAGCTTTAAGAACTTATTGTGGACATGAATACCTTTCCGAACAATTCAAGGAATTGTGCAATGAAAGAGGTATAGATAGATAATTAATAATTCCTGAAACTCTATAACAAAATGATGTTGTAGAGAGAAGGAATAGAACCTTATTAGAAATGGTTAGGTCTATGATGACACAAACAAATCTCCTAATATTCTACTAGGGAGATGCATTATTGACAGCCATATATATACTAAATTGAGTTCCCACAAAATCAGTTACTTCGACAGCTTATGAGTTATGGACAAACAGAAAGTCTAACCTAACTCACTTGCGACCCTAGAGATGTGCAGGTTATGTACATGATTTGTCTAACAAATATGAAAAATTAGATGCAATAGGTAAAAGATGTATCTTTATTAGATACTCTGAGCACTCCATCAGATATGTACTCGTTAGAGAACATATGGATGGGGGAGTGACTAAATTAGAATCACAAGATGTTAATTTTATTGAGAATAAATTTCCTAGCAGAGGTGAAATTGATAAAGATGATAGATTTTACGAATTGGATTATCAAGAAAATAGTGTACATCAAAATGCTCCTACAAAGATAATCCAAAATTTAATGGGACCTTCGATCCCCAATAGGAGCAACGTCATGCATTCACCATCTCGTAAAAGCAATCGTAAGATAATTCCGCATCGTCGATTTAAGATTGAAACAGAAGCATTTATGATTGCTTCACATGATCGTGATAAGCCAAGAAATATAAAAGAGGCTCTTGACTTTTCTGTTAAAGAGTTATGGATGAAAGCCATGCAAGAAGAAATGTAGTCAATGAAAAACAACCAAGTTTAGGACTTAGTTTGTTTACCACCTAATCAAAGAGCCATTGGAAATAAATGGGTCTTACGAATCAAATGAAAGGCAAATGGCATAATGAAAAGATATAAGGTGAGGTTAGTTACTAAAGGTCATACTCAATAAGAGGGTATAGACTATGAGAAAATTTTCTCATCGGTTATGAGATTTGCTTTCATACGCCTTATCCTGACAATTGTTGCACATATGGATTTAGAATTACATCAGATAGATGTAAAGATAGCATTCTTAATGGAGAATTGAAAGAAGAGATTTATATGAAACAACCTAAGAATTTCATCATTAAAGGCTAAGAATGCAAAGTATGCAAGCTTAAATGATCCATATATGGATTAAAACAATCTTTCATATAGTGGTACCTTCGTTTCCATCAAGCTGTCATGTCTTATGATTTTACAATGACAAAAGAAGATCATTGTGTGTATATCAAACGACACAATGACAAATTTATAATATTATCCTTATATGTAGATGACATTTTATTAGCCGGGAATAACAAAAAGTTTGTAATAACCATAAAGAAATGGTTATCCTCAAATTTTGAAATGAAATATGTGAGTGAGGCTGCCTATATATTGGGAGTCAAAATAGTAAGAGACTGTTCAAGAAAACTACTTGCTCTATCATAAGAAACTTATATAAAGAAAATTCTTGAACATTTTAACATGGCTAATTGTAAGTCAATAGATACTCTCATGTCAAAAGGACAAAATCTTTGTCTTAATATGTGTCCTAAGACTCCACAAGAATGTGAAAAGACGCAGAAAGTTCCATATTCTAGTGCTATTAGGACTCTCATATATGTCATAATGTGTACAAGACTAGATATCTGTTATGCAATTGGACTTGCAAGCAAATACCTTTCAAATCTTGGACAACAACATTGGATTGTTATTAAGAGAATCTTGACATGTCTCAAAGGTACTGCAGATTACTCATTTTCTTAACAAGGAGGTGATCTTCATTTAGTCGGTTACATGGATGTCGATTGAGAAGGTGATTTAGATTAACATAATCCACCTCAGGTTATACATTTTTGCTTAGTCATGGTGCCATCTCATGGTGTAGTAAAAAGCAAACATGCATGACTTTATCAACAATGGAAGTCGAATTTATGGCATGGTCAATGGTAGTACAAAAAGCAATTTGGCTTAAGAGGTTCTTAGAAGATCTTAAGATCGTTACTAGTGTAGAGCAACCAGTAACCGTTTATTATGATAGTCAAACTGCAATTGCATATACAAAAGATTCTAAGTATCATAACAAATCCAAACATATAGAAACAAAGAAGAATTTTGCAAGGGATATCATAATGAGGAAGGAAGTGAAAGTTTAATATATTTCTACACACATGATGATTGCGGATCCTTTGACTAAAGCAGTGACTAAAGATGTGTATAAGTCATATGTTAAGTCCTTAGGATTGCATAAATTGTAATATGGTTTATATATATTGAATTATTTGAACTAATTTGTTCTTCTACTTATGAATGTAAATATTAGTTCAGGTTAAATCTTTATTTTTTAAAAAAACTAGTATATATATATCTCATATGATAACTAGTCAAACATGTGTCATCAGGTAAAGACTAGCATTTTTCCATATGTTGTCGCCTTGGTTGTTTGAGAAAAACAAGCTAAGATGAGATACATATATCATTGAAAATTATAGGTTATGTAATATTCTTGGAGCTCAGATGCATGATTTTGTCGCCTTGACTTGGTAAAGATGAGGTTCTCTCTCTATATAAATAAAGTATAAAAACCGATCAATGATAATTATCCCATTGTCATTGAAACCTGATTAAGCCGGATGTGAGATCCTAATATAGCACTTTGAAAGTGAGCAATTGAGAACTCAAGTTGAATGCTCAAAATTACATTTGAACTCAGATCCGTATAGTGAAATAGTTATTAGACATATGCATTCTTAATTTAGAATGAAATTCACTGTAACACATGATTCATACCATATATGCTTAAATGACCAATATGAAAAATGAGAGAATGAATCCATGCTTCATCATTGTGTAAGTTTCATTAGAGTTGTAAAACTCCAAACTATATCCTTAAAGACCATTGGTTTTGCCCTAAAATCACAAGATAATGTTCGTGCCTTTAGCATATCTTTCTATGGTCATGAAAATTCGACCTATGTGGTATGTCTATGGTGGCAGTTGTCTTTATGGACCAAAGGACAAAAGTCGAATAGGAAGATTTGACATTTCTTTCATCAAATAATGTATTCATCGGTCAACCAAATTGTGATCTAAGTTTTGATTGCAATTATAAATACATAGAATCGTTAAAGCCGAGTGTAGCTTCTTTATCAATTAAAAGAGGGATTAAGTATACTTGTGTTGATGAAATTTTGAAATTGAATCTACGATATATGTGAACAATATGTGATATTTCATCATTGAAATATCAAACTACAAGCTCCAAAATCAATAATTGTTCATGAGTCATAGAGTGTATCTGCATGTATGAAATTTGAGAATAGGTTTGTGTTTGAGTGTTGGCATCCATTTTATAAACATTGTGCTATTATGTATGAGTGGGAGATGTTGGAAATTACAAAAGCCCACCCATAATAGATAATTGGGCCTTGGGTTACGAGTTGGATTTTGCCTAAGATCCATAACCCAACATCCACTATCCAATTTGAGATTGGATAATGGATGATGATGATCAACTGCCAGAATAGTTGACATCAGTTACAATTGCTGTAGCAGTTTATGGCAAAACACATTATTTAATGGGATGCTGATATATTTCACACATAGAATTTCTGCTTCTTCTTCCCAAACAGTATACAAACGCAAGATCTATTATTTTAGGCTTTTACATTATGAACAGTGTCTGCTTTTTTTATTGTGATTGCTCACCAAACCTGTAGCATTGTTTATTTTGATCCTACTACAATCGAAAAGGTAAGTGCAATAATTTCTCTCAATTTATTTTGTTGTTATAGTTAAATTATTTTTATTATGTAATTGTTTGTTTTATGCCTAAAAAACAACAAAAAGAAAATGCACTAATCATTAGATGACTTAAAGATTTCTAATTAAACAAGTTAAAATTAAAATAATTAAAGGAAATCAAGTGACTAAGCTGTGAAATTTTTATATAGTTTTAATCAAAGAATATCGACAGCTACTAAATTATATATTAAAGAAAACAAAATTGTATAATGTCCTTACCCCAGAAAAAAATTATCATATTCAAAAGAATGGGTTGTTAGGTATATTCATATATAATTATCTATCTGTGTACCTAGATTGTGTTCGATTTTAAATTTTAACTCGTATCCCGCAGTTCCTATCCAATATTCCAACACCAATTCAGTTAAATTATCTATATTTATAAGTTCAAGAAAGATTGTTTCGTGCCCTATTAGTCTGTTACTTCAATATTGTAAGAACTCTAACTAGCTTTTCATCCTCTTAAGAACTTGTACGTTGCTTTGGTTAATGTGCCTCTTTCATTAAATTAAAAATGTATTAATATAAAAAAAAATTAAATTTAACATAAAAAATTAACTTTATTTTTTTAAAAAAAGAAATCAAAGAAAACTTGAAAGTGCTTAATAAATCATAGAAGGCCTAAAATCAAAAAATAAATAAATAAACTACAGAATGCCTATTGGTTTCACTTCCTAAAATAATTAATACTACTGCTCTGGAAACTAAAGCCTACTAGGGAGTTTTACAAGTAGATGGTTGATAATTGAGCAAAGCGGAATGGTAATTAATTATGACTCCATAATTTTTATATTTTCATGTTAAAATTACCAAATTTGAGATTTCATCATTAAATATATCAAGTGTATGTTTGGTGCAATTTATCTATTGACCAAAAGTATTTTTTTAATGTCAAAAACGCTACTTTGTTTTTTTCTGTTGGTTGACATCTTAGAAAAAACTTTCGGGAAATTAAAAAATCAGAAAAAGGTCTACTTGGAGAAGCTCAAAATTTGAGCTTCTCAAAGTAGATCTTTTTAAACTTTTTTTAAAAGATTAAAATGTCTACTATACTCTTATTTTATTTTGTTAATAGCTTTATACTATTATAACTCTATTACACTTTCTTTATAAATATCAACACATAGCTTTCACTTTCATTCACTTTTTATTTCATAAAAACAATTGGGAACTCTTTTTTAACTTGTAAGTTTTCTATATTTTGTATTTTTTTATTACAATTTTTTTAATCCTTATTGTCATGAATATTATATGTCATATTTGTTATATATATATAATGCAATTAGTTTTGTTATTGGTTCACTGATATATACTTACATTAAATAATTATTACTTGTTTGATTGATTAATTATGTTTGAGGTTGAAGCTATTATATTTATAGAATAAATATACTATTCCTCTCTCTTAGACCTTTTTTGGTAAATTAATAATCTAAAAGTGCTTTAATAATAATTTAATCAAACAGTTTATAATTTAAAAGAGTTTTTTTAATTAACAATCAAACAATCAATAATTTTCTTTCAAAAGATCTACTTCCAAAATATCTACTTTTAAAATATCTATTTGGAGAAACTGTACCAAACAAAGCCTAAATCAGTTAAAGCTCGGATAGGGCTGAGTCATCCCCCTCCACATAGAGATTGGAATTCTTTACCCCAAACAGAGTACAGAACATGTGACACCCTATCGCAAATGGGTAAGGGTTTGGGGGGTGCAGTGACTTGAGCTCGACCTTCTTGTTACCACCAAGATAAAAACGAGTGAAAAAGGGAGAGAGTTTTCCTCAAAGAAAGGAATATTTAATGAGATTAATTCATAAGACTTGAGTTTCCCAAAAAAAGAAAAACCAGAGGTATTATACAATTATAATTTATTCATCATTTTTGCACACTATCTCTTAGTTAGAGTGGTTAAACACTTTCCTTGATCATAATAGATCAAAGTTTCAAATATTCTGTTTGTCTTAAAATATAACATATGAGTAGTTTTCTATAAATTTAATCTCTTTCCCCACTATAAATTTTTTTTTTTAAAAAAAAAACAATAATACATGTAATAGTGCAAAAGCTTTAAGGGCTTTTAAAAAGTAGCTTTAAATCTGTCCAAATCAAGCTCAACATTTTGTTTGTCCATGTATACAAACGTAAATGCATATCAACCCTACTTTCCAATTGAGACAGGATCTCTTAAAACTTGATGATCAATTGGGTCTTGCCAAAGCAAGGTGCTTTCTTCAACCTTGATCTTGTACTCAAAGTATTTCAAATTCAAATAAAGGCTCCTTAAATTCTATTCTGGCCAACCATTCCACCCCACCAAATGGCACTACTTGGATGAAAACAACATTTTCACGCAAGACAACAATATTGTTCAGACTAGCTCCATGAACTCCTAACAAAACATCACAAGAAATCACAATCTCTATAAATCTTTACACATTCATATATGCCTCTGCCATAACTACTTTGAGCCTCATCCTTCTAGCCATTTGAGCAATCTTGGCTGTATTTGTGAATGTACATAATCTTTTGCATGAAACTACCAGACACTGAAGTCTTTTCTTTTCGGCACCTCTAATTTTGATTGCATTGTCCCTTTCTAACAAGTGGGAGTTTCTCATGAATAGCTTGAAATCCTTCATAGAATAAGTAGACAGTGAGGGAGTCGTTTTAGGCATATAATCCCACTTGTGAAACAATGGACACCCTTTTGGTTATTGATATCAATAGGGTCATATTTGGACAAGTTCTTTACAGCTTTTTGAAACTTCTTAATCAACCAATGTTGTGGAACTTGGGCTATTTTCCACCAATAATAACAAAATTCACCTCGAAGGGTGTCTAAAATTTTGTTGGTTTTGGTAGTGCAGTTAGATATAGAACTAGTTTAATTAGATATAAAAACTATATTTTTAAATGGAGACTTGAAAAAGAAAATCTATATGACTTAGTCCGAAGGATTCAAACTTGCTAGAAAAGAGAACATAGTATGCAAACTTGAAAAATCATCGTATGGATTGAAGCAATCTCCAAGGCAATGGTACAAATGGTTTGACAAGTTTATGATAGAGCAGAAATATACAAGAAACAAATACAATCACTATGTGTATTTACGCAAGCTACCAGATGGATCCTATGTATATCTTCTTCTTTATGTTGATGATATGTTAATAGTTTCCAAGAGTCAAATAAAAATTGAAAAACTAAAGACTCAGTTCAATAATGAGTTTGAGATGAAGGATCTAGGTAAAGTAAAGCAAATTCTTGGCATGGAGATAATAAGAGATAGAAAATTGGGGAAACTGTTTTTAGCTAGAAACAATATCTGAGAAAGGTGCTAAAACGTTTTGACATAAAGAGAAGTCAAAACCAATTAGTACACCACTTGCTCCTCATTTCAAGCTCAGTGCATCTATGTCTCCTCATTTCAAGAATAAGGCAGAACGAGAATATATGTCAAAAGTATCGTATACAAATGCTATTAGTACAGCTTGATGTATGCTATGATGTGTATAAGACTCGACATTTCACAGGCAATTGGGGTTATAAGCAAGTACATGCATAATCCTGGAAAGGAGCATTGACAAGCTATGAAATGGATTCTACATATATTCTAAACACTGAAGATATTATATTCGTATTTGAGCAAGATAAGCAAATTGGTCAATGTGTAGTTGGATACTGTGATTCCGACTATGCTAGTGATATGGATAAGCATCAATCAACTATTGATTATGTGTTTACTTTTGTAAAGGCACCAGTTAGTTGGATGTCTACCTTGCAGTCAATAGTTACTTTGTTTATAACGGAAACAGAGTATATGACATTCACAGAAGCTGTAAATGAGATAATTTGGCTTCAAGGGTTGCTTGGTGAATTAAGAATTGACCAAAAGCACACCTAAGTACATTGTGGTAGCCAGAGTGTAATTTATTTAGGAAAGAACCAATTTTTCCATACAGGGATGAAGCATATCAACTTTCGATATTATTTTGTACGAAAGACTTTGGAAGAAGGCAAAATAATGATTTAGAAGATTTGACCACTGAAAATCTTGTTGATATGATGACAAAAGTGATTATTGCAGTCAAGTTTCAACATTGTTTGGACTTAATCAATATTGTGAAAATTTGAAAATTGGCATTTAAAAACACTACAAAATTTTGGCTCTGTGAAAGAATTGAAGATATGGAATTTCGTTAAGGTGGAAATTTGTTATCTTTAGTTTGATTCATATCCCACATTAAAAGAAGATGGAACCAAAGGAAGTCCACTTGCCTATCAAACAAGTGGACTTCCATCCCTTTTAACAAAACATCCCAAAATTGCCCTTCCATCTTCTAAGGCAATTTTCTCTCTTAACCTCTTTCTCTCTTTTGCATTATCTAGTTTATAATATTTATTTGAATTAGTGAAATATTACTTTAGTAATATTCAAAGTGTAGGCATAATTAGTCGAACCTCGTTAAATTTTGATAGTTTTTTATTTTGTTTCTTTAGTAGCTATTATCGAATAATATTACATAGATGAATAGTGTGAACAATTGTACCAAAAATATCACATCATGTAAGTTTCTAGAAAAAAGAAGCTGATCATAATAGATATAATTAAATATCAAGTCTTTCCATAACCAGAACTTTCCTAGACATAGTAATTTAATAACACAATATATCATTACAACTATACTTGATAATAGCTACAAAATAGATGAAATAAAAAATACCAAAATTTAGTGAGATTCAATTAATTATACCTACATCCTCGAACACTACCAAAGTATTACTTTATTAATTCAAAAATATATTACAAACTAGATAATGCAAAAGAGAGAAAGATATTAAGTGGAAAAATTGCCTTGGAGGTTTGAAGGGCAATTTTGGGATAATTTGTTAAAAGGATGGAAGTCCACTTTTATAGGCAAGTGGACTTCCTTTGGTTTCATATTCTTTCAATGTGGGATGTGAGTTAAACTAAAAATAACAACCAGGACTACTGGTTGTTGTTGTTAGAGGTGGCAATATGGGTCATGACACAACGGGTCGACACGAATTCGTAAAAAATAAATAGGTATGAGTTCGAGTTAAACGAATTCATGTGGTAATCATGTCAACTCACTTAACTCATTTATTCAACGAATCGAATTGGATTTATTTAAACGAATCGCGAGTTGACACGATTAAATTAGGGGTCAAAATATAATATTGACATATTATAAGGGTTTGTGTGTAATTATGCATTTCTATATATAAACACTTAACCAAGCCCTAAACCATTTCAAGTTATTTTCATTTTTTCTAGCTCTTCTCACCTTCTCAGCGACTTCTCCTATAGTCCTACACCCACGCCGCACCATTGAATCCACTCATTCTCTCTTAGACTCTCACAGTTGCTGTTTCTACCCTACAGTCATTGTCGTTGTCTGCTCTCCCCCTCTCTCCCACGGTCACCATCCCTTCTCCCCTACGGTCGTCGTCCCCTCTCCCCCTTTCCCCCAGGTCATCGTCCCCTCTTCCCCTCTCCCCTACATCGTCGTCCCGTCTCTCTCTCTCCCCTACGTCGTCGTCCCGTCTCTCCCTCTCCCTACGGTTGCCGTCCCCTCTCCCTCTGTCCTCCACGGTCGTCGTTCCCTCTCCCCTGCTATTGTTGTCCCTTCTCTCTCTCTCTCTCCCCTACTGTCATTGTCCCCTCTCCTCTTCTCCCTCACGATCCCCTTCTCCCCTTCCCTTCACGATTGCTGCTCATTCATTTGAAAGTTTTGATTTTTCACTTTTTAAGAATTACATCATTGCACTTTTGTTTCAATTGTGTTTGATTTGTTCATGTTTGTTGTGTTTGAGAAATAAAGGATTGGTTTTGATGAAATTTTACTTGATATGTATGACAATTATTGGGAAAGTTTTGTTTTTCTTTTTTTTTCTTTGGTTTGTGGGATGTTGAAATGTGTTGAGATTAATTGAAACGAATTAAATGGGTTAAACGAATAAAACGAATTAAATGGATAAAACGGGTTAAATGAATTAACGGGTTGACGGGTTAATGAGTTCGGATCTCGTATGATCTAAATAATAAACGAATAATCGTGTCGTATTGTGTCAATTCATTTATAAACGAATTCGTGTCGAATCCAAAAATATTGCCCGTTTCTTAAATAAATTCGTGTCGAATTAATCAAATTCATAAACGAATCAAATTGAATTCGGCTCGACCGACATGCTAACCCATTTTGCCACCGTGTTGAGAAAATGTACTTCATCATTGAACTGTCTAGAGGTTAAATAAAGGGGAATCACAATGTCGGTGAAGTCGTGAAAATGGTTTCCTGCGGATCCTCCACTGGAGAAAAGACTGGCTGGATTGCTGTGACTTTGAGTGCATTGTGGGAGTTTTTCAGGATCATTTACAGATTTTACGGACCACCCTTTGACTCGATTCATGGCAGCTTCATCGCCTTTTCGAGCATAAGGTCTTACAGTCCATGATTGATTATTTTCTGCAGAGATGTCTAGTTGAGACTGAGCCATAAATACAATAGCTGAACTTCCATCGATTCTTATATATTCATTGTTGATTTCACAGAAGTCTGTTCGTTTCATCATGTTGCAGATTGGTTTCACTTTCTTGGGTACAATTTCTGGAATTACAAAAACCAACGTCAACGTTGCATGACTATAGTCAATTTAATGATATATATATATATTTGTGGTAGTTTTAGAGTACTTTTTCTTTTCTATATAAAAAATTTGCTCTTGAATAAAATACTTTTTGGAATAAAAAAAATAAAACCATCTCAAAATAGTTCTTCATACAACATTTGTCTTTATATCTAAAAAAATATCATTAATAAAACTATTCCTCTAAATAAACACAAAAAATATTTTTATCATAAAAAATACCAAAAAAATCTAAAATTACTTCTGATAATAGGAAGAGAAAAAAAAAAAATCTTAGATCTTTAAGTGCACTATAAAAATCATAATTTTATTTAGATGATCTGTCTAGTTATCTCTACTATAAAATCTATACTCTTGGAATCAATTATTGAACTGATCCAGCTTTAAAATTTAATCGTCTATCGTTGTTAAGTATAATGATCAATACTTACCCTTAATCACCATCTGCTAAGAGTAGCTGGTATTTTTTTCCTTTTAAAATTTGGATTTATTTTCTTTTAGATTTTTATTTCCTTACGTTATTTATTTATTTATTTTGGATTATATTTCGTAAGCAAGCTATAAATAGTAGATTAGTTTATGATTGTTATAATCATTTGGCTTTTGAAAATTTAATAAAATCTTACAACTTTGTGAGATAAGTATGTTGTGTTTGCTTTCGACTTTTCCGAGTATTCTTACTTGAAATTGCTTGGGTTAGGATTAGGTTAATATATCTCTCTCATCCTCTTTATCCTCTTAAGAATGCAGCTTTTTAATTTTCCAATACAAATCTAACCAACTTCTTATCCTACTAAGAATTTGTATGATGCTTTGGTTAACGTGCCTCTTTTATCCTGATATCAAAAACCCTGGTTAAATTTCTTCTTAGAATATATATATATATATATATATATCAAATTAAGTTAATTTTTGTTATTAAATTTAAATTTCAATATTTAACCATGTATATTTGAAAATCTAATAAAAAATATGACTGAATTAGTTTTAAGAATTTTCTTTTGGGAAATGTCCCTTATGGTATGGTAACTCGAATGGAAAATATGATGAAGTTGAATGAGCTTTCTTTTACTACACCAAATTAAATAGTGTAATATATTAATACCTTATTTTTTTGTTTCCTAATTTGTCATACGTCATATGATTATATCCTAACATAGTAACATAAACTAATAAATAGTAATGCATGTTGGACTTGAAAATACCCTTTTATTTTTTTAATTTAAATAAAACTTGAAGGTACCTAATAAATCACAGAAGGCCTAAAATCACAAAATAAATAAATAAATAAATAAATAACTCACGAATCCCTGATGGTTTCTCTTCCGTAAAAATTAATACCACTGCCACGGAAACTAAAGCTTCTGGGGAGTTTTTTTTTATATATATTTTTTAATTCTAACTTTCCCCTATAGTTTTGTATAATAGCCAAAAAATCCTTTGACATTTGAAATTGCTTATAACTCTCTTATAGTTGATAAAAGTATTCTTAAAGCCCACCTATCGTTTATAAAAATAACTAAAAAACCCCATGCTGTCAATTTAAACGTTTAAAAAATCAATATTTAACTGTTAGTATGGAAAGATAAAATCGTCAAACCTAAATAGAATATATAATAAAATATTAATTAATTAAATTAAAATAATTTTTTTTAAAAATACTGTCATCTCCACTGTCCATCGTTGCGATGGACAGTGGAGATAAAAAAATTAAAATGAAAAAATTTTAAATAAAATAAAAAAGTAAAACAGAATTTTTTTGAAAGCAAAATAAAACAATTTTTTTGAACTTAAATAAAATAGATTTTAAGGGAAAAAAAAGTCATCTAAGTGAAGATGGAAAAAAAGAAAAAAATTAAAATGAAAAATAATAATAATTGTTTCCAACACCCACACCCACACTCATGCCCCTACCACACCCACATCTAGTGGTCCATCACCATCTCTTTCTCCTTCCATCTTCACCTAACACCCTTTCTTCTTCATCCATCACCGACACCTAACATTCTTTCCTGTTTGTCTATCACTGACACCTAGCAATCCATCCTTTCGTCCATCGTCAACTCCCAACAACCTCATTTTCTTCATCCATTGCTGAAGCCCAACACCCAACACCCCTTCTTTAACGGCAACGCACACATGAAAGCCATCTAGACCCTAGTCTCCATTACATAGAGACCAGTTTTGGCCTCCACGCAATGGAGACCTTTAGGTCTTTTTCATTAGAGACCCCAGATTTTTTAACAAATGAGACTTAATGTTCTCCAATTTCCCTTTTTTTTTCTTTTTCTTTTTTCTTGTCATTTTTTTTTTTGAAATGGTTGATAATGATGATTGTGCATTAATGTTGCTAATGGTAGTTTGATGAAAGTTTGATGTTGATGAATGGGTTGTTTGTTGTTGCTGATTTGGTGTCAATTGATGAATAATAAAGATTTTGTGTTGTTGATTTTGGTGTTTGTTGATAAAAAATGAAGATGAAAACATTGTTTATGTTCTCCATTAAAGAAAGATAAAAGAAATCCAATTTTCAAATTGAATCTTTACTGTACATTGATTTTGATGAATGGTGAAGATCTAATCTGAATCTCTACCTTTTTTTTAAAAAAAAAAAAATTGTTTCATAAAAAAATTTAATTAACATTTTATTTTTAATTTTTAATTAAATGATAGTTTGGTCTTTTTATCTATTATCATTGTCAGTTCCCTTTTGTCACTAACAAAGTTAATAGAATGGGTAAAATGAGATTTCATCAAATCATAGAGGGTAATTAGCGATTCCATTAAACAACAAGGGTAGAAATTAGATTTATTCTTTTCTTGTTTTTTTTAAGGAAGCTTCCAAGGAGTTTTACAAGTAGTGTGAAACAGTGCTCAATTGAACAGTACCGAATACTAATTTATTATGACTCTGTAATTATTATATTTTCATGTTAAAATTATCAAATTTAAAATTTTAATTATTAAATAAATTAAATCAGTTAAAGCTAGAGTGGGGCCGAGACATCCCATTTCACACAGGGATTAAAACGTGTTCTTCACCCAAACAAGAGCGAAGGACATGTGACACCTTTCCCCAAATGGATAAGGGCCTGGGGGTGAGGCCACCTGAACTCAAACTCCTTGTTGCCACCAAGATAAAAATGAGTGAAAAAAAAGAAAGAGTTGTCCTCAATATATTAAGGGGATCAAAGAAAGAAATTAGTGAGATTAATGCTGGATTGGGTTCCCTTTTATGTAAAGATCTAACAAGTCTCAACAAGTTAAATTGAGTTCATATGAAAATCCTAGTGTGATTAGGAATCATAACCCTATTTAAGTTTGATTTTCTTTATTAATTGGAGGCTAGGGTTTTGTGGTTGTGAGAGTTAAGAGGTTTGAGGCAGAAAAATCAATTGTGAAGAGTGAAATTCGTGTGGAAGAGAGGAGGAAATAAGAGAGTGAATTTTCTTGCAGAAAATTCATCCCGCACAGTTTCAGAGTTGCTACAATATCTCTTTCGTTAACAGTTGGATCATGCTGAAATTTGGATAGCACATTAACCTCTTTTGGACCTTGATTCTGAACAGTGGAGATCAGAAACGGAGGTGTCGTTCGTGTGATATACAACCGTAACAGAGCTATCAGGTTTTTCGTCACTGTCTGTGCAGTATTTTGTAAGAACAATATCTCTTTCATTCATCGTTGGATCGAACTCAAATTTGGATAGTATACTCAGCACTCGTGATTCTAAATTCTGGACGGTGGAGATCAGATTTGGAGGTCCCAATGAAGAGCGACGCAGTCCAGAATCTCCTACTGAGTTTGTGTTTTTCTCTTCACTTGTTATTTAAAACTTAAATTTGTGTTACTAGGAAACCTAGATAATTGTTGCTCGGTTTTGGTTCCTATTTGATGTAAAAACAGTTTGTTACTCTCACATTTGATTATTAGTGGATATTTTTGGGTGAACTATTGTCCCCTGGTTTTTACTCCTCGCATTGAGGACGTTTTCCACCAAAAAAAATTGGCTTGTGTTATTTATGCATGTGGTAGTGATTTTATTTGCTCATTATTTGATTGATGGTGATATATATATATATTAAGGTGAATTTGTGCGTTATTTAGTGGCTTTTCATAGGATTCATTCAGGGGGAGAAAAAGTTCCGTTGTGTGATTTGTTAATATTTATTATTTCTCCCATCAATTAATTCACAAGACTTGAGTTTCCTAAAAAAGCCAAAAAAAGGAGTAATATACGATTATAATTTATTCATCATTTTTACACACCAAATAATTAATTGAATACTTTTCTTAATTCCAAAAAATTCAAGTCATACATTTTTTTCTAAAATATAAGATGTAAATAGTATTTTATAAATTTAATCTCTCTTTTCCATATTAAAAAAAATAATAATAATAAGAATTACAATTATACATTTACCGGTGCAAAAGCTCAAGGGCTTTCAAAAAAGTAGCTTTAAATCTATTCAAATCAAGCTCGACATTTTGTTTGTCCATGTACACAGATCTAAATGCATACCAACCCAGCTTTCCGATTGAGCCAGGATCTCTCAAAACTTGATGATCAATTGGGTATTGCTGAATCAGGGTGCTTTCTTCTACCTGGATCTTGTATTCTAAATACCTCAAATTCATATTCTTTGAAGGCTCTTCAAAGTATGTTCTGGCCAACCAATCCATCCTACCAAATGGCACCACTTGGATGAAAACAGCATTTTCAGGCAAGAAAACAATATTGGTCAGCCCAGCTCCATGAACTCCCAACAAAACATCACAAGAATTCACAATTTCTGCAAATCTTGACACATTCATATCTGCCTCTGCCACAACTACTTCGAACCCCATCCTTCTAGCCATTTGAGCAATCTTGGCTGTATTTATGAACGTACGTGATCGCTTTCGTGATAATATCAGAAGCCGGGGCCTTTTCTTTTCGCTGTCTCTAATCTTGATTGCGTTCTCCTTTTTTAACGAATAGGAGTTTCTCATGAACTGCCTGAAATCCTTCATAGAATAAGTAGACAATGAGGGATCGATATGCAGCTCTTTCTCATGTCGTTTCAGGCCTATTATCCCACTTGTGAAGCAATGGACACCCTTTTGGTTATCGATATCAATAGGGTCGTATTTGGACAAGTTTTCTACAACTTTTTGGAACTTCTTGATCCACCAGGACTGCTTGTTGGTGATGAGAAATTGTACTTCACCGTTGAACTGTCTGGAGGTTGAAAAAAGGGGAATGACGATGTCGGTGAAGTCATGAAAATGGTTTCCTGCATATCCCCCATTGGAGAAAAGAATGGCTGGGATGCTGTGATTTTGAGTGCATTGTGGGAGTTTTTCTGGATCATTTACAGATTTTACAGACCACTCTCTGACTCCATTCATGGCAGTTTGATCGCCCTTTCGAGCATAAGGTCTTATAGTCCATGACTGATTTTCTGCAGAGATGTCTAGTTGAGATGAAGCAATAAATACAGTAGCTGAACTTCCATCGATTCTTATATCTTCATTGTTGATTTCACAGAAGTCTGTTCTTTTCATTATGTTGCAAATTGGTTTCACTTTCTTGAGTACAATTTCTGGAACTACAAAAACCAACGTTAATATAATATGACTAGTCAATTCAATGATATATATATACATATGATCGTTTCATCAATATCTCATAGACGAACTAATCAAATTCATCTATTACATTTGAATTAAATAAGAAAGAGAATTTATTTTAAGAAAAATGATGCAATAAATGAATTTAATTGGTTCGTCCTAATTTTAAAAAATTAGAGAACATTGATGATAAAATCATTATATATATTTGATGATTATAATTAGCCCAAGATATAATCAGGATCAATAATGATAGACGTTGTAGTATAACTGGAGGATCAACTCTCAAGAATAAGAATGGCTAACCCATAAGAGGGGGGAGGAAGGGGCATCCCACAAATAGTAAGGGGAGAAATGCCATACACTTTTGGTGGCAGCATGGGCTTGAACTAGGCACACACACACAAGCCAAGAGAGTAAGCACTACTGAGGCAATTCTCGCGCTCAATTTAATGATGTGTATTAAAGGTTGGTTTAGAGTACTTTTTCTTTTCAATATAAAAAATTTGCCCTTGAATAAAATACTTTTAGTAATAACTCAATTTAATGATGTGTATTAAAGGTTGGTTTAGAGTACTTATTCTTTTCAATATAAAAATTTTGCCCTTGAATAAAATACTTTTAGTAATAAAAAAAAAAAAAATCTCAAAGCAGTTTTTAAAACGATGTTTGTCTTTATATCTAAACTAATAGATTAACTATTTCTCTAAATAAACGCAAAAAATATTTTTATCATAAAAAATAACAAAAAAATCTAAAATTACTTCTGATAATGGAGGGAAAAAAAACTCTTAAATGTTTCAATGTACTATAAAAATTATAAATTTATCTAGATGATTTGGCTATTTATTACTATTATATAATCCGTACTCTTGCAACCAGTTAATTAATTATTGAACTCACTAAATTAAAATCTAGTTTTAAAATTAATAGCCTATCTTTGTTAAGTATTGTGATCAATACTTACCCTTAATCACCATCTGCTGATAGTTGCTGGAATTTTTGACCAGTAGTTGCTGGGAGCTGGTTCTGTTTTCGATTACTTTCTGAGGGTTCTTGATATGATCAGCCACTTGTAAACTGTTGCTTATATTCTTAAGGCTTATAGGCTCATGAGACTTGCTAGCTTCCTTGTATATTTTCTGAGAATTGCTTGTCTCTTCTATCATCAGCATCCTCAGACCCATTGACAACCTCAAATTCACTGCCAAAAAAAAAAAAAAAAAGTTAAGAAATATTACTTTCAGTAAACTTCATGATCCAATGAGGAAGAAATCATAAATATGTAAGTTTTTTTTTTTTAATTGTTATTTTCTTTTCTGTTCTGCTTGAAATATAGAAACCAAAATTTTCTCAAATCCTGATGTGAAAGACATTTGATTCTCTTTGTATAACCATCACTAACTTAGCTAATTTCCATACATTTTTTTTTCATTTATTAGAATGTTCTGATATCATAGCCTTCTAATTATGAAGGGCAAATGATAAGAATACCAAATTAAAAAGTTTAATCGCGGAATAAGAAGATGAATAATGCATAAAAGGTAGCTAGCTAGGTGTAAGAATGAAGAATGTAAGACTTACAAACTGGAAGAGCACCCAAATAAGGCTTTAAAATAGTGCAGAAGCTGAATGCAATAAGCAAGCTACCAATTAATGCTCCATATCTGAACCTCTTTTGCTCATGCTTGCTAAAGCTTCTAGCAAGTATAGAATCGTACATCATTTTCAATTTCGTTTTTCTTTTCTCTTTCTCAAAACTTATAACAATCTCATGCAAGCACTCACTCTTTGAAAAGTACTTCTAAATTGCCATATATGTGTGCTCGTGGGCACACAAAAGCTAGCTGGCTACAACAAAAGCACTTTTCTTTGTTCAAAAACACGAATGTGCATGCTTTAATTTTAAACAACCGTTTGACATGAACTAGCTAACTAACTAACTCTCTTTGACGTTTCAGAATTGGAAGGCTGATTATAATAAGCAAAATCTGGGTGCCATTCTTTATGACAAATGGAGTGCATTTTACATGAGAAACTATTATTGTGCTCCCCACGTATATACGTATGCGTGATTTTGTTAGTTCTTGAAGGGTTTTATTAAATATTTTTAATTTGAAATGATTCGAAAGAGACCTTGCAGTTGACTGTTGTGAGATAGAGAAACATGTGTCCAGTTCTTCAATGATTGCTTTTTGCATTTGGTGTGGTTGCATATTCATCGGAATTAATTTGCCGCCTTTGGATTCTAGTCCTTTGAGAGGTACATGTGAACCAACTAAAGTAGATAAATTGAAAATTTGTGTGAAAATAAAATGAAACTAGCTAGCACGTTGATATAAGTATTTTCGAGTATGAAACTATATATATCATTATTTCATTACTATAAATAAATACATGTCTGATAACTTTAACTACTAATGAGTTAACTGGCTAGCTCGTTAAACTAGTATTAATTAACCCATAAAAATTAGCAAAATGTTGCTTATTTTAACGTGGCCTAAAAACAGTGCAGAAGCTAAATGCATAAGCAAGCAATAGTTAAAATTAATCAATTTATCTGTATATTGATTTTTGATAGTCCCAGTAAGACAGCTTAATGAATTGCTATAGAGATATAGAAGAGTTTGAGTGCAAATCAATTGTATCCTTTCAAATCATGGAATTTTAGTGTTGATTTAACCCGCAAAGCTAGTATTAACTAACGCATATGAAATTAATTAAATTTAGAGTGGTGTGATTGGTTTTCAAATTAACACACCTACCGAAGACCTCCTAAATAAAGTATAAAAGATTTTAACAATTGAACTACCAAATACACATGGTATAAGTTGACATGTTAACCTAATTAGCTTGATTTTAATTGTGCATATATCTTATCTTTCGGAAGAATACAAGTAGTTTGTTACAATGGTGTCAACATTTATAGAAAATTTATAGTACACTAAAGCAATAATATTGACATTATCAATTTGCAATTAACGTGTCAGCTTAGTTGTAGTGAAGAATTAATGTTTCAAAGGAGGGGAAACTGAGATGAACGGCCGACACTGAGTTAACTCAGTGTGATGAGGAATTAGAGGCACGAAAAATAAATGGTTTGTTAGAATGAGACATTTTAACAATCTTTGTCTACAATGGTTTTGGTGGGATGCATGATGAGCCAATAGTAGGAGAGCTTAGTATTTTAATCACTATTGTCTTTTATCAAAGGAACTAATACGTGTGTGCCTTAAATTAAATATTACATTCTTTTTTATTAATTATTAATTAATTAATACAATATGTTAAATTAATCAATTTGTTTAATTATATATTTTTGATAGCCATAATTAGCGTAGTTACTGGATTGTTGTCACACAAATAGTGCAATCAATTTTTTTGGGATCTGGCGATCGACTCTACCTTCCCTGGTTGAGATATGATATTTAAATTATATTGGATTTTGTCTCTTACGTTTATATATTATTACATGTACACAAAGCGTTCAAGCATCTAACTAAAATCTTTGACAAAATTGCTAAGGATTACTGTACAAGTCAATGTTTGGTGGCATGTGAATGTCTTAAGATAATTAAGCTATATATACAGAATATACAAACAGTAAATTATTATTTTAAATTACATTTGATGATACTGGAAATATCGTTTCGAGGTCATGCTTTCAGTAAGTCAATAACATTAGTGAATCAATCAATATCCATTGATGGATTAAAGTCTACTAATTCAAAGAAGTTAAAACCTAATAAATGGAAAAAGAAAAATTGGAAAGGCAGCTGGTAATCTAGATAGCCTTAATTTGCGTATGTAGATGGATACCTATATTGATATCAATCTACATAGCATGAATTTTATTCCAAAAATTTTCTTATCCCAAATAACATAACAAATTATTTATAATTCTCACATCATTTAAGACATTATCTCATAATACATATGTCAATATTGGGAATGAATTTTGGGTATAAATTCAAGTTGTTCAGTATTATTTTGATTAATTGATTTCTATATTTTCAACTATATTTTCTTGGGCAAACGTCATGTAAGGACATGTTTTAAAAAATTATCATTTTTTTAATTATGAAGTTAGAACAGACCAAATAACAGAAGATATAAAATATTAATTTGTAATTAATATAATAAATTAAAAATAATAAAAAATTGACTTTCACCATCAATTTCAAAAGATAGACAATAGTGAATAAAACCAATTAATAAAATTAATTTTTTTTTTTTAACAAAAAATGGGGTTTCATCAACAATGAAGATCCAATTTATATCTCCACTAGATGGAGATCCAATTAGATCATCGTCGATTTCGTTGGACAACAAATTATGGACAATGATCTAGTCTTCACTACATCATCATAGTATTGGTTTATTAGATCATTATGATCTAGTAATGACTGAATCTCAATCTGATGGAGATCTAGATTGGGTGATTACCATTTGTGGAGACCCAAAAAAAGATAAGATTTCATCTTTGAAGATGGAGACCCAAATCTCTAGGTCTCCATCTTTGCAATGGAGCTCCATGTCCTAGGTCTCCAATGTGGAGGAGATATCTGGTTGGGATCTCCTTTGTTGGCTATGGTCTAATGATGGAGATCTCTCGATTGCTAGGAGCTCAAGGTATAGATCCTAGAAAGAATCTCCATCTGCAATCTTAATTTTTTTTTTAAAAAAAAAATGTTTTTAATTGTGTTTGATCTCTATTATTCACTAGATGGATGGTGGAGATTTAAAATTTTTTATATTAATTAATTTAATGATGTTTTATTAAATATTTAGATCCAATGAGTGTAAAATGGACTTTTGATTGGTTAAGGGCTAAAACTTAAAAGTAACAACCAACACTAATGGTTTGAGGTTAATGTGTTCGTAAAGCGAAAAGTTCATTCTATTTATCAAAAGCCATACTCCAAGTAGCTAATTTGTAATTTATTCCCCTTTTTTTTTTTTCAAAATTTTGCTTAGAGGTCGATCTATAATTATAAATTTAGGTCATTCAAAATTTATTTTGGGGGAAAATAAGATCTTAAAAGTTTTTCTATTGTTTTAGAAATCTCTGTTTAGGTAATAATGAAATGAAAAATTTACTAACTATTAGGTTAACCATTAACTTTAACTGTGGTCAATTGGTGACAATGGGTGTTTGTGTCATTAACAATAAAAGTTTAACATCATACTATTTCTATTAAGGGATAAATCTAACTTCACCCCTATAGTTTGTATAATAGCCAAAAAACCTTAGACTTTAAAAATCGTTAAAGAACCTCCTATAGTTTGTAAAAGTAGCCAAAAAACTCTTATCGTTTATAAAAATAACCAAAAAATCCCTTACCATCAACTTGGACGATAAAGTCGATGTTTGATCATTAACCAGGAAGGGTAAAACCGCCAGTTCATTGTAAAATAAGTTTTAAAAAAATCGAATAAATAGATGAATACCACGTGTACAGTAAAAAGATATATTTTTTTTTAAATAATTAATAAAAAAAATATATTTTTTAAAATCATGTCCATTACATAATTCAAAAAAAAATTTTTTAAAAAATATTTCTCAAAAAACACTTGTGTCTCTCTTCTCTTTCCTTTTCTAGTATCTTTTTTTTTTATTCTTCATCATCTTCTATTCTCCTTTCTTCTTATTCTATTTCTTCTTTTTCTCTTCTTCATCTTCTTCTCCTCCTCCTCTTCTTCTCAAACCACATTTGGGTTCGAACCCATATGTTCATATTTGGGTTCAAAATTAAACCATCTAAATGTGGATTCACATTTGGGTTCGATTTCAAATCCAGATATGGACCGTATCTAGTTTCAAAATCAAATCTAGATGTTCACATGAGTTTGATTTCGAACCCAAATGAACATTTGGGTTTGAACATTGAGGATCGATTTCTTTTTATTGTTTTTGTGTTTGTTTTGTTTTCAATGATTTTTTTTTTTTTGAAATAGTTTTCAATTAGATTTTGAATGAATATATTTGTTGTAATTGTGTTTGGTTGATGGGAAAATATGGTTTCTATCTCTAAAGATTGATGATGATGGTTTCATCTTTGGCTCATCATTTTGGTATTAAGGATGATGATAATGATGTGTAAAGAGATTAGTAGAGAAGTGTTTGAAAATAATGTCTAGGTTTTTATTATTTTTTTAAATTTGTTTTTGTTTTGTCAAATTTTATTTATTTTTTTTAATTCATTTTTGTTTTTATTTTGTTTTGTTAACTTTTTTTTAGCTTTCCTACACTTATGGGGCAATTTCATCTTTTTGTGAACTATTACCGCTAGAATCTAATTTCTACTAACAAACTTAACAGAAGGGACAAAATATAGAATTTATCCAAACTATAGGAGAAAATTAGCGATTAGATTAAATAATAGAGGGATATTAGAATTACCCCTTATCCTAAAGTCAAGGTAGGTTTGTGTAATTTTCTTTAAAAACAATATTGATCATCATAGTCAATCCAAATTTTGAAATTGATTAGAGCAGGATAGTAATATAATTAAAGTGAGTGTAAAAAGTTTCAATGAAAGAATGGTGGTAAATAATTATATATATATATATATATTTTTGCAAATAAATACAGCTAATAGCTACATGCTTTTTTACTGGTGATTACTTCATGATGAAGAGTAACCCTTTCATTCGTCTAGTCTTGTACCCGCTTAATAAGTTATTTTAATTAGTTCGTTACTTTTTGTTGTTCCATTTTTTGTTACTTTTTGTTTGTGTGTAGACAAGAGTGAAGGAAAGAGGAAGAGGTTTCCTCTTGGCATATTAAGGCGATCAAAGAAAGTGACAGATCAACACTAATTATTGTTGATTAATATAGCTATTGCAGGTAAGCCATTCTATTATGTAATTTAAGAACCCATTATATATAAATAAAGAGTCTTTTAAGATGCAGGACATTCACAATTTATATTAAAATAGAATTTGGTTGTTTGAATTATACATCTATAACATATTCTACAGTGTATTTAGGTATAGATATCGTTGGAATTTTAACTATTCAATCTTCAATGAGTTGGATCTAAGTGTACTAACACATTAGTTGAAAATTAAGTCTCAACCTTTAAACTTGACACATTAAAAATTTACTAGTTAAGATTCTAAATGGATTTATACCCAAGTATATTGTATACTGTTATTATGTCAACTTGAGTTATCTACATGTGATTCGAAGAAAATCATCCCTTGAAGCAGTAATAAAATTTGATGAATCCCTCAATGCAAGATTGAATTTAATTTGTGTAATGGATGGTACATCAATAGTATAGGATTCAGCTAAAAAAAAATCCCACCGTCAAAATAGTTTTGAGACCATATTTGAAGCCTTATTTTAATATGAAAATTTAAACTCGTAGATTAACGTTCAATACTGCATTTTATTTTCTAGGGTTGAAAGATTGGTCAAAGGCATGTGCTATATGACAATTCAATGAGGTAAATAAAAATAAAAAAATAAAAAATAAAGAGATGCATGCATACGCCGAGATGGAATTTGATATATTATATATGTACTAAACAATTCGATAAGATTAAATGTGAAAACAAATTGTGTATAATCAATTACCGTAACACCAACTACCAGAAGAATTAGGTTGAAGTTGAAAAATGTTTTGACATTTCGTAACCTAGTGGTTATAGTTTTAGTTAATGTACCTAATCGGTTGCCTTCATGCCGTTTACTCATCTATCTTTGAGATTATAATGAAATTTTAAAATCAGAATAGTTATATATATATAAAGCTAACATTAAAAAAAAATTAATAGTCTGTCTGAACTTATTAAGATTAATTATTATTTATACTTCCAAATATTTACATTTATTATCAGACAAATATTCCGAGATTAATCACTACATAGGTTAACGGTTTATCCAGACCTATTAAGATTAATAATTGTCTATGCGGCTGAATATTTACTTTTATAATCAGATAAATGTTCCAAGATTAATCACTACGTAAGTTAAGGGTTTATCTAGACCTATTGAGGTTAATAATCACTTATACGGTTAAATATTTACTCTTATAATCGAATAGACAATTTCGAAATTAATCATTATTTGTCTAGCTTGAATATCTTCTCTTGCAACAGGGAGATAATAACTTCCATTATATTCATTCAAAAAAAAAAATCCATTTTAAGAAGAAAAGTTTATGTAAGAAGAAAAATTTATCGATATAAGTTTGTAAAATGCGATTGATGAAGACTAAAACACCTTAGTAAATTAAAAGGTATACAATTACATATACTAATAAGTGATATGTAGAACCGCGATATTATATCAAAATTTTTATACATATTTTTTAGATTACGGAGCAATGTTGTATGGCAGGGGCTAAATATATGTTAAACAATTCTAGCCCAAGGCCCAGCTCATGATCTGCCGTCACGGTAGTATTAATGTAATCATTTGCGGAAGCTTAGAGCATCTTACATGCTCTAAGTTCTTCGTGACAAAGATAGTGAATAGTCGCTATTTTCACAATTTTGATGGTCACTCGAATATCTTACTAACTTATATTTATTTTATTGAGTAAAATTAATTCATTCTTCATTCATCCTTGTTAACAATGTGTAACTTGTACATATGTTTTTTTTTTTTTTTTCCCTTAAAAAATGAAAAACAAGACTTAAGACATATTAAAAGTATTTTTCGTAGAGGGTTGCAGAATTATATATGCATACTTTTCTTATGCACTAGTGTGTAAGAATTTTTTAATCCTTTGCGACCTTACATTGAATCAGGATGTTTCCGCCCAAACCTGTATAATTCAACACTGTAAGTGAGGTTGGATGGTTAATTATGGAATTCCAACCTAATCTCACCAAAATGGAGTATACAAAACTCTCAAGCAAGTGTGTTAGTGTGTCTATATATATATATATATATATTTGAAATAACATGTGAACTAATTTCGAAAGGAAATATAATACTATTTGTTCGAACAACTACATGCAGTATTGTTGAATATTTAGCAGAGAGATCACAACCAACTATTTGTTGGGCTTATAAACAGATTTTGTCCAGCCCATGATGAGTTAAAGTGCCCATATGAAAAAGAGTACAAGTATCAACATGCCTGCTTAATGATCTTTTCATGGAAATTTATATTTTATCAACTTTTAGTTGGCTCATACCTTTCAAAGGTGAAATCCAAAGGCGGCAATTCATTCTCAAGAATATGCAACAACACCAAAATATATCTTTAATGTCGACATATGATTCGCTAGATCTCTCACTGCCTTAATATATATATATATATATATATATACATATAATCATATGGTTCAAACAAGGAGTTTAAAAATATAATTATATATATCTTCTATCGAAGAGATAAAGTATTTTTGTATTGCATGCATTATTATAAGCATATATGTCATTATAGGAGCACTTTTGAGAAGAGTGAGTGTTTGCATGAGATTGTTAGAAGTTCTGAGAAGAAGAAAAAGAAGGAGAGAATGTTGTACGATTCTATACTTGCCAGAAGCTTTAGCAAGCATGAGCAGAAGAAGCTCAGATATGGGGTTTTGATTGGTTTCCTGCTCATTGCATTCACCTTCTGCACTGTTTTTAAGCCTCATTTGGGTCGTCTCCCAATTTGTAAGTTTTCTTCGTTAATTTAATTATTTTGAAACTACTCGAATCCACATTGTTACACTAAATATATATACATACACAATTAATTTTTTTGGACAACAATCTTTTTTAATGTGTCTTGAGAAGGCAAGTTGATTCAACCATGCGAGTTTCATTTTTTGTACTTTCTAACTTTAAGTTTTGTTATGTTATTGTGCAGCGAATTTACAGATGTCTGTTGATGCTAGTCTTGAAAAGTTTATTATCAAGAATACAAGTATCTTGCAGCATTTAGGTATGAATAAGAGTGTAAAAGTTATAATTGTCATAGTTCATAACTTGGTTAAACAACTATTTTGATGATTCGTCTCGATGCTTCTTAATTTAGAGTGTGCATGATAGAATGTTATATGGATGTGAATTGTGATGTCGTTGATTGATTAGCTAGATTATTCTAATTAAAAATATTTCAAGATGTGACAAAGATCTTGGATGGTTTTCGTGAAAACTTTTACAAAATATCCACTATTTTCCAAACCTTACCATCTTGCAATTGATATGTATTAAACAAAAGAGGAGTTGTATGCCAGAATAGAGAGAGTACTTCATTGCATGACAGCTCTATATTGCTCAAGTAAAAGCCACGTCTCTAGAACATGTAAGTATATATTAATGGGGCAGGATCAACAAAATTTGTGACAAGAATTGACACCAAATAAAAATGCTAAATATAATCTCTCTCTCTCTCTCTCTCTCTCTCTCTCTCTCTCTCTCTATATATATATATATATATATATGTACGAAATTATTCTACACCTAACTTTAGAGGCAGACCCAATGTGGCCTGTCCCACCTCAAATGTTAAAAAAATATATATTATTTTTAATTTTAAAAATTAAAAGTTTAATACTTAGAATTATTTTTTTTTAAAAAAAATTGATAATATTTTTTATGTTGATATTAAATTTTTATCCTCCATTTTCATCCATATAATAATGTGTTTATAAAATTAGTGAATTCTTACCTTTTTTATAAAATTATTACACTCTATTATTACATTTTTTTCGAATTTTTTATTTTTATAATTTTTTTTTTTTAATTTTAAGCAACTTCTAATTTGTGAACTTTCCTTGTCTAATTTTTTAGGATTAAAATAACCAATAGATTAGAATATTTCAATTATTTGATATCTTTCATTTCTTTTGTTGTAACTTGTAAGATAGTTTTGATTTTATTATTTTATTGATTTATTTCTTCAAAAATGTTTTAATTACAATATAAGTGTGATTTTATCCAAGTCCATTAATTAGGTGTATTATTTCCATATGATATAAACATTCTCATTCAATACTTTTCTTATAAAACCATATACTATTCTATGATATTAATTTTTCAATGTTATAATTATTATTTGCAGTAAGTAGTGATATTATGAAATATTATGAAACTCAATGATGATACAATTGATTCATTTACTTTAAATTCACATTCACTTATAGTTTAAATGATTAGTGTACTTTTCATTCAAATTTATAATAGAGGTTTAAGTCTCATCACATGTATTTACGAGCATGTATGAGAAGTTTCCTCTATATATTATGGGAGTTTTATAATGTTATAAGTATTAATTTTTAAGTCATACATATAGTGTTGAAGTTCAGTAAGTTTTAACAGACCGTTGATTTCATTAACTTAATATATCTTTATATCTTTATATATATATATATATATATATATATATATTATAAGTTTGATATGTATTGGTGTGTTAATTAATAATATCTTTATTATATTTGAATCTTAGTATTATTTTACGTATCTCTTTCCAATATATATATATATATATATTGTATATATCATGTTTAATTACGGTACCCTCTCTCATATAAAATTTTTGACTGCCTAATTTGATATGGAAATTTAGTTTTATATTCTTAGAAATTCTTTATTACATGTGAATTGTGATGTGATAAATGTTATTTTAATGATACAACATTTTGATCTAGTACACAATTATGTATAGGATCTGACACTTGATTCAAATATATATATGGGGCAGGATGGAGGGACACAAGTTTTAACAGAATTTATTAACCATTGGATTATAAAGATTTCAATGGTTTAGATCTATTCACACATTTATACACAACTTAATTTCACACTTTACATAAATGTGTTTTCTCATCTTTCTCTTCACCATTAATTACATCATATCTCTTCTCTCCTATTAATATTAAATTAATATGTCATCAATTAATATTCTTCTCACTCAATCAATGATTTTACATCTTTTCTTTTATTGATTTTTAAATCACATATATTTTTTTGAAATACATTTTTAAATTATATTATTTTTATATTTTTTATTAGATATCATGCTTGTACTCAAAATAAGTTTTTTTATAATTGATTTTTTATTTTGAACTATTATAATCAGTATGTTTGTTTAAACATATGCAATATATATCTTATTTGAAAATTTACATTGAAAACTTAAAATTCATATATTATTTGTATAATTTGATTAATTAAATGGAGAGAAAAGATTAAATGAAAATTTGATTTACAACCTTTTTATTTCGTGTGATAGATGATAAAGATAGAAAAAAGATATATTAAAAAAAAATTGTTTTTCTTTTTTTTTTTCCTTTATGCGTTTATGAACAACGGAGAGGAGGAAAAAGTAATTTTTTTTTGGTACTTTATGGACTATGTGGAAAAGAAATTATTATATATGTGAGTTTTTTTTTTTTTTTTTTGAGACACTATTAAATGTATATATGTTTGAAAATAACATAATTTAAAAATAAATAAAAAATAAAGATGCAAAGAATTTCAATATTAGTTAAAGAAGTTCTAAATATATATAAATAATATTAATTAGAGAGATGAAAAAAATAATATAATAATGAAGAGAGGGGAGAGGAGCATATTAATATAGAGTTGTAAAATTAAGTCGTAATTAATAAGCGGGAGAAGAGAGGAGAGATGATATAATTAATGGTGAAGAGAGATATGAGAAAACATATTTATATAGAGTATGAAATTAAGTTATATATAAATGTGTGAGTAGATCTAAACCATTAAAATCTTTATAATCCAATGGTCAACAAAGTGTGTTAAAATTTGTATCAAAATTTGTGTCATCCAATCCTATCCCTATATATATATCATTAATGTAATGACTTATAGCACAATCAATCCTACAAGGCACTCGCTTTTTATCATTTCTAAGTTCCGCTGGTTCTTCCATTTCTGTATCCCTTCCTCAAAATTAATTGTTTACAACTTTGACAGAATAAAAAAATCACATGAATTAAACATAAAACTACTTTAGTTTAAATCTCCAAAATAACGAACACCATAAAATGAAATTCTACTCCCAGTATCAGTTTATTTCTTCCCTTTCTTTTACTTCTATGGGTTGGGTTTCTAAGACACATAATGGGCCGACCTTTTAATGGGCTTAATGGACTCATGGTATTTTTTTTTTTTTTGTTTTTTTTTTTTTTAATAAAAGAGGTTTATGTAATGAATTAGAGTTTTTTTTTTTTTGAGAAAAAATGAGTAAGATTTATGAATTGGGTTATATGTAATACTTTTTAAAATCAGACATATTTGATTTTAAAAAATAAAAACCAATCAATCAAATTCATCTATTATATTTGAATTAAATAGAAAAGAAAATTTATTTTAGAAGAGAAAATACAATGAATGAATTTGATCATTGATCCTTATTTTTTAAAATTAGATATATCTTATTAGAAAAGTCATATATATATTTGACATTTTGCTACTAATGTTTTTAATATGATGATTACTTTGGAATTAATTTGACAGTAGAGGATGATGCTTAAAATCTTTACAAATCTAATTTGTAGTTTGACCGGCACTAACTTTGCATTTATGTTTTCATTTGGTATACGTGAGAAGCACATCAATAAAATTTGTCTTTACCCGAACGACCATTGTTGTTAAACTTTACAGATACAAATAAACTTTTATATGAACTAAAAAACACCCTATATTATGTGTGATTTAATATTTGTTTTTGTAATTTGCAGAGAGAGAGACAAAGGAGCTCAAACCCATATGCAGTGTGATGGAACCAAGATCAGATTTTTGTGAAATCACAGGGGACATAAGGGTTCACGGGAATTCTTCAGCTGTTTACATAGCTTCATTGCAAAGAGGTTTTCTGGTAGAAAAAGAATCATGGAATATAAGGCCTTACACCAGAAAAAAAGCTCCATCAGCAATGAACTCGGTGAAGAATTGGACAATTAATTTGGTTTCAGGCCACAACAAAATTCCTCATTGTGATGTATATCACAGTGTTCCAGTCATTCTTTTCTCTAATGGAGGGTTTTCCGGGAACCATTTTCATGACTTCAGTGACTTAATAATTCCATTGTTTATAACTTCCCAACACTTCAACAGGGAAGTTCAATTTCTTGTGACAGATCACAGACCTTGGTGGATTTCCAAGTTCAGGAAAATATTTGAAAAATTGTCCAAGTATGAGATTATCAACATCGATAATGAAGAAAGTGTTCATTGCTGTTCAAGCATCATTGTTGGTCTAAAATGTCATCCCAAAGAGCTGAGGATTGACCCTTCGAAGTCTCCAACTGGGTTGTCCATGAAAGATTTCAGGGAGTTCCTTAGAAGTACCTACTCTTTGAAGAGAACCAATGCGATCCAATTGAGAGATAGTGAAGACAGTGCTACAAGGCCTAGATTAATGATCATATCCAGGAGAAAAACAAGGACTTTTGTGAATATTGGTAAAATCAGCAAAACAGCTAGAACTTTGGGGTATGAAGTGGTGGTAGCAGAGGCCAATCTGTCAACAGACTTATCAAAATTTGCAGAAACTGTGAACTCATGTGATGTGATGATGGGAGTCCATGGAGCTGGACTGACCAACATGGTGTTCCTCCCTGACAATGCCATTGTGATTCAGGTATTACCACTGGGACAGATAGACAAGCTGGCTCGAATCGATTTTGGAGAGCCTACTGTGGACATGAACTTGAATTACTTGGAGTACAAGATATCCATAAAAGAAAGCACTTTGATAAGGCAGTACCCACTTGATCATGAAATTATCAGGGACCCTTTGTCTGTTAGTAAACATGGATGGAATGTGGTCAGTTCAATCTACTTGCTGAAACAGAATGTGAAGCTTGATGTGCTGAGGTTCAGACCCACTCTCTCTACAGCTCTGGAGCTGCTTCATTATCGATAGGGCTTGTACTATATGTTATGTTACTTGCATTAACGACTTTGTCTTCTGTATCTTCTGCATATTTTTATATTTATATACTACTAATGTTTGTTATTTATTTTGTTGTTGTGTTATTATTACTATTATTATGAGTGTGTTAGACAGTCAAAGTAAATTTTGTGGAAATAAAAAGATAGCAAATTATTTACAATAAATTTGTGAATTGTGATTTCAAACGTTGAGCAGAGAAGCTCTGTCCATAGAAATATTTGATTTATTGTATTATGAATTAACGTAATCTAATTAATTTTACTAAATTAATAAAATTCTAAAACAAACAAAAAAACTAAAGTATGCTTTCTTTCTTTTTTTTAAGGAACATAAAATAAACACTAATTATAACAAAATAATTTTTATATTTTAACAGGATAAAATGCAAATTTTATATAACAAATCATCACAGGAGCTAATAAAAAATTTAAAATTAAAGAGATGTATATGTCAAAATTGATATATTTGTTAGGTAAATTACATTATTTGATTGTAATGTAATTTATCTTCAAAAATAATGATGATTTAGTGTGATTTTTATTAAAATTTTCTTGTCATTATTCATAAATGATATGTTAGAATGTTCATATTGATAAAGTACAGCAAATATATATATATATATATATTACAAATTTTTATTTGTATCAATTCATATTATCTCCTTTCAAGATAAATTTAATAGAAAATATAGCAAAAGGTCCAAAACTTTGGTGCCACCATAATGAATTTCTCTTCAAATTATCCTAAATCTTAGGAAAGCATTTTGATACTTTTCCCAACTTAAATTATATATAATTTAAGGAATCACCTTAATTAGGTGAACAAAATTTTGTTAGCAATTTGCTTATATGAATAATTATTAACCGATAAAGAACTTGAACTATAATATTGAATGAGTAAATTTCAAGATTAAATAAATAAATAAAAGACAATTAGATTAAATAAAAAATTAAATAATAAAAAGATAAATAGTAAAAGCAATAATAATAAAATAGACAACAAAAATAAAATCAAGACAAGAAATAGGCAAATAAAAAAATATAGAAGCAATGATAAGAAGATGAATAATAAAATAAAAGTAAAAGATAAAAGCATATAAAATTAAAATAATACAGAAGCAATAATAAGAGGATGACCAATAAAATAAAATTAAAAGACAAAATATAAAACAAATAAAAGAAAACTAGAATCGAGGCTTGTGTTTAACATAGTGTCCTTAAAATTGATTTCGCCTCACACCCGAAGGTCAGCGTCTGTCTCTCAGGATACTATGATTTAAAATCACATTAAATTTAACGAACAGAACCGTATCTTAAATCAATCACTAGGAACACCTATTGTACATTAAATCAATCACCGATTTCAAATACTCTTTCAAAGAGTATTTGAAAGAAAATATGAGAGAATTGCAATGTTTGTTTAAGTGTATTCTCTCAATATATTTGGAGTCAATTTATACGCTCAAGTGACGGTTCAAATTAGAATTAGCCTTTGATTTTAATTTGATGGTTACAAACTAATTAAATCAACAAATTAATTCAATTCAATTTGGTGGTTACACAAGATTGAATCAACCATTAAATCAATAAACCTAGCCATTATTTGAATTCCAATTCAACATTTATAAGACAACATGCAAATTCAATTTTGCATAATTAACATGTGATTAATTCTATTATAAATCAGAATGTTAATGACTGAAAATCAAAATCAAAATTTTAACTTAATTTAGTTTTTGATTTTCAATTTTTAAAATGGCCACATTGAATCTTTCAATTTAATTAATCAAAATTTTTTTTTTTAAATCCCTAATTGGTGTTCAATGACTTTCAATTTCTCATTCATCCAAGCATCTTCCACCACAATCAATATTTCTAACCCAAAAAAAGGGGTCATTGAAATGGGATTTTATGCCCATGTTCTAACAAATTTAACCAGAAGTGAATTTGTGTGCCCATGGTACACACTTTATGTTTGAACGAGTGTTTAATACCGCCGACATATTAATATGAGTAAATGTAAATGTAAGTCCCTCACGAGTTGTGAGCGAACAGCGAACAGAGAGATTATATATATATATATATATATATATATATTTTATTGAACACTGACTGATTATGCCGTGTCAAGTTTACAATCCAACGTGAGATAGAAGACAACTAGGGCGGCTGTATTTGTCTTCTTGTCAATTTGTTTTCTTGTAATCTGTCTTTTTCATTAATTAAACTGTTCTTTGTTTGTTATTAAAGTAAAAAGAGCAGCTAGCTTGTAAGGATCGTCGATCATGCATAAGTAATATTATGTTTTTTTATAAAGTCATATGCAAAAGTCTCAATATCAATCTATTTTAAATACGAATAAATCCACCTCCACATGTGGATAGAACCCAAGTAGTTGTAAAACTTAAAACTCTTGTGCCTCTCTGTGGACAAAGAGAATGGAGAGATTAGAGAAGAACAAGTCTCTGAATTCCCCTTTGATTCAAATCTCTGAAGAAAACGTTTATGGATTGAATAGAGAGACGAGAGGTAATAATGAAAATGGTGTAGGGACGAACAAGATTGGCGAAGAAGTGAAGAAACAGTTTTGGCTTGCAGGGCCATTGATATCAGTAAGTCTTCTGCAGTATTGTTTGCAGATAATATCAGTGATGTTTGTGGGTCATCTTGGAGAGTTGGCTCTCTCTGGTGCTTCCATGGCCACTTCTTTTGCTTCTGTTACTGGTTTCAGCTTGTTGGTGAGTTGGCTTCCTCTTTCTTTTTTCGACCTTCCTGCTGATTTTTCTTCCTCTCTACTTCACAGTTTACATGGTATTCTTGTGTTGTGTGTTCATAAACATATATATTTGAAACTTTTTAGTTACGTTCAATTTGTCTTTTAGCATTTAAAACCTTATAAATTGTTTGTTCTCATAAATTTTCGAGTGAATTATAGTATGGAGACTACATATATATATCTGTATATATAAAGTACTTGTTAAATGCAGATGTTCAATTTAAATTATTTTTCTTCTTAAAGAAAAAATCTATATATTACCCCATACATCTTATGGATGAAAATAGTTAACTGTTAGTTGTGAATGATCAGGCCACCTTGTTTTTTGTCCTATTTGTAGGGTTTGGAGGTTTATTCATATGTTCATTTTATTCTCCTTTATTTGGTAGAACGCCTAGTTCTCATGCCAATTGGAGTTTGGTGGGGTCACAGACTTGTTGCCATACTGATTAGGGCTGGTAATTTGAAACCCGAAACGACGGGTCAACACGAAACCGACACGATTATTACGGGTTAGGGTTGAGCATTAACGGGTTGAGTAAATAAACGGGTCAATCCGTCTAACCCGTTTAATTATCGAGTCGGATTCGGGTTCTATTTAACGGGTAACAGGTTGACCCGTTAAATAAAGGTAAAATAATAATTTTATTTTGGAGGGGTAGTCATGTAATTTTAGTGGTAGATATATATATATACATATCCTTCAAAGTTTAAACTCTAACATAAACACAAGTCTCCAAACTTCATCTCTACACTTCATCTCATCACAAATTGCCATGTAGTAGTAAAATTTTATTGGTTTTGATAAAATATTTATTAAACTACTTTTTTCATGTATAAATGTATAATTTCCTAATTAGTTAACTTTTAATTATTATCTTTTGACAAGTTTAGTTTGGCGGATGTAATCAACGTTTGATATTGTTTTTCTATTATAAAAGACTATATCAAAAAAAAAATTATTTTATTATTTTTTTTAATATAAAGGATTATATTTGTAAAGATATTTTTATAATCATCTTTGTAAACATTTGTATTTTTATGGTTTGGATTGTATTTATAGATAATTATATTTTTTTATGTCTTCTGTATCTTTATTTTAATTTTGTTTTTTATTATATCTATATTAAAATTTAAATATATTAACTATCATTAAATGGATCATAAATAGGTCCATTAAACGGGTTATTATTCATATCGATTAAACGGGTTACTAACGTATCGGTTAAACGGGTCATTAACGAGTCGACCCGTTAGTAACCGTGTCGAATTCGGATTGAGGGGGTTCAACCCGTTTTTTTATCGGGTCGTGTCCAACCCGAATTGCCACCCCTAAATTACTGACACACGAAACTTACTTGAGGTTTTCCAAAATCTAACACAAATATGTCTTGCCATCTGCTATCAAGTGTTGGGTGGCAATGATTAAAGATACAGAAGGATATAAATGCCCTTTAATTTCAAAGGCCAAAGTTCTTATTGTTTTAATTTTAAAAGTATATAATAATATATATTTTTTAATTTAGCATCAAATATATATATTTTTTAATCTCGGCTATCAAGTTATATTAAATGTTTTCACTAAAAGTTCTTTCTGAAAGTGCTTTTGGCAGTGCTGATAAATCTTATATTTTCATTTATTTTTGTTTTCAATAGATGGGAATGGCAAGCGCATTAGACACACTATGTGGACAGTCATATGGAGCAAAACAGTACCATATGATGGGAATACACATGCAAAGAGCCATGTTTGTTCTTCTACTAGTCAGCATTCCTCTAGCTTTTATCTGGGCAAACACAAAATCCCTTCTCATTTTAGCTCATCAAGACCCTCAAATCTCAGAAGAGGCAGGCTTATATGCATGGTTCATGATCCCAAGCCTTTTTGCCTACGGTCTTCTTCAGTGCCTCAACCGGTTCTTGCAGACCCAAAACATTGTTTTCCCTATGATGATCTGCTCTGGAATCACTACACTGTTACACTTTCCTCTATGCTGGATTTTGGTGTTCAAGTCTGGCCTTGGAAGCAGAGGAGCCGCATTGGCGAATTCAATCTCCTACTGGATAAATGTGCTGGTGTTGGCGATTTATGTCAAGTTGGCTTCTTCATGTCAAAAAAGTTGGACTGGATTTTCAATGGAGGCCTTGCAGAATATTGTCACGTTTCTTAGACTTGCTATTCCTTCAGCTGTTATGGTCTGGTAGTTAACATATATGTCTATAGATATATATGCTCCGTGTGTTTCCTTACTACCAGTGTTTTTGATACCACGAAAGTGTTTTAGCTAGTCAAAAGTTCTTCTTAAATTTATTTTCTCGTTTTATAATGAGAAGTACTAGATGGTTTTTTTGTAATGAAACACTTCATATATACCTTTCTTGAAAAGCTTTAGATCAAATTAAAGCTCTTTCTCATGTTTTTACAGAAAGCTTATACTCAAAAGTGCTTTTCGACAATTGCACTCGGTATTTATAAAACTGAACAATTATACCTTAAGTATTAAGATATTTTAATGCAGTCTGTTCTGGCTTTGATGAACAGCTTGGAGATGTGGTCATTTGAGATGATGGTACTCCTCTCTGGTCTTCTTCCTAATCCAGAGTTAGAAACTTCAGTGCTTTCTATCAGGTTACTTGACAACTTTGTCTTTTGATTAATAACGCTGCAATGTGTTGCTAATCCAAATTAAAACCAATTTTTACAGCCTAAACACAGCTGGAACAATATGGATGATTCCCTTTGGACTTAGTGGTTCTGTGAGGTTAGTTATACCAAAACTGGATGTGGCATGTTTACTTATTCTTGTATCTGTAATCTTGCCATTACTGGATATAGATCTATCCTGACGATTAGGCTTTGAAACATTGATACATTCTAAATGATGTGGCAGCTTATATTTAATGGTCGTATCATTAACCACACATCCCACTATCCAAACATCAAAAGACAATTCAACTGCTGTATCATTTTAGATGTGTAGCATTATTTTATATGATTGCTTTTGTTGTAATTGTTCTAAATTCTCTCCAAGTCATGGATATGTTTATTGATGTTTGTAAATTACAGCACCAGAGTCTCCAATGAGTTAGGAGCAGGGCATCCAGAAGCTGCACGTTTAGCAGTGTGTGTTGTGCTGGTGATGGCCATAGCAGAAGGCCTTGTAGTGGGATCAGTCTTGATTTTGATACGCAACATCTGGGGTTATGCTTATAGCAATGAAATACAAGTGGTCAAATATGTAGCTGCCATGATGCCAATTCTTGCCTTATCTAACTTTTTGGATGGACTCCAGTGTGTTCTCTCAGGTGATTTTTTCCTTCCAAGTCCTTCTGTTTTTTTTTTTTTTTTTTTTTTTTTTTTTAATTTGAATTTCTCTATTACTGGGAGGGAAATAAAAATGGCCCACCTAGATGCTAGGTTGGTTTGTGGTGTTGAAATAAGGGAGATATCATGCATGATAATGACACTAAGTTCTACATTTTCTCAAATAAGGATTCATTATCTTAAGTCGGATTGTGTCTGAAAACTGTTTTCTAAAAGTACAAATTCTCTTATTTAATCTCACTTAAGTATAAATTATCATGTTAGAATCAACCTATTACAAACTTCTGTCTTTTAGTAAATTCTATATATAGAAAACGAAATTACATGTTAAAAAATATACATATTTATATAGAAACTTCACAAAAAAATAAAAATTTAATTCGAAGACAATGCTTACTTGGTAGTTAATGTTAAAGCCTGTGAAGAAGAAACATTCTTTGTATGTCAAAAGTGTCCAATGAGCAGCTGTGATTGTAATCATCAGGCACAGCTAGGGGATGTGGATGGCAAAAAATTGGTGCGTTTGTTAATCTTGGATCATATTATTTGGTGGGGATTCCATCTGCCATTGTGTTAGCCTTTGTTTTACACATTGGTGGCAAGGTAAAACAAATGATCCCATAGATATATGTATATTAGCTTACGTACATGCCTTTTGCGTATGTGCTTAAAACTGCATAGAGTAATCTTGATGTATATTTGTTGTCTGTAGGGGCTTTGGCTGGGTATCATATGTGCCCTTGTTGTGCAAGTTTCATCTCTTTTCATTATAACTCTCCGCACTAACTGGGAACGAGAGGTAACACATTCATTTCTCAATTATCTTATATGCATCAGTGGTAGAAATCAGACTACCACCTTTGGTCCTTGTAAAAGTTTAACATATAAGCTTTTAAATTCAATAATTACTTAGCATAATATGTAGGTAACAATTTAATATCAGCTTCAGTTTTATCATAATGTTTATAATTGTTACCAATAAATTGCATCTTTAAAGTTTAATAATGATTATCCATATCTAATTATCGTCTTCTCGTTCTTGTTTAGGCAAAGAAAGCTCTGGAAAGAGTCTATGACTCGATAATCCCTGTGGATATAGCGTCCTAAAACTGTCTACCAGCAGAGGAGCAATCATCAAATAAGTGAAAAAATAAAAAACAAAAAAAAGGGAACATTTTGGTACCTTTTTTTATGTTGCCTGGGAATTAATGACCGATGTGGCTCATCGGTGGAATTCTCACGCAATAACTGCTATTGAACTCTTCAAGCTTTGTGATACCAAGACGGGAAATCTTCGATTTCTATGGAAACCAAAGAGAAGAATTCTGTGACCTGTGGACTATGAAGGATTAATTTGAACTTAAACATGTCAAACAGAAAACCCTTTTTACCTGGCAAGTTAAATTGATGCAAGTGAATGTTGTTTCTTAATGCTGTTACCACTCTGTTTATAGATGAGTTATAATCTGTTTTAAAAGAACAAAAATAGTCAGTTTAATTCATCCTAGCATGAATGAAACCTGAATCAACACTTCTCATACAACAACAAAAGATTCAATTACCTAAGTTAGCTAGTATGAAATAAAATGGTGGTAGGGACCTATGTCTTCTCGAAAAGTCTCTCTCAGTTTCTACTAGAGAGAGAAAAACTTTAGAGAGAGACCCTTTGTGGGGAGTGATTTCTTGATTAGATCCGGACATGTTTTTCTTGTTTTCTAGTGTTCCCTACCTTCTTGTTTTCTTGTTTTTCTCTTTCCCTTCCCTTTCTCTCCTAGAGTTACAGAGACTTTCCTAGAGAGAGAGGAAAAGGCTTGGTGGAAGGGGGATGGATCCAGATGATCAAAAACAAGATTTGTTTTGCAGGATCTGGGTTCCGATGACTCTTTTTGTTTGATTTCCAATCGTTGTTTCAACTGCTTTCTAGATCCAACTCGGAGGTTGCCGCTCCTTGTCCTTGGGTGAAGATTAGTAATAATCTCAAGTTTCCTTGCACCCGGTTGTAACGGCGAACCTAGATTGTTTTGATAGTTTCTATTAGGGGTGGGTATAAAAACATGGAACCGATCCGAGCACCCTGATCCGGTCCGATCCGTGGGTGTTCGGATCGGATCACATGTTCAAAAATAAGGTGTTCGGATCCTCACTTGTAAAAACACCATGTTTCGCAAATCGGATCGGATCGGGGTATCCAAAATCAATCCGATCCGTGAACCCGTGAACAATGATACATACGTAATTTCATATGCCTCTATATAAAGTCCACTTAAGCTAACCCTAACATCCATCTCTCACTCCCTTTCACTCTCATCTCAGCAGTTTGGTGAGTCTATTTACAACTTTAGCTTGATATTTATATGATTGGGTGTTAGTGTTTTAGTGATTTCTATGCTTGTTTGTTGTGTTATGTTGTTGAGTTACATATTTCATTTGCTGATTTTATATATATATATGTTATTGTTGTTGTGAATAGATGAGGAAAAGTATAAAGAGTGGTGAGGAGTCTGAATTTGATATTGATGATATCAATTCGATTGGAAAAAGTCAAAATCTTGGGGTGACAAAAAAAAATAGAGAAAAAGATGAATAATAAAAGTAGTTATAGGCTTAAGTCAGATTGTTAGGATTTGGGACAGTTTGTTAGTGTTGCTAGTGGGATTTGAACTATGATTTACATTAATATAAAGATCGGTGTATTGAAATTCAGAAGATTTGTTGTTGAAAATGACCTTGAAAACTGAGTGCCCAATTCTCCTATTTATTTTTATTATTATTATGGGTGGGTAGTTGTCGGTGGTGTTTGATGTTGGTAGCCGGCAAAGGAGATGTTGCACGTGTTTGATGTTAAGTAATTTGTATGAATGTTTACAAATTTTGGGAGATATGTATTACAATTCACGAAGGTACATCAACAAGATATCTCTATTTATCTTCTTATCATAAGTTGAAATTGAAAGTAGGTGTTTCGATCCGGTCTGATCCGCAAACTAGGTGTTCGGATCGGATCGATTCCTTCTCCTTGATGGATCATGTTCGGATCCAAAAATAGCGATCCGCGAAGTTACCATGTTCGGATCGGATCCGGTCGGAAGCGATCCGAACATGGTGTTGCCCACCCCTAGTTTCTATAGTTGTTGCTGTTTTGACAAAAGGAGGTTGTTTTCCCTTGTATCATTTTATATTGCAACTGTTTTCACTTTGTGTTTTAATGTTTTTATGGGTTAATTAGGATTGCTAAGGTTTGACGTGGGTTGATTGGATTTAGTGATATCAAATCATTTTCATGCTTCGAAATCGTCTAACTTTCCATTTGACAACTTTAATTCTCTCATCTGTAAAGGATTTGGTTTAGGTGTATATGGTTGTTCTTTGCATTCCCAAATTTGGTTGGATGTCTATTGATTGTATTCTCAATGTGCCTAAATTTGAGTAAATATTAATGAATATCCAACTTATTTTAAAATAAAATAAAATAAAATAAAAAGATAGTAGAATGAGGACTTGTAGAAAAATGATGTTAATTGTAATGTTATATTCACACACCACCTCTTATTAGTTGATTATATATCTCTCCATCCTTCGAGAGGTTAAAGTATAATTCCCATCAAGCTAATATTATAGTTTCTAATAAGTAGTTTTCTCTTTTTATTGTAAGAGTAATTATCTTTTATTCATAAAAGTAAATTAAGGGATTAACTTTCACTAAATTCATATTATAGCTTTGTGTGTGCACTAGCCCATGCGCACTAAATTTCAATTTCTTGTTTCTGTGCCTTACGTTGTTTAAGTAGTTTCACCTTTGGGGATGGTATATAATTATTTGGCTGGATTGCATTCCTTTTAATTAATCTAAGTTTAATATAAATTTAATATCCTTATTGGTCATTTTAGTTAGAGATATTTTTATAATTAAAATTAAAAAAAAAAGGTATAAATCATACTTATCGGTTGTAATTTACACCTTAACAATTAAAAGATTATATTGATTATGAAAATATCAATACATTCAATGGTTCATAAATTTATAACCGATATTATTAAAATCAATTCATCCTAATAAAAGAAAAACTATAAGCTAAAATTAAACAACTTAAAATATTAACTTTGATATTTAACGGTTGATATATTTTTATTCCAAGGGACAAGATAAATGTTGATGTGCCATGAAAAAGTTCAATTAAAAACTTAGTAGTATAGACCCTTGGGTTGAAAACACATCAACCGATTTTTTAATTTGTTTTAGCCTCATATATATGTGCGTATAGATGTACGTATCATACCAGAAGATACACTATATTTTTAATTCAACAAGTAATGATTTTGCCCTGTCAAGGTTTCAATTGTAACGTATCACGGAACTTGGGTCAGCGTCAGCCACGTCACAACTTGCAAATCAAATCAAGTCACATGCTGTATGTGTCTTCTTGTAAATGACTTTTCATTACCTATCATTTTCATTAATTAATCTGTTCTTCTGTTTCTTGAATAAATATATAAATACTGTTTCTTGGATAAATATATAAATGTATATATATATACAGGGCAGCGAATTGTACGGATTATTGAACATGGACACATAATCCAAATTTTTTTAAATAATATCCTAAATAGAGACTACTGACCCAAAACTTCCAAATTTGTCATTTTCCAATTAAATACAAATAATTCCACCTCACATGTAAAGAACCTATTAGTTGTAAAACTCAACTTCTCTGTCTCTCTTTGGACGAGGAGAATGGAGAGAGTAGAGGACAAGAAGTCTCTGAATTCTCCTTTGATTCAAATCTCTGAAGAAAACGTTTATGGATTGAATAGAGAGACAAGAGATAACAATGAAACTGGCGTTGGGAGGAACAAGATTGGTGAAGAAGTGAAGAAGCAGTTATGGCTTGCAGGGCCATTGATATCAGTAAGTCTTCTGCAGTTTTGTTTGCAGATGATATCGGTTATGTTTGTGGGTCATCTTGGAGAGTTGGCTCTCTCGGGTGCTTCCATGGCCACTTCTTTTGCTTCTGTTACTGGTTTCAGCTTGTTGGTGAGTTGGCTTCCTCTTTCTTTTTTACACCTTCCTTTTGAGTTGAAATGGTATTCTTGTCTTGTGTATGCATAATATATGAAATTTTATTGTTACGTTTAATTTATGTTTTAGAATATGTGAAATCATATATATTGTCTGTTCTCAAATATTTTCGTATGAATTATAGTATCGAGACTATACAAATATCCATACAGGGTAGTACTTATTTAATATGGGTGTTCAAATTTTTTTTTTTTTAATTATAGAAAAAATCTATACATTAAATCCTATATATTTGACGAATAGTTATGTTAATAGTTAATTGTCAATGACCAGGGCTCTTTTTTTTTTGGCCCATTCTTAGAGGTTGGAGGTTCGTTCAAAAGTTCATTTTACTCCCCTTTATTTGGTAGAAGACCTAGTTCTCATGCCAATTGCAGTTTGGTGGGGCCACAGTCTTATTGCTGTACTTATAAAACTGTGAATTGTAGTATTGTGACAAATGTTCTATTTTTAGTAGTTTTGAAGTATATAAAAATATTATTTTTGTACTTTTTAAGATTGTAGTTGTAAAGTCATTGACAGTTGGTGCCGTTGGTTAGTGCACCAATTGCCCCCATGCTCCCAAATGCATGGGTCGACACCCCGTGACACCCATAACGTCAAATAATAAATGTTCTCTCACCTTCTAGATTATTCTGTGTGAGCCTTTTCCTCACCTTCCTATGGATGAATCTATCCCATTTGAGAATAGCTCCCTAAGTCGCACCACGAATATTTCTATCCTGATAGGTCCTAATTGTCCCATAAATTAATCTCAGTTATTAAAAAAAAATTGTAGTTGTAAAATTATCAGGACCATAACATGTCCTGTTTGGCAGTGATGGTCAACTATTTATTAGATGTCAAATAACCATGACCATTTCTCAAGCTTACTCCACCCAGAAGACAAACGTGGCTTAGATTATATCACATATAAGATGTTAAGATTATGCACACTTTAAAATTTGGCAACAATATATATGAATATATAAATCTTGTTACACATATGAAGTTATTATTTGTATAGATTTTTATGTTCTAGTACAATTTTTTCTACATTAAAATGATTCTATATGCAAAGCATTGTTTGTTTCTATGAAGAATATAATTTACTAATGTATAATAAACTTTGAATTCTTATATTTTTAGCTCTTGTTCTAATATCTTATTAAGATAGTCTCCTAATGTTTCTATCTAGATCTCAAGTATACTAGCTCATTTTAATACAAAATAATAAGAAATACAAAAGAGAAGGATTATAAGTGTTTTGAAAATTATGATATGATACAAAATTTCGAGCTCTGTTCTTGATATTTTATCATTTGATATATGATCTAAAAATTGTTTTTCTATTTAAAAATCACAAAAATGATTTCAAATTTTCCAATTTTCACTTGAGTTATTGGATTGTGTCTAGAACTCTAATCAAACACATTTTTTTGAAAAAAAAAAACTTTCTGCTGTCTCTCTGATGAGAAGAAGTTGTACTGTTATTCTATAAGAAAATGTTGGTAAGAGCTTTTTCATACAAAAATAAGCACAGGAAAGGATACTTTTCTTTTCATTTTGGGATAAAGGAATCACTTTTTTCAGAAGTACTTAAAATTCTATCATCATAAGTTCAGAATGTGCATATGACTTGATGTGCACAAAACAATGTCAACAATGTCAAGAAAGTCAGGAAGTGTTGTGGAGACTAGAAAGGATGGCTTACATTTCAGGGAGGGTATGAAGGAGAATACACTGCTAAAATTTTAGTGTAGAACCAATCAATGCTTGTTTTTTTGCGGTGAAAGCACACAGATAGGCTAGTTAAATAACCATTTCACTTTGATATTTAAAAGAGTGATTACTGATTAAGACCCTAACTTCAAGTGCTATTACATAAAAATGTTTTCACTCAAAAGTGCTTTCTAAAAAGAACTTCTAGCAGTGCTGATCAATCTTATATTTTCACTCGAAGGTGGGAATGGCAAGTGCATTAGACACACTATGTGGACAGTCATATGGAGCAAAACAGTACCATATGATGGGAATACACATGCAAGGAGCCATGCTTGTTCTTCTACTAGTCAGCGTTCCTCTAGCTTTTATCTGGGCAAACACAAAATCCCTTCTCATTTTAGCTCATCAAGACCCTCAAATCTCAGAAGAGGCAAGCTTATATGCACAGTTCATGATCCCAAGCCTTTTTGCCTACGGCATTCTTCAGTGCCTCAACCGCTTCTTGCAGACACAAAACATTGTTTTTCCAATGATGCTCTGCTCTGGAATCACTACATTGTTACACTTTCCTCTATGCTGGATTTTGGTGTTCAAGTCTGGCCTTGGAAGCAGAGGAGCTGCATTGGCAAATTCAATCTCCTACTGGATGAATGTGTTGCTGTTGGCGATTTATGTCAAGTTTTCTTCTTCTTGTCAAAAAAGTTGGACTGGATTTTCAATGGAGGCACTGCAGAATATTTTCACTTTCCTTAAACTTGCCATTCCTTCAGCTGTTATGGTCTGGTAGTCAACATATTGCTCTCTATATAGATGCCCCATGTGTTTCTTTACAGCCAGTGCTTTTGACCACTTTATATAAAAATGTACTTGGTGGTATTTCATAATGAGTGAAAAGCTTTTCCTAGATCAAACAAAGCTCTTATTCATGTCTTTACAGAAAGCTTATACTTAAAAGTGCTTTTCTACAATTACACTCGGTAATTATAGAAATGTACAATTATATTTTCAGTGTAAGATTTTAATGCAGTCTGCTCTGGCTTTGATTTACAGCTTGGAGATGTGGTCATTTGAGATGATGGTACTCCTCTCTGGTCTCCTTCCTAATCCAGAGTTAGAAACTTCAGTGCTTTCTATCAGGTTACTTGACAACTTCAATTAATTTTGTTACTCACAAGTTTGGTCATGATATATTTAGTTATTGATGTCTTTTTAATAATGCTGCAATGTGTTGCTAATCCAAATTAAAATCAATTTTCCCAGCCTAAACACATCTGCAACAGCATGGATGATTTCCTTTGGACTTAGTGGCGCTGTGAGGTCGGTTATACTAAAACTGGATGTGGCAAGTTCCCTTATTCTTGTATCTATAATCTTGCCTGCCTTTACTGGATATAGTTTATTTAGATCTCTATGTGACAGCTTTTTGTAATGGTCATAAAATATTCATTATTCACCAATGGTCTTATAATTCACACGTTAAAGTTGCATTACATTTCAACTATTGTATCATTTTAGATGAAAATTTCATAAAAGAATCTAGGATGTGTAGCATTATTCTATACAATTGCTTTTGTTGTAATTGTTCTAAATTCGCATCAACTAATGGATATGTTTATTGATGTTTGTACAATACAGCACCAGAGTCTCCAATGAGTTAGGAGCAGGGCATCCAGAAGCTGCACGTTTAGCAGTGTGTGTTGTGCTGGTGATGGCCATAACAGAAGGCCTTGTAATGGGATCGGTCTTGATTTTGATACGCAACATCTGGGGTTATCTTTATAGCAACGAAATACAAGTGGTCAAATATGTAGCTACCATGATGCCAATTCTTGCCTTATCTGGCTTTATAGATGGACTCCAGTGTGTTCTCTCAGGTAATTTTTACCTTCCAAGTCTTTATATTTTTAATTTAATTTGAATTTCTCTATCATTGGGAGAGATATAAAAATGAACAGAAGCAAAGTTGGTTTGTTGTGTTGAAATGAGGGAGATTTGATTGATGATAATGATATCAAGTTCTTCATTTTCTCTAATAAGGATTCAATATTTTAAGCTGGATTGTATCTAAATATTGCTTTTCAAAAAGTTATAATCTCTACTTTTTGGGAGACTCTATACAAATTGTTTTTCGTGGGCTTATGATGTTGATTATTAATCTCATTGAAGTACAAATTATCAGATTAGAATTAACTTGAGACAAACTTTTATTTTTTAGTGAATTCTATATGTAGAAAAGTAAATTACTTGTAAGAAATTAATAATTTATATAAAAACTTCACCAAAAGATAAAAATTTACATTAAGGATAATGCTTACTTTATAATAAACGGTAAAAACAATGAAGAAGGAACATTCTTTGCATATAAAGTATCTAATGAGCAGCTGTGATTATGATCATCAGGCACTGCTAGAGGATGTGGATGGCAAAAGATTGGTGCATTTGTTAATCTTGGATCATATTATTTGGTGGGGATTCCATCTGCCGTTGTGTTAGCCTTTGCTTTACACATTGGTGGCAAGGTAATCAGATGATCCCATATATTATTCTTTTTCTGGCTTACATATATGTCTTTTTGCACATGTAATTAAACTGCAAATGAATTATCTTTATGTATATGTGTTGTTTGTAGGGGCTTTGGCTGGGTATTATATGTGCCTTGGTTGTGCAAGTTACATCTCTTTTCGTTATTACCATCCGCACTAATTGGCAACGAGAGGTAACCCATTAAATTACTCAATCATTGAACTCATATAATAATTACTTGACATAACATGAAAGGGAACAATTTGATATCAGCATCATATTTTCATCAGTAAGTTATAATGTTATCTATAAATTTCTATCTTTTGGGTTAAATGGTTATTAGCCAGTCATGTCTAACTGTCGTCATCTTGTTCTTGTTTAGGCAAAGAAAGCTACAGAGAGAGTCTATAACTCGATAATCCCAGTGGATATAGTGTCCTGAAACTGCCTAACAGCAGAGCAGAAATCATCAAATAAGTAAAAACAAAAGTGGAAGACTTTAGCTTCACTTGCTACCATTTACTTGCGTTTTGGAATTGCCGAGAAATCAATGAACGTTGTTGCTCACTGCTTCACTGTGGAGCTCAAACTTCTAATAAAAGTTAAACTACTGTATCTTCCAACTATTACTTCTCTGCTTATAGCTGAGTTATAGTTTGTTTCGTCTTTTCTTAATATTTTATTACAATGAATATAACCCAGAACACATTCCTATCTTGTGTGAGCCAGACTTGAATCCCAAATTTATCATACAATATTGTATTATTCTATCAACTAAACTAGTTAGTATAAATTATAAAGATATAGGATAGAATAAAGACTCACAACAAAATAATATTCTTTGTAATGTAAATGTTAGGAAAAAAATTAGATCGATAAACTACCTAAGTTTGTCAAACAGTTTCTAGATGATGAATGTTATTTGGACAAAAAAACTTTATCAGTATATATGTGTATACGTATATATATATACATCAATTAGGTGTTTTCATTAATCAAAATTAACAATTTTTTCAAAGTTTTTCTCTCTTTTAACACCAAACTAAAACCTGTCAGCATAAAAAATAAATAAATAATAAAAGAGCAATTAATTATATTTATTTAAAGAGGAGAAAGGCATAAAGAATTGAAGGAAGCTGCTAGCAGCCTTCAGTCTTCACCAAAAGTTTCAGTGAGGATCAACCGTGCATTAAAGGAACTTCAAGAACAGTATATTTCAAAAAAAAAAAAATACAGATCTAAAAATTGATAAATTGAAAAATATAAGAATGAAAATGAAATTTGTTCAAAATTTTAAATAAAATATAAATGTGGTTAATTTTTGGCAAAAATTCAAAACAAGTCAAAATTCAATAGTAAAATTTATTTTTTAGTCTAAACTTTATCTAAAATCGTTTTTGACCCACAAACAAAACTAATTACAACCAATATTTCTAAATTACCAAAATTATTCCCAAATCAATTTCCAGCAACCTATCACGGTAGGATCACATATCGCCAATTAAAAATTGTCGACGAGAGCTCAAATCCCAATACCTGCGATCAATATAAACGAAACAGAAAACAAGAAGAATTGATGGCAAAGAACAAAGAGCAACACACAGAAGACAGAAGGTTTTTAACGTAGTTCAGCGAGTGCGTCTACGTCCACGACTGTCTCTCAACAATTGGCAGAGTGACAATATAATATTGCTTAGATATCTGTTTACAATGAATTTAGCCTCTATTTATAGGGGAGAGGCGTTACAGTTTAGGTAGTAATAAAATAGGAAAAGAATCACATTGAATGCACTTCCTAATCGGTTGGAGCAAAATCAGGAAACTGCTTCGTAAATCTTGAAATCACGTTGACTAAGTTCAAATTTGAATTAACTTCCAATTCTGATGAGAGAATCATGATCAAATCGGGTCATCGTCTTATTTAGAAGATATTTTTATCTAACTGATCGTTGAGCGAGCTGCGTGCTGCATTGAGCGACCTCGAGCTGTGCCTCACTAAGTAGCGAGCTGTGCATAATGCGAACTGCATAACGATCTGGTTTAGCTGCGATGCGAGCTTACTAATGTGAACTGTAGAGCTCACTGAGCTTAGCATTGATAAATTAGGTCTTATCTGCTGGGCCACTTTATTGGGTCGACTTAATGGGCTTTTATCATGTTTTTACCAGCCCATTTGGTGAGTCCAGAAAATATACATAACATTAGCCCCCTAGCTCTCAGTTCGTTTTGCGAATTGGGAGCTCGAGCTCACTAGTAAAAGCTAACTTGAATATGTCGTTTTGCGCTCTTTCAAATTCGATCCCATCAGTTCTGACACATGGCGATCATTGAGACGATAACTGAACCGGCACTGGCACGTCTCGTGCCACGCGCATTTAATGCGCACGTCCTTCAACTGACGGCTGCATGATTACAAAGCCGTTACTTGTGCTGCACCGTTGGATTCAGGACGGTTACATACTCTCCAGATCGGATGGCTAGGGCTCGAGCTCGGCCACCTATATAAACTAGTGGAGCCCCTTCATTGCCCTTTTCACTTGTCATTTTCTCCAACCACCTAATTTTTCTCTCTTGCAGCACTTTCATTGGTTCTTCTCAAGTTCTTCATTCTCAGTCGCCATTTTCCACATTTCCACCAAAGATTCACAATGAGTTTCTTGATCAACTTCAAGCTTTCAGTTCTTGATTTATTTTTGTTGTGTTGATGTTGCATTGCACTTCCATTCAGCTCTCAGCTCTCAGCTCTCAACTCTCAGCTCTCTGATGAGCTTTCAGCTCTCAGCTCAAATCTCAGCATCCAGCTCGCAGCTTGCTGCATTCAGCGCGCAGGATTGAGTTTTCAGCTTTCAGCTCGCTATGTATCCAGCTCGTTACTCAGAGCAGGGTCTAGCTCGAGGTCATCCAAGACAGGCTCTAGCTCGTACAATGAACAGTTAGACAAAAAAATCTTCTAGAAAAGGCAATGACCCGATTTGATCGTGATTCTTCTATCAGAATTGGAAGTTAATTCAAATTTGAACTCAGTCAACGTTATCTCGAATTTCGCGGAATGGTTTCCTGATTCAACGCCAACTAATTAGGAAGTGTAGTTAATGTTAAATTTTTTCCTATTTTACTTTGATTCAAATTGTAACGTCTCTTTCCCTATAAATAGAGGCCAAAACTCATTGTAACAAATAAGAAAATATATATACTGTTACTCTGCCAAATTATAGAGAGAAACAGTTGTAGACGTAGACTGATTAGCTGAACCACGTTAAAAACTTTGTATCTTTGTGTTGCTTTTTTGTTTTTGGCCTTTCTATTTTCAAGTGTTTTATGTTCTGTTCATATTGATTGCAGGTTTTAGGTTTTGAGTCCTCGTCGACCAGAAAACAATGTCGACATAAATCATGAAATATAGGTCACATCTTACAATAAAAAGTTACAAAAGTTCCTTTAAAATATCAAGTTTATGAAAACTTATCCAAAAATAAAAAATAAAAACCCTAGCTCCTGGCCATCATCATCGCTTCCCAAGCACAGAGAGATCACCTAAGACAACTAGGCTCACAAGGATTATCAAGCAAAAGCAAATCAACATCGATCTGATTTCGCAAATCTAGATCAACACCGATTTAGTTCGTGACTTTCTCTCTCCAACTCTCTCTCTCTCTACAATTCTTTCTCTCTCTGAAATGACGACAACGTGCAGCAATGGTCGGCATCCAAGCATCCATTACAGCGGGCATAAAGGCAAGTCGTGCAGTGGAAGTGGGTCTCATGGATGGGTTTGGACAATGGCTGGAGGCCATTTTGATAATTTTACATAGGCTCTTTTAATGTAAAGAGCTTTTTAATAATTTAAGAATATATATATATATAAGTTGTAATTCAATTTGTTTGTAAGTCAAAAATAATTCAAATTCATTTGGGGCTAAAACAGAATTTTCAATTTCCAATGTGGTTAATTTTAGTGATAACCACTTGAATGTTTATTTATTGACGGACCTCCTCTGTCATATTAAAAACTCTTAGGGAAAATAATAAATAAAAAGCAAATAACAGAAGAAAATGCCAATTCATTTATGAAAATGACAGTAGTGCAATGCGAAATAACTATAAAGGATCTTACTAAAGCCTGGATACACTTGCTTTCCTCAAAACATCATTGATAAGCAATTAAAATCATTAACAAGCACTTAGGAATTTGTCTACAAATTAGTGTTTCTTCGCCTAGCCGAAGACAAGGTAGAATCAATAACTAGCAATATTCCACTTCAAATTGGAACCCAAACACCCTCTACGCAAAGTTCAACTAGCCTCACCTTAGGTGTCAACTCATTAAAATTAACAAAATATCTCAAAAAATTGGCCTTACATGGCTGGTGTACGAGTTCTCCTTGAATGTGAAGGACTCTCATTTTACTTTGTTTTCTTTCCTTTACAATTATTTTAGAACCCCAACTTCAATCCCTCAAAAGAATGATCTTCAACATCACCAACACTTGCTCATCTTAATAAGCTCTCAAGCCAGACTAGTAGCAAACAAACAGCTTCAGTACAAATGTGGTAATGAACTGGAGACCACCTACTAAATATAACAAACTTCAAAATCATCGCATGCCTGAATGTGTGGCAAGCAATAACACACCAAATGATCAAATATCCAAGGAAATGAATACACCTATATCCATTCTTCTTATTCAGGGTGTTGGGAATTCAAGATCTAGTTTCCTTTTTAGATGAGATCTGTCAGCACTGCATATCAAATTTGTAAAAAAGAAGAATCAACTAAAAATGTCAACCATTCATGTACAAAGCAAGCTACTTCTAATATGGAATATTCAATATTCACACACATTTGACTAAATGCGAGAAGAAACGGACACGTTAAATTTCAAAAATGTGAAAAGGTGATGCTAAAGTACATATTCATTTTAAGTGCAGGTATACAATGAAAGAATATGCTTTATTCTGCCTCTAACATAAATTAAGCAGAAATTTTATATCATATTAATCAACGATGGAGTGTAATAAAGTGATAACCTCAATAATTTCGGAGAGGAAATTATGAATTAGACTCATGATTAGTTCAATATATACAAAGAGTTATTTTCATTTTCTCCTTGACGATTGAAGAATCATCATTTTCCCCCTATTGATTCAAAAAACATCATTTTACCTTTTCTTTTAACTTGAGTTAACAATGATTCAGGGGGTTTTGACCTTTTTTAAATTATCAAGGGGGAAAATGATGATTCTCTAATCGTCAAGGGGAAAATGAAAATAAATCTATATACAAATGTGACAAGTTAATTTCTCATAACAAGGTTTCCCACCTAACCTTCTGACAATATTTTATGAAATCTACTGTGTCAATGTACATGATCTAGTATAATATTTGATCAAACTGATTGATCTAGTCACATCCAACAAGGAAGAACAACCATTGTAGAGCCCCATTCCTCATATATTCATTCACAATTGATTAAGAAAAAGTTCAACAAAGATGTCCAACATGTTTTGCATAAAGATGAATTGTTGCATGTTCTCACACAATCATGTCTGAGGCAGCAAGAGTGACCATCTATCCTACTCCAAGTTCTGTCAGACTGACCACAGAAGAACCCTGCCCGCCACCACCCCATCACAACCCGCAACACACACGCCCCACCCCAAAAAAAAAAAAAAACACACACACAACAACAACAACAACAACAACAAAAGGAAATGAAAACTAATGGTCACAGATTTTCCCCATGGGTGGTGAACTTTATTTACAAAGCCTAAAGATGTATAGAAGTTATAATACTTTGAGGTATAGAAGTTATAATCATTTGAATAAAAAAAAGTGGTGTGATCCAGGATCACCTATGACCATGTTTCGCCCAAAAGAATGCAACTTTTAAGGTATAAAACAAAAAGTCCAACCTAAGCTATATATGATATAAAATTCACAAAAGAAACTTTTACCAATTAATTTTAATTTAAAAAAAAAAAAAAAAAAAAAAAAAAAAACAGAAGGAAAAACGCCTTAGATTCTTGATCAGATATATAAATTGTTACTCCACTCATCCTGAATTTTTCGTTCCTTATTTTTTTAATTAGAAACCGAAACCGACATTACTATCTTAATTTTCATTCCTACTAGAATTGCATATATATACAAGCCAACATAATTACATTTTTCCATCAAATCAAAAGCATAGTGGTTTCCAAAACTAATTCTTAAGGGAAGTTTGAGAGATAAAAGAGAAAAAGACAGAGAGCAACTTCGAGGATTTGACAAATGAAAATGGACAAGAAATTAGAGGCATGCTAATAGAGAAAAGTAGACACATAAATTTGCCATTTTGTATAAATCTTGTTCAAATATATGAATGATTTCTTAATTCATGTCATATTGCATTGTGGTTCAAGCAGTTTTGCAGTAAATATTTGAACATAATGAGCAATGGGTATTGCTTTACCTGGTAATGGTGGGTCGACTTGGTGGTCTTGCAGCGAAGATTGAAAAATCTACTGACATTGGCACTTGTTCATTCTGGCCAGCAAGCTCACCAACTGTTTGTTTCATTTCACCAGCATGATCCTCAATCTTATCAACTCGGTGAGCATTTGCTCCGAATCCCTCACGTTCTGGCATTACTCTCCTAGACTTTCTAGGCGGTGAAAGCACAGTGGGACCCTCCCGAGGTTTAACATCTGATGCCTCCAATACCCGCTGCTTAGGAGCAGGTCTAGGAAGTTTGTCTGGTTCTGTAGGCAGCGGTGCAGACGAAAAGTACCTAGATAGGATAATAAAGATGAGAGCTGAGATCTAACAGTAACAATAAGATACAACCAAACAATTTTGGATACCTGTGCTCTAATGCCTGCTGTGCTGTAATTCTAGCTTTTGGGTCATAAGTCAACATCTTCGATAACAGATCTAGAGCATCATCACTAGCAGTTGGAAACAATGAACGAAAAGGGGGTGGAGCAACATATTGGTATTCCACATAATCAGGAAGGTACGCTAAATCAGGCCACTGAGCAGGTGTTGCAGTTCCAAGAGCTGCAAAGATCTTTCCTAATTGATCCATGTCACTTGTCCCCTATAGAAGATCAAATATAAATTTGTGATCAGATATACAAACCAATAGCGTACACTGGAAAAGTAAGCTGGTCCACATTGAACAAACACTATATTGGGTGCCGGTTACAATCATGAATTATATAAATAGGTCTAGGAGTGTTAGAGACTCCTATTATCACAAAGGTGATGTCATACATGTACTAGCAATGATGTTATTCGACATACATTCAGGCTAGAATGCACTAGACTAAACATCAAGTGCACGAGTGCATTGGAAATGCATGAAAAAATGGAACTAAGTTTAACCATATTCAAGTTTACGAGTTCAATTTTTGAAATCATGTAACACTTTCTAATTCAATTCATTTTGTACTTAGATAATGAATTTAATATCAGTTCAACAACCGAACATTAAAAGCAAACACAGAAAAGAATAGAGTGATCTACAACTACCATAGTTCTGAAAGGCGAAAAGCACACCAAGGCGCAAAGGGCCGTGGGGCCTAAGGCGTAAGGCGCACGAGACGAGGTGCGCCTTTCGAATGAGAGGCGCACGTTTTGTAAAAAAACTCAAAATATTGTAAAATCATAAACAAAAAACAATAATAAGATTTAATTCATAAAATAAACGGATTTTCATCATTCATCATCTTCAAATTCTAAACTAGTAGCAACATTGACCATGCAAACAACAAAAATTCATTCTAAGTGCTATGGTGCTAGTAGCATAGTTAGTAACTTAATCACCTATTAAGTACTAATAGTCTAATACCAACTATTAAGTACCAACAACAAACACTTAAGGCAAATGCAAAGTAGTAACCAACATTTTCTATAGTAACTAACTAGTAAGTAACTACCAAATAGGCGTTACTTGTTGGACACCTAGCCAACAACAAAAATTTTAAATTTAAAAACACTAATCACTGCAAAAAAAAAAAAAAAAAAAAACTAATTCATGCACCAAGCCATCAATCATCATCAAGATCATCCAAATAATCATCTTCAACATCTTTCTCTCCAATCTCCTCTTCATCTTCTAGTTGCTCTCCAAATTCTACTCCCTCTTGTTCAATGTCACATTCCTCCTCCTCTCCTCCTCCTCTTCGAGAGGCTAGAATCGGGAACGCGGCGAACGCCGAAACTGCAACAGCATGGTGACTGGACTGTCGATGTGAGCAGAAGAGAAGAAAGGAGAAATAGGTCGGCGGCTGGAGTGCTAGACTGTCGGTGTGAGCAGAGGAGAAGAAAGGAGAAGTCGATCAGCGGCTGGAGTGCTGGACTGTCGGCGTGAGCAAAGAAAAAGAGATGAGAAGTAGATCGGCAGCTGGAAAGCTTGAAAAGTGTGGTTTTGGTGGTTGCTGGCGGCTGGCGGGCTATTTTCGATAGTCGGCGGCTATTTTCAACTGCTGGCAAGCTTTTCCGGCAGCTGGGAAAGTGGTTTCGGTGGCAAGTTTCACTGGTGAGATGAGAGGAGGAGGAAGGGCTATTTTCGGGTGAAGAAGGGTTTTTTTTCATGCTTTGACCTATCTTGACCCTTATAAAGGGTCTGTCATGTGCAAGCGCGCCTTTCGCCTCCCTGCCTAGGCGGAAGAGGCGCTCGCCTAATAGACATAAGCACGCCTGAGGGGATGCCAGGCACTGTTCCAGCACCTAGAGCTGCCTAGCGCCTAGGCGCGCCTTTGACAACCATGACAACGACTACTAAAATGCAACAGAATGACGAGAGTCACAGATGGCCAACACAAACAATTTTTTTGTTAAAATACTTAATGTTAGCTATAGTTAACGCTCAAATGCTTAAGAAAGTTCTCAGCCAAGAAAGAGGGAACAGAGCAGTATGAAAGCAGATAATTAAGGATGGAATCAATCACTGTAGCATATCTAAATCAATTACATTAAGCCACAAAAGCTGCATCTCAAATACAAACAAAACTTGATCAGTAAAACACCAACAAGCAATTTTCTCAGTAACCACGTGTTTAAATTCAGCAAATATTTTCTAGTGTATTCACTCTAAATTTCATTTAAATTTGTTGGAGTTTCTTTAATGATAGATTTTGATAGATTTATAAATTTTATAGATTTCATCAGATTTTGTTAGAATTCTATTTAAGAGTTTGTTGGATTATTTAATGGATTACATCAAATTTTGTTAGAATTTAGAGTTTGTTGGATTTTTTACATAGATTTAAATAAATTGAATATATTTAAATATAATTGTTAATGATTTTTTTTAAAAAAATTATATGATGAGTAGTATATTGTACTTGGCCCAATTTTCTCCGTCAAATTATATAAATTATGACTATGTTTATATGATTATTTTATTTTTATAAATCACATTAATGAAAATTTTGATATTATAAATGATATTTTTTCCACATCTAATTATTTGTTGAATTTTTTATAAACATTGTTAATTAATGTATCAACTTAAGATTATATCATATTATATTTGTACATTTTTTAAGAGTGTGTCATGTTCAATAAAGTTAAAAAAAAAAATCAATTTATAAATCAATGCAAATCTGTAGCCAACAAAACCTCTTTTTGCATGTATGTATGTATGCTTGTATGTACATATATAGAAGATTAATAGTTTCACGTTTCCAAATTAATAAACTTTTAGTGTCAATTTTTAACAGAATCAATAGCATATAAATTGCAATTGTAATATGTGAATAAAATAGGAGGGAGTAATTATCAAAAACTAAAAAATATTAATAATCTTATTGAAGGTGAAATTGTTGTCTTTCCTATGTGTTATTATTGCATAGAAACCTTAGCTGCCTTCGTTTGGTTTCTATCCATTCTTTATTTATACCTATACAATATTTATCAATTCTTTGTAATTGTTACTGTGCATTATGAAATTTTCATTTGTGAAACCATGATCACGATAAATCAAAGCAGAATAAACCTAGATAAATTCAGGAGATGGGTTAATCTTCAATTGTATCAACTCGTAAAATATCAATAAATAGATAAATTTGAGTTTCCTTTGTGAATCTCAACTACTAGGTTTTGTATAGATTAACGTAAGATTGTAATTACTGCCAATCAAAAGATTGAGTTTTTGTAGATTTGTGGGTTTCATTATAGACAAAAAGACTTGTTGATTGTTGAAAATTTTGTAGGTTTTGATGATTTAATCATTGAAAAAAAAAATCCAAAAGAAAAAAAAAATTGAAGGTATGAAATCTATAAAATCTTTGGGGGTAAGGCAAGATTTCATATGAGTTTTTTTAGTTATATCTAAGTTCAACAAATCCATTAAAATCTATTAAAATACAATTCTTATAAAATCATTGATTTTTTGAATACACCTAGACTTATTTAGATTTCTTAAAATGTTGAATTGAATACACCAAAATTTCATTGGAATCTTATAAATTTGGATTGAATACATCTGGATTTTAATGGAATTTTAAAGTCTAAATTGAATACACCTAGATTTTTAAAATCCTTTAGATTCCAACAAACTTCTAAGTTGAATACACCCCCCTAAGTCAAGATTCAACATTCATAACAATCTAATGTCACCCTTACTTGTAGAAATGGTCGACGGTTGAGTAGTTCAGCAAATATACAGCCTGCAGCCCAAACATCCACCCCAGCACCGTACTGCTTGGCACCAAACAACAGTTCAGGAGCTCTATACCATCGAGCAAAGACCTATATGATGGTATCTCAAGCTTTAGAAGAACCAAATATTCATAATGAAAACTTGAATTACCTAACAAACTGGTAAATCTTATGAGGAAAATGAATTAACCTGATGAGTGAACTTGCGATCTGGGCTCCCAAATATACGTGCCAGACCAAAATCTGCAAGTTTTAGCTGTCCATGGGATCCTATCAACAAGTTATTTGGCTTCATATCCCTAAAAAGCACAAGTAGGAGACACATGAGACAAAATTACAGCATGCAATCACACCACCCAACTGAGCAAATAAAATATAAAAACATACCTATGCAAAACCCATTTCTTGTGGCAAAAAGCAAGCCCTTTTAATGTCATCTGCATGTAAGATTTTATGTCAGCTGGGGAAAGAAATATATTGGTATTGCGAATGATTGTTTCAAGGTCAGTCTCCATGAACTCAAACACAAGATGCAAGTTTCCCTTGTGAGGAAAAGCGTCGATCAACTCGATTATATTGGGATCTTTAAGCTCCTTAAGCAGCTTAATTTCTCTCAGCGCAGTAATATTAACCCCTTCCTTTTGCCTTCCAAGGCGAATTTTCTTGATTGCAACCGTCTGTCCTGTCTGCAAGCACCAAAATCTAATTATAACAAACCATTCAACTAATTAACTCACCTATTAGCACTAACCAAAGTCATAGATTCTTCCCTAATGTCACATAACCATCAATCGCCAAACCAATTTGATTTAATATTTAATAATCTGCTTCAGTTACATGTCCACTGCCTCAATTCAACAACAAGCCAGACAATTTAAGAGGATCAAATAATACTCCAACAAGCCAGACAATTTAAGAGGATCAAATAATACTCCAATTACACGGCTGGTAGGGTTTTTATATATTTATAAAGCAACAAAAATAATCAAAAAAATGGAGGAGAGAGAAGTGCTAGGATTTACCTTAGTATCAATGGCCTTGTAAACGACGCCGTAGGTACCTTCTCCGAGTACTTCGCGCTTCAGGTACCTGTCCGCCACTTTCTTCGACAGATCGATTTGCGTCATTTCTAGTTTCTCCAATACAAGTTTTGTTGTTAATATTCAGTGATGTTAATCTATGAATAAATGTATACAATGTCAGGTTCAAGGATTTTCTGGATGGATCATTTCGCCGAGAAATTTTGTGTGGTGGACGAAGAACGAGGCTGAAGAGACTGAAGCAAACCAAAAGAAACTGGCCGAGCAGGTGATGATTTTGTGAGTCGGGCAGAAAAAAATCACTTCGGGGCGGGTTTGGGCACAATTCGTGACCGCATCGGTTTACCGGGTCATGACAGGGTTACGACCCGACTGGGTAACCCGGTCTCTCATATATATATAATATATATATATAAATAAAAAAAAACAAAACAAAAAACACAAAACTGATCTGCCTCTCACTCACCCGCAGCCGCGGACAGCCAGACACACACCTCTCCTCTGCCACCCCTCACCGTCTCTCACCCTCACCGGCCTCACCTCGCTGTCGCTCACTCCCCTCACCGCCGACGCCATAAACCTTGTTCATTAAAGCTTCGCTGACAGTCTCTGAATCTCTCAACAGTCATCACTCTCTCACTCTCAGACCGACTCTCTACTCTCTCTCGTGACCGTCTCTGGCCTTCGTTGACCACCCAAGGCCCAGCCATTGTTCCCGGTTACTTGCTCTTCTTGTTGAGGACCTGAGGTAATCACTTCTCCTAAATTGCTCTGGTGTGTGAATTATTTATGGTAGTTTTTTTATTGTAATTGGCACTAGTTTTGTATACTGATCGTGAGTTTGTGCTTGGAGTTGGACGGGTGCTGACTGTTGTGCCATATGTTTGTGAAAAATAGTAAAAAGTAGATTTTTTTTCTTCTGTTTCTGAAAAGTAGTATAGAACAACTTTTTTGGTCCACTAACATCTAATTTACCTTAATTGATTAGCTATTTTGTTATTTCAAATGTTGAATATAGCCTTTACTTGTTTATTATTCATCTACGATTTGAAACCAAATTGGTCTGTTTTATATATCAAAACACAGACTGAAATTGGTCTGCGGGTGTGGTGCAAAATTTGCTTATAGGTTCATGTTCGGGTATTCCTACACCTGGGGCACTTGGCTTTGATGACGTTGATTGTTTCAGGAATGAGTCTCCATTCCTCATTGAATTTAATTTAACTCCTTTGGGACTTAGAGGTGATGTCTAGCTACATTAAGGTCTTAAGTTTTAGGAATTGATATATCAGTTGTTAAATCCATAATTTTGGTCTTTCTCCTGAATAATCTTTTTTGTTTGGATAATTTCTTCAGCCATTTGCTTTCGTTTTATTATATTTGTATTTGAATTTCTGTTGCCCTTGCATACTTTTGGACTATGTTGGATTTCACCCATTAATGAACAATTACTGTCATTCACATATAAATTAAGTTTATTTGTTTACTCTTGCACCTATGAAGTAGTTTTAGTTATAAAATCCCTGTTTATAAGATTGATTAATGATTTTAATATGCTCAAGAGTTTGCATTTACTCATCCTTTGCTTCCTAAACATTTTTATAGACATTTCTATGTCAAGTTGCCTTAGTGACAATTTTAATGGTTCAGCAGGTTGTAGGTTTAGCTACGAGAGGGATGGAATTTACAGATGAATGGAAGTCCCAATTTCCAGTTGGGAAGGTCTTGACACCACCTCTTCTCCTCTCAGGCCCATCAGTGAGGTCCATAGTTGGTCCACTCTGTTTCAACCCAAAGCCAGAAACCCTAACCCTTCTCTTCTCCTCTCCCACTCTCTTTCATCCCATTCATTCTCCTCCACAACTCTCTCTCTCTAGGTTTCTCTCCACTTCTTCCTTGCCTCTCTCCACCTCCTCCTCCATTGCCTCCCAGTTTGGACCCCAACACCATGATGACACCTTTATTGAATCTTACAATTGTCTTCAGCTTCTTCATTGCCCAAATACAAACAATGTTATTGCCTTCTTCCCGGCTGGCTCCAACCATGACCAACTTGGGTTTTTGTTATTTTCATTTAAGGACTCAGGTTTTAATGTTTTAACTGATGACAATGGTGAAATTTTCATGGCCAAGAATCAGTTCAAACATCGGATATGCACAATTTTGGTAAATCCTGTTGCTGAAGTTTCAAGTTTTAAAAACAGTTCTTTGGTCACTATTGGTTACTTGTTGGTTTGTACTATGTATTCCGTTCATTGGTTTAGTGTTGAAGTTAATAAAGATGGTGAAAAACCAACTTTAAGTTATTTGGGTTTTAAGTTGTTCAAGAGTAGCTCCATTGTGAGTGCTAATTGGAGCCCACATTTGGTGGAGGAGAGTGCGGTCTTGTTACAAAGTGGTACTTTGTTTATGTTTGATTTGGATTCTTGTGTGAAAACTAAGAAATCAAATGTGTACTTTAAAGGAAAAAGATTGAGAGTGTCGTGGGATGATTATTATTGTAGTTCTGGGACTTGTAAATGGTTGGGTTGTGATTTTAGTTGGCATCCTAGAATTTTGATCTTAGCACGATCTGATGCTGCCTTCTTGGTTGATTTGAGGTCTGGTGACTGTGATATTATTCTTTTAGCAAAGATTGACATGCTGAATTTGTATGCTCAGGTTGAAAAGGAGCAGTTCCTATTGTTTCATAAAGCTGGTCCAGATGGTTTTAATTTTGTTATAGCTTCTGATAGCTTGTTGATTCTCTGTGATGTGCGTAAGCCATTGACACCAGTGTTACAGTGGGCTCATGGTCTTCATAAACCTAGTTATATTGACCTGTTTAGGTTGTCCGAATTGAGGGCAAACTCAAGGGATAATAAATATGAGTGGGCTGATGAATTTGGTTTTGGTATTGTATTGGGTTCGTTTTGCAATTGTGAATTCAGTCTGTTCTGTTATGGACCTTCTTTACCAAGTTGTGGGAGGCCTTTTGCTTCGAAAATTGAAAAAATCTGCAAGTCTCTTTATGCATGGGACCTCCCTTCGGATTTATGGGTGTCTGGTCATGATTGTTGCTGCGGAAGTTGTCTTACAAGAAAAGAGTTCTTCAAAGATGCACTTCCTACATGGATAAATTGGAAGCAAAAAAAAGACATTATTTTGGGCTTTGGCATCCTAAACAAGGGTCTTTCTAGACTCTTCCATGGATCTGATGAATTTGGTGGGTTTACTTTGGTCAGATTAATGTCCTCGGGGAAGCTTGAAGTACAGAGATACTATGCCTCATGGGATTTGGTAAACAAATTAGAACTAGTCCATGGGGATTCATTGTTGCACATTGATGATAACATGTTGTGCTTCATGGAAGATGATGCATACAAATTTCCCAAAAGATATAAGTATTTAAAATTTGACTATCTTTGTGCATATTTGAGTGGTAATCTCACTGAAGTTCTGGATTCCAAAATGAAAAATCCTTACAGTGGTCCCCGAGAGAAAGATTCTTTTAGTATAGACTTCCATGAAATAATATGTGAAAAGTTGAGAATTTGTGGGCTCAGTCGATTTAGAACATCTCCTGCCATTTCTTTTGTTTTTAATGACATAGGCTTGCCAGCTAACATTTATGAGATTGCACTGAGGAGAATGTGGGCAGGTCTGCCAATGGATCTTTTACAACTTGCCTTTTCAAGCTACAATGAATGTCTTGATGTACTCTTAAATCAGAAGAAAGCATCTTTAGAATTTTCACATGTTCCCGAGCTACCCCAGTTGCCTCCTTTTTACTTAAGGAAGTCAACATGCCGCAGCAATAAGTGGTCACAGAAAGTGCAGCGTGGTGATTACCTTGTGGGTCCTGTTATGCCTCTTCCTGTTCTTATTACACTTCATGAATTTCGTAATGGTTGTCCAAATTCGGAAGAAGAAGCAGACAGATTCTCATCAGAGGCAGAAGTCAGACTTTGTTGCGATGAAGTTATGCAAGTGGCCCATGAAATGGCTGCATTGGATTCTGGTTTTGAGTCTCACAATGATCATGTCGTCTCACTTGCTGATGATAGAGACAATTTGTGGGCTGAGTCTACGAAACCAAAACCATTCATTCTGTACCATCCAACTGCACTTAAGTCCACCACCAAGGACGACAGAGTGCAAAATGTTTATGAGGATGTAAGATATGCAAGTTTGATTTCCAAAGTGCCTGATTATGAGCCTTGTCCTAAAAATATTGTGGGTAGTGCTGCACTAGATCTCCTTGATGATCTTAGCCACATTGCTTTGAAATTTGATGATGCTAGTAATAAGAGCACTATGCGTCCAGACTCGAAAGTTTACAATGTAATGAAGAAGGATTATTCAAGATATCTAGAAAACTTCTCTTTGTATCAGGATTATTGTGATCAGTTCAAGCTCAAAAAGCAATAGATAATCCCTTTTGACCTATAGGTATGAATTTTATTTCAATCTAACATATTTTTGCTGGATTGATGTTATATTGTTCCGTTGGATGATTAACTGTTGTGGGGTGATTTTATTTAACAGTATTATGAGTTTTCCAACCAATATTTCTATTGTAGTTTATGATAGTTCAGCAATAATTAATTTTCATCTTTACAGGCACATTTCATATACTTTTTTGCATGCCCTGTTGGATTATTGTGGAGTTTCACTTGTTTTTGTTATGTTAGAATAGATGTGCGCATTTTCCGATATACGGTAGACGTGGAGATCGTTTGACTGCAGACTATGCACAGAAAGCAGCTACACGCCAATGTCGTCTCTGCTGGCTTACCATGTGATTTGGTGTGTGTTTGCTTTAAAAGTCCAGTTTCATGCTTCATCTTTACTATTGTATGTCTTTTCATCCTTGATTTGTCATTTTTTTTTTTTTTGGTGAGCTAACAACTTAATGGAGTTTTGTTATGCCAAATAGTGGCCTTTGAAGAAAACATGTTTTGTTTATAGATGTGCAACGATATTGTCTTTGTCGTTCACCTATAGTGTCTTTCGCTTCAATTAGAATTAGTCTTTTGGGTTGTGTTACTCTTGCTTTATGTCTCATGATTGGTAGGTGATGTTGCAGTTGAATGTTAAAATTGCCAAAAAGGCCATACTTGATGGTACTCATTCAATTTTATTGTCCTCTTGTGTCTTTTTTTAATTATCCCTACGTCTATAGTAGTATTAAGTTTTCTAATAATTGATCTTTTATGTAATGTAGGTGTTTGCAAAACAGATGAATCTCTTCTTCAAGAGAGTGCTTCTGGTAAATTGAACTATTGAATCTCCAATGCTATACATCTTTGTTATGTTTAACAAGGTTTTATTTTTATATATTCTTCTCAGGGGGATGGCAGGACCATGCGACCATCCATGAGGAAATTCCTTCTAGCTTAGAGATTGCCTCCTTGCCCATGGAAGAGGTGAAGATATTTTTTTGAGTTGCAAGGATCACTTAGAGAGGAAGATTATTAGAGAATGGTGCAGCAAATGTGGCTGCTATAATCAGTGTTGCAACAGAGTGCTGCTGCGTGGCATTAGATCCAAACTGCTTAACTGCAGGTTTCAAAATAACAATGTCCTTTTATAGTCTTGCCCCTGGTTGATGTTTGAATTATATTTTTATTTCCACTGCTGGTAACTGCTGAAGTGCTCCAAAAGATGTCATGAATTAGTCGCAACTTCTTTCCGTATTAGTGCATAAATGTACACATGTAGGTTTCTGTAACATCCTCTTCCAGTTTACGGTCCCTTCTGTAATTGATTTGTACCGCATATTAGGTCATTTTTACACCTGAAGGAGAAGGATGGGGTCTCAGGTCTCTGGAGAAGCTTTAAAAAGGTGGTTCTGTCTGTGAGCTTCAAAGAACTTCAGGTCAGGCATGTATCTTACTTGTGCTGCCTCTACTTTGGTGTGTCTCATACTTAGAGTGGCCGATCATTAAAAATTACCGGTTTCGTCTTTTAACTCTTTCTGCAGGAAAACAAAGATGTATATGTGGAACTCTGGATAAGATACAAGACAAATGTTGGACTAAGTAAATTAACATAGCCGTCATAAATTAGCTTGTAGGTATATGTGAAAAACGTGTGTACATGTCCGTCTCGCTCCCTTTTATAAGTCAAACATCCGTGCTTCCTAAGAAAAAAATGTCTTATGCTATCTTGATTCCAAGTTGTTGCAACAACCAAGAAAATTACACAAATAATGCTAGTCCATATATGTTTTTCAGAGAACAATAAAAATCAATCTATACACATATTAAATGATAGAGCACTATTGAAAACTTCCAGTTGTATTGTTGAAGGTTTAATATGAATTAATAGGCATGGGCGAAGTGAAGGTGATTGGATCTTCTACAAGTCTTTTCTACACAAGAGTTCAATGGGCTCTGAAGCTCAAAGGAGTTCAATACGAATACATAGAAGAAGATTTGAGAAACAAGAGCCCTCTCCTCCTCAGCTACAATCCTATCCATAAGAAGGTCCCTGTGCTCATCCACCACGACAAGCCCATCGCTGAGTCGCTGCTCATCCTTGAATACATCGATGAGGTGTGGAAGGACAGACCTCTGTTGCCTCAAGACCCTTCTGAGAAGGCCATCGCTCGCTTCTGGGCTAAATTTGCTGATGAAAAGGTACCCACCAAATTTTATTTTCATTGTCTGCCTATTGAAAGTAATGATCCGAATCGTGCTTTAAAATCGTATGTCGGCTGATCCCGATAATAGTCTGATCAATAATAATAATAAAGTAACGATAATGGATTTTGCTTTTATATATATTGGGTAGTTATGAGAGAAATCTTCTTTTATAAGTTTTTTAGTTTTTTAATTTTTTTGTTCATGGTTAGTTTATTTATTTTCTAAGCATTTAATTTGACTAAATATCAATCTACGCCTAACTCATACAATTATACAGATATTATATATAATAGCTAGGCCCCATATTTATATACGAGAGTTTTACCCATTCAAAGGGATATATTTAAACAAAATATTACATAATTGAGGTTACCTTACCTCTCAAATCTCTTTTCTTTTAATTGAGGTTATTTTGTAAAATTAAGCAGGAAAAATGGACAATTTTATAAATCAACAATGGACAGCAATTTGATAACAAAATTCAATTTTTATTTGTACAGTTATTTTTCAAAATGCCATGCCCTGGCTAGCCCTTGAATCTGCCTCAAATTGAAGCTATATTAATTGAAGTGGTTTTGACTTTAGGGAACTAAAATATATTAGTAGTTATTTTTAACTGCAAACATACTTTAATGCTATTGGAACTCAAATTATCAAGTAAAAGCATCTTTAAGAAAACTCTCTAAAGGTGAGCTAAATTCTAGCTACAATAATAAGAAACCCATTTTAACTAGCAACTTTTGTTTGAGTTATTTCAATTATTTTTTCTGTTTTGACTAAACAAGTAAAATTTATAGAATTTTATTTTTTCAAAAAGAAAATTGTTTACTGTATGATAAATTAAATAATATCTCCAATCATATTAACTATTCATTATTCTTAGTTAAAATAGCTAATAATATGACATTTTATTACCTGCCATCACTCTCCATAGTGTTAGCTAGTTTAAAAAATTTGAATCACCATAACCAAATATAAAGAGAGTAAGAAATCCTTATGTCAAACTCTAGAAAGTAATGTAAGTCCTGATGTTATGGTAGAATTTTCAGGTAAATGCTTCTAACTTGCCTCTTAATTTGTTTAATTAAAACTAGTGCACATTTGGTGCATGGGAAGCTTGCAAAGCTGAGGGAGAAAAGAAGGAGAAGGCAATAGCGTCAGTGATAGGATCATTTGCATTTCTTGAGAAGCAGATTGAAGGGAAGAAGTATTTTGGTGGAGAAGAAATAGGCTATTTGGACTTGGTATTGGGTTGTATCCCTCACTGGCTCAATGTTGTGGAAGATGTTGGAGATATGAAGCTGGTTGATGCTGACAAGTTCCCTTTGCTTCATGAATGGGCTCAAAGATTCATCCAACTCCCTCTCATCAAAGAGTGCCTTCCTCCGAGAGAAGATCTTGTCAACTATTTCACTACCAATCTCAACTACACGCGTTCCTTGAAAGCCAACCACCAGTGAATTCATTTGAACAGTTCTGGTCTTGTTATTTGTGTTTGTTGTATACCTTAGAACCTGGAAGAGAGTGACTGATTAAGGGTATGGAGCTTTTGATCAGTTTTTCTCTCTTAGGAGCATTTTAGACTGTTATATGTGTTGTTGAAGAACATTAATAAAATGGTTTCTGAGATAAATTTGCATTTACAACATTTTTGTTTATGGAAACACTTTAGTAAGCATTCTTTTCCAAAAAAAATGTTTGGGATAAAAAGAACAAGAAAATGTTGAAAAATGTTTGGGATCAAAACAGCAAGAAAAAGTTGGATAGGGCAAATGCACTATGTCTATGTTCCAGTGTGTCCCTTCATGTCAAATTAAGTATCCCATATGCATGTTGAAAAATTAATAATCATATGCATGTAATTAGATGGAAAATAAAAAAAAAAAAGTGACATAAAATCCTACGTACTGGACGTGTAGTGCAAGTGAGCATAACCATTCAATATGAACACAAATCAGTTAAAAGAAGTAATTGGCTTTAGATATAAATCGATAAGTCAAAATTACAAATAGATTATGTTAACATGTTGGACCACAAATATAGACAACTAGAAAGTTGTAGAAAGACTGATACTTTGAAGCAATAAATAAAAACCATTTTCGAGAAAAACAACCTGGCAAGTGGTAATAAAGTCAAGTACCTTCAAGTGCTTGCATTTAACTCACTAAAATCTGCTGAACAATTTTCTTATTTTATATGGATTATTCTCTCCAATCTATTAGAAAGCAGAGATCTAGTTATACCTTAAAAAGAGAGCGCGAAAATCCAATTACACTTTAAAGTCTTATATCAGGAGTTTTCGTCAATTATAACTGTACTTATAACATCAAAATAGAAATTCATTTTCTTTTTTCTTATTGAACTCTATGTTTTTTTGGTTACTCCTTATTGAACTCTTAATTCGAAAGATTTTCCTATTCAAACGTTAATAGGGCACGCAATTAATATAAAATGATACATTTCAACATGTATAATATAATATTCTCATCCTTCTACAAATCAAATGCTAGTCAAAAATACGTGCTTTCTACGAAAGCAATTAATTGTTTTGTTTTCTTCAATCTAAGTTGGCTGCATAGAATCAACAAAAGACAAATAATATAGTTCATATGTATTTTCAAAGAAACTATAAATATACATATAGGGATAATCCCAAAAAATCCCTTGACGTTTAATAGATTATCTATTTTCCATCATATGGTTTCGTTTTTATCCAAAATATTGTCTAATTTTAAATTAAACACTCAAAATACCCCCTAAAAGCGTATAAAAGGACAATAATGCCCTTGACGGTAACGAATTCCGTTAGATTGTTATAATTGATCGTTTGACTCCAGGGGTAAAAAAGGAAATTCAATAAAAATTTAATAAAAATATAAAATAAAAAATAATATTAAATATGATATTTTTATTTAAAAATAAAAAATAAAAAATATATATTCAATTTTTTTACCTCTCAGATCCTCTCTCTCTCCCTCTCTCTCTCTTCTCATTTCCTCTCTCTCTCTCTCTCCATCTCCGGCTGCTTTGTGGGAGGAGGGGGGTTGACGGCGGTGGCATGGTGGAGAGATCGAAAACCCAGATGGGTCTCCGATCTCTCCTTCTCTCTTCTCCCTCTCTCTTCTCTTTTCCTCTCTCTCTCTCCATCTCCGGCCAGCTTCTCTCTCTCTCTCTCTCCATCTCCAACTGGCTTTGTAGGGGGTTTGACTATGGCAGCATGGTGGAAGCACCGGGGACCCATTTTAGGTTTCCGGTCGTGGAGATCCTTCTGGGTCTCCACGATTGGAGACCTGAAATGTCGGAGACCAGAGACCCAGGTAGGTCTCCAACGGTGGAGATCTGAACTGGGTCCTCACTGGTGGAGACCATATGGTTTTTTTTTTTTTTTCTGTTATGCTCTGTTGTTTTTTTAAAAAAAAAATTTGTCTAATAGTGTTTGTTGATGATTGTGGATGATTGTGGGAGATTGATGTTTACTGTTTGTGGAAGATTGATGTTTAGTGATTGTGGAAGATTGATCTGAAAACCCAAAAATGGGGAGAGAGAAGAAAGAGGGGATCCAGTTGAAGATGATGATGAGTCATGGCTGTGGAGATCCAATCTGGATCTCCAATTTTTTTTTTTTAATTTCTTTTATTTTTTAATTTTTTAAAACATTATAATAGGGGTAGTTTAGTCTTTTTATTTAAGTTTAATATTTCTGTTATTAAAGTAATAGAATGTGGATTTTTGGATAAAAATGAAATGACATGGGGAGAATGGATAATCTTTGAAAAGTTGGTTGATTTTTTAGGATTTTTACGTTAATAGGGCACGCAATTAATATAAAATGATACATTTCAACATGTATAATATAATATTCTCATCCTTCTACAAATCAAATGCTAGTCAAAAATACGTGCTTTCTACGAAAGCAATTAATTGTTTTGTTTTCTTCAGTCGTCTAAGTTGGTTGCATAGAATCAACAAAAAGACAATAATATAGTTCATATGTATTTTCAAAGAAACTATAAATATACATATATTACATGATAAGGCAGCGTTGAAAACCTCTAGGTTGTTGTGTTGAAGCTTTGAATATAGACATGGCGGAAGTGAAGGTGATCGGAAGTCCTATGAGCGGTTTCTGCACAAGAATCGAATGGGCTCTGAAGCTCAAAGGAGTTGAATATGAATACATAGAAGAAGATCTGAGAAACAAGAGCCCTCTACTGCTCAAGAGCAACCCTGTCCACAAGAAGGTCCCTGTGCTCCTCCACCATGAAAAGCCCATCGCTGAGTCGCTTGTCATCCTTGAATACATTGATGAGATGTGGAAGCAGAAGCCTCTCCTGCCTCCACATCCTTATGAGAAGGCCATCGCTCGCTTCTGGGCTAAGTTTGCTGATGAAAAGGTACCCGAATAAATTTATTAATCAAAAAATTAAATTTACACCTGCAGACCTTGTTATATAGGAGAACAAGAACGTGACATATCTTTTTTCGTCTAAACATGTATTCTAAATAAATTTGTATAAAGTTTCGATTAAGTTATATCTCTTTTCTATCTATTACATGTTTTTTTATTTTAATTGAGGTTATTTTGTTAAATTAAGAAGGAAATTGTAGATAATTTTTAGTGAAATTGTTACCATATTACACTAAAAATTAGTGACTAGATCGCACATTTGAGTGCTAAACAATATTTTTAGGCAGCAATGTCCTTATACTATTTCAAAACTATAAATCAAATTTCTTTTTCTTCAACCTTCAATGGCTTTCTTTAATCACTTTCATCGCCAAAATCTCTCTCTTTTCCGTCCAGCATCACTTATATCTCTTATTTCTTTTTCTTCTTCCTCCTCCTCCTCCTCTTCTTCTTCTTTATCTTCCTTCTTTCATATAGATCTGTATTGTTAACAGTAGAAAAACTGGCGTGACTCACACAGCATGATTCACACCAATTTTTCTATCATTAATAGTATAGATATGAAATATGCATGCAAATCTGTGTTTCCGATGAGGAACTCCTCATCAAAGATGGAAGAAAAAAGAGAACAAGAAGAAAGAGAAAGAGAAAGAGAAAGAAGTAGAAGAGATGTTGGAGGGAGGAGAAAGTAAGCCGGACGGAAAAATGTTTTTGATATAAAAGTTTGGAGAAGATGAAGTTAATTTTTATTTTTCGAAAAGATATTTTTATATGATCGCTTGACTATTATAACTCAAATGTTGTAATAATAAAATAAAAATAAAAATAAAAAAAGAAATAAAAGTCAAATGTTAAAAATAATTAGATATTAACCCTTTAAATATTTAGACCATTTTTAACCTTTGGCCTAATTTTAATTTAAAAAGCGTGATATTAACATTTAATTTTTATCTCCTTTTACTAAGCTAGTCCAGGGTAGACTTTGAATTGTACTGTGACATTACAGCTTGAAGTGGGGTGTCATGAACATGATTCTAACTTGGCTATGAATTTGTTCAAAAAACCAGTGTGTATTTTATACCCGGGAAGCTTGCACAGCAGAAGGAGAAGAGAAGGAAAAGGCAATAGAGTCAGCAGTAGAATCATTTGCGTTTCTTGAGAAGCACATTGAAGGAACAAAGTTTTTTGGTGGAGAAGAGATAGGCTATTTGGACTTGGCATTGGGTTGGATCCCTCACTGGCTCAATGTCTTTGAAGAAGTTGGTGACATGAACCTGCTTGATGCTGACAAGTTCCCTTTGCTTCATGGATGGGCTGAGAGATTCCTTTCAGTTCCTCTCATCAAAGAGTGCCTTCCTCCCAGAGAAAAGCTCGTCGACTACTTAACTGCTAGTGTAAGCTACGTGCGTTCCTTGAAAGCCAACCAGCAGTAAATTAATTTCAGTTCTGGTCTTGTAAGCCCTGTTTGTTATATACTCTTAGGACATGCAAGGGCATTTTGCATTTGAGAATATTTTATCTGTCTGTTCAAAATTTCTACAATAGCACTTCAAATATTGGCAATACTATGCTCAACTTCAACTAAGATCCTACACTTTGCAATCTTTTGTAGTCAATTTCATAACATCGCATGTCCAAAAAAGTTCAAACTAACAACTACACTTGCAATTTGTCAATGCATGCAATACCCACAGTTCTCATTCAAAATGATTCACAAATAGATCCATAAAGTGAATCCATTTGATGAAGGAATATGATTACGATAGATAATAATGAGATGGAAAGAAATTTCATTATTTAATTAATACAACGTGCAGAGTACAATATCACTAGAGCAGAAAACTTGCTCACTCAAAGCACGCTACATGGCATAGGTAATTTGCTCATTCAATAAGATTTTACATTAATATCATGTGCTATATTGTGAGTAAGTAGACTTACATATATGGAGTACTCAAATTATTATATCATCTATATCCTCATATATAGGATTTAAATAACTGTTGAAACAAACAGAATAACGTTTGAGAGATATTAACTACAGTTTCAAGTGGTAAATTTTCTTTATATGCACAAGCCTGTCCACTTACGCGTACATAAATACATATTTACCATCTGCGCACTGATACAATGGGCTAATTGTGACAGTTTATTCAAAAGAATCAACGGAAGTGACACGGCGACAGCGGCACCAAAATGCAGTTCCCCCACTTCTGCCTCTGGCAACTGCTATTTCCTCATCAATATAAAACCAAATAAAGAAAGGATCCTTGGTACTTGGCTCTCTGTCCTCTTTTTGGCCAAGGCCTATCTCTATGGTTTTCAAAAACCCAATTTTGATGTGAATACGTTCAAAAATGAAGGCCAATAGTTTCTTTTTCCAATTGAATCTGCCCTCAAACGTTAAGCGTCCAATTGGTCCAAGATATACTCCGTTCTCAATCCTCTTCCCCTGATGATCGAAAGTAAGATTGCTAAGCTTTATTAAGTGAAAAACAAAGAGCAACTACTCTTTCTTCATTCACAAAAATGGTTAAAAGGCCTCTTACAAACTACAACCAATTTCACTTAAAGCCATCATAGTTGACGCCTTTAGCCCTAGGGAAGTATACAATGAACAATCAAAGAAAAACTAACGCTATGAAACATAGTTAGAGAAACCGTTATGGAAGAAGTATCTGTAATTTTGATATTAAATCATCATTCCAAATTTTATATAGTTTATAAGAACCAAACTCAATCAAGCAACTTCACCTTGGCATTCCTAATAGAATCGAGCACTAAATCCTTATTGAAGAAGGGTGAAAGTAGAAACAGTTTAACTCAGTTTTTATGCGTCCGGTTCTTGTTTCTAGAGCTCCCATCTTTTTCTTTTTTAAAGGAAGTTCTATAAATATGAATAGAAACCTAACACCCTTTGTCCCTATAAGTAGGATCCTATCACAATACCTTTTCTTGCACATTACCAGTTACACTAGTTAATAGATATGAAAAGCGAATTAGTGAAGACAAGGACTCGAAAGAACTTACAGCAGCATCGAATCTCTGAACAGCTGTAAGAGGGAAGTACCGCCCACTCTTCAATTGCTTCTACAGCTTAGACAAAGGATCAACAGTAAGCATTTTAATGTAATGAAAAATTGGAAGTAAACAAGAATACATCAAAGGAAAAAAAATCCAATTATATAAACCTCGGCCGTGAAAACTAGCATCCAGGTTCTGCCGGGGGACTTTGATCCACCAAGTGTCTCAAGAAACCCAGAAGTACCAATTTTTGCCTTCTCAATGACAGATAGAGCAGACAAAATCTCCTCTGCTGCTACCTTTCTTGTTTTTGCAGCTCTTTTCAGCACTTGCACACTCTCTTTCACTTCCTAAACCACGAACAAGTAAAAAAAACAACATAATTCACTACAAAACTCCCTACCCACAAAACAAAAGAACATGCAAGACAACAAAACAAAGATCAACAATCTAATAGACCACATAAACCAGTCGCATCAACATCTTTCAAATAATTATTCTCAAAAATTGAAAGATATGATTGTTTTAGCATTGCAGTTATACTTTAAAATATATATATATATATATATATATAAAAGCAGACATTTAATACTAAAATTTTGATGATTTCATGTTCATTTTTCTTCGATGATTTCATTTTGTTATCTCAGCAATAAAACTTATGAAGCCAATGTGACAAAGAACAAGAACAAAAGTCCCAAATAGCCAAAAAATAAGGTTACTATGTTGGGCTGCTCTTCTTGGACAAGAAGTGCATCATCAACTTGGTCTTTCTCATCCACAGTAGCTCTGGTTTTCACCCTCTGCAATTTGAGTAAACGGTTGTTTTTAGCCTTAAAAGGAGGAAGATATGTGGCGTTGTTGGTGGCCCTTAGAGGTAGTTTCATGAGGTCGAGGGAGAGTTGAGGTGGCTTCAAAGCTACCCAGTTTGAGGAAGACATAGAAGACCATGTTGCTGCTGTTTGCAGTTGTAGCCCCATCACCTCTGCCTTCTGTCTTCTGCATCTTGTGGATTATATTCATTGGTGGTTATTATTATTGCAAAATTCTAAATACATTTTCCCCCATTAAAAGATAATAAATTCCTTAAATCAAAAAATAATAATAATAATAATTTTATGATTTTAGAATTAGACTAAAATAAAGTTTATGATTTTTTTTTTCCCGAAACTGACACTCTCGTTAGGATAAGAATTTCAATGCGACTGTTATAATCAAACACTTAAAATAAATAAATTAATTATTTTCATAAATAAAAATAAAATTTTTGACGCTTATGCATTTTATTTTAAAATAAGATTGAATTCCACCTTTCTCGTCGTGGAGGGAGAGGTTCCTGTGTTTAGAATTTTACTTAATTTTTTGAACTCACATAATTACTTCAATTTTAATATAAATTGATAAGAAGGTTGTGACAATGAAAATTATACATTTTTTGTGCTAAACTTTGCACTGGAGTTTTAAAAAATAAAAAAAATAAAAAATAAAAAAAAAAAAAAGAGGCCTGTAGGATGCAGCAAGACTCCACCTAAGAATACTACAATTTTCCTGTTTTTATGTAGATTATAACATAATTTAAGACTTCAAATGATGCTTCTATTTTAGGTTTTTTTTCCCCTTTCTTTTCATAATATGATTTGTAAGTAGTAGTCGCATTTTCGTAATAAAACAAAAAAATCATGGGTCATTATCTCAGTTGAATGAGTGATGACTTTGTTTGTGCTTCTCTTTATGCTTATGTATATAAGAATAATTGGACGTAGATTAATTTAAAAGAAATATCTTTTTTATTGAAAAATTTACTTGTGTACAGATACAAAATCATTAAAGTTTTTAGCGTAACGTTGGGCTGGAAGTAAACTTTTGAAATCCATATTTCATTATTTTATATCTTGAAAAGCGAAAACATTTATATTTATAAGGTTAGGATCGAAAAAAACAATAGATACATAAGTCACTAATTTTTAAAGAATAAAATTGGATCCTTATATTAACATAAATTAATATTATGATGTGTTCAAAGCAATCTCAATTAGACCAAAAATAATATTGTTTCATGTTTGATCTAGCATAGGGTTCAAAAAAAAATTATTATATTTTATGTTTCAATCTATAAGATTAATTAGCATAATATTATATTAATTTAATTTTGGATTAAAAACTATTTATAATTAATAATAAATAAAATAATTTTATTATTTTAACTAAAATATAATTGTTAAATATATTTAATATTTTAGATACAAATAGATTGAAAAAATAAAAAAGGTATAAAATTAATTATAAATATAATAATTATTACGTTAATTTTCAAAACATTCAAATAAAACATATTAAATTAATATTTATATGAGAAACTAAGAACAAAGAAAGAAAAAAAATTGAAAATGATCAAATTATAATTTAATCTACTGGTTTGAAAATAATTACAAACGCAATTACGTTTTACTGTTAATCACAATTTAACCTATTATTATTAAGAAATCTCCGTTAAAATTAACCGAGACAAAAACGAAATAATCTTTTGATCTTATTTTTAAATTTTTGTTAAAATAAATTTTAAAAACTTTAAAATAAATTAAATTAAAAAAAATCAAACCTCCACCGTTCATTTTAAAATGGACAATGAGATTAATTAAATAAAAAATTTGCAAAAAAAAAAAAAATGAAGATCCAATCTCCATACCCAAAAAAAAAAAAACATCTTCAATTGGGGGAAAAAAAATCATCTCCGATGAGTACCATCCATCTTCAACCATCACCCACCCACCCAAAGCATCTTCTACCATACAACATAATCAACATCATCAACACAAATATTCAAATGAATTCATAATCATCAATGAAACCATACAGAAACAACTCGTCCATCATACACCCACCTAGTTCATCTTCAACCATATAGCATCATCAACATCATCAACCCAAACTATTCAAATAAACCCATAATCATCAACCCAACCATATAGCATCACCACAAGAATCATCAACAAAAACATGCAAAAACCATTAGCAAAATCAATTACACAAAATCAACAAAAATCTCAAGAATAATAAAAAAAAAAAAAACCCAAGAAAATAAAAACAAAATATGGTTACGGAGAGAGAGAGAGAGAGACAAACCCAGATCCACCCACCACCTCCATACTCAGCAAAATTAATCATCCAAAATCAACAAAATCAATAAAAATCATCAACAAAATCCAAAAAAATCAAAAAATCAACTTTTCAAAAAAAAAACCAAAAAAACATGAAGACCAAAAAATGATAGGGGAAGAGAAAGAGACGAACTTGGAATAAATTCGATCCAAAACCCAAATAAAATCAACCTAAATAAATCAGGATTCAAAGAACAAGAAGAGAAAAAGATTGAAGAAGAAGAAGAAAGAGGAGAAGAGAAGAAGAAAAAGAAGAACGACAAGAAGAAGAAAGAGAAAAGAAGAGAAGAAGATTTAAGAAGAAAGAGAAAAGAAGAGAAGAGAAGAAGATAAAGAAAAAGACGAGAAGAAGAAGAAGAAGAAGAAGAAGAAGAAGAAGAAAGAAAAAAAAAAAAAAAAAAAAAAAAAAAGGTCTTTTTTTTATTTTTTTATTTTTTATTTTTTATTTTTTTTAAATTAATCTCTCTCATCTATCTTAAAATGAACAATAAATATTTGATAAAAAGATTTATTTAATTTTTTTAATTATTAAAAATATTTTTTTTATTTTTTAATTTTTATTTAATATTTTAATTTTTAATTTTTTTAAAAAAATAATTAAAAAAATGAGGACATTTTGATTTTTTTATCGATCCAAATTAACTCTAACAGAATTTTATAACAGTAATAGATTAAATTATAATTAATAACAAAATATGATCGTGACTACAATTATTTTCAAATGAGTATACTAAATTATAATTTGATTTTTGAAAACAACCAAAAATAAAAATAGAAAATTGTTAGCAGCGGGGCGGGACACATTATCATTCCACGCAAAATGTTAAGACAAATGAGTTACCCCGAATCCCATGCAGTCACAATCACAAAGTATAAGAGAGACCTCTCCACTATTAAAATTTAGTAAGTAAACGCAGGCAGACTCAACTCACATAAGAGTTGCTGTGTAAATTAAGTTATAGTTTTAAATCACCTACCACTTCATATACAGCAAAAACTATGTAAATCTTTTATAGTCTACATCTAAGTTTCAATTTATCACTTGTATCATACAAAACATATATACAGCTAGATTTGTACAGAACTCAGAATAATATAAAACTCGGTGACAACGTTAACACATCAACATTATGAATGGCATCTATGATATTAATATAATCATTTAAAAAAAAAAAAAAAAGAGAGAGAAAACACACCTCAATGTCATTTAATTATTGATGAAAAATAAATCTACTCAAAAGCAAGCTTTCAAAAGATTATCAATAATCTTGAGAAATATAAGGATAAAAAAATAAACAGAATAATGTACACTCGAAATTAAACATTCTTTAATCAAACTGATTGATAACCATCAATTATAACTATATGTAAAGTTGTAAAAATGGCAATGGGTGAACTAGTGTATAAATTAACACCCATCTAACAACAAAACCATATCAATTACGCACTGTGTAAAGTAAGTGCCATTTAAGAAAACAACTATCAAAACCGATAGCTCTCTTACGCAATAGCCGAATCAACACATTTCTTTAAGTTGCTGCAGTTGATGCAATCATAATTTAAACCCCCTTCAGCTCCTACTAGATTTCAGTACTCAAGAAAGCTTTCATGTTGATTCAGCTTGCCTGTCGATGTAAACTAATTAACATGCAAAACAGAAACATAATAACAAGAATAGCAGAATAATAACAAGATTAATATGGGAAACTATTAAATATGTAACAGTTTTAGAATAATGCTCACCTCTAATGCCAAAATTGTTTTAAGCACTAGCTTAATGAAGGAAGACCAGTCACCTTGCCAACAGCAACAGTTTTTCCTGTAAGACACAGTAACTCATGTGACTGCACAGCTCACAGAAAAATCTTAAATGGCCTGGATAAATAAGGGTAGTACATATTACCTTCAGTACGAAGAGTGAACCTTCCAAGTTGTGGCAAATCAGAGAACTTCTCAATACATATCAAGTTATTAACCTACGGTGCACATTTCAGGAGGATCAAACTAATAATAAACATAATATTGGCCTTGAAATTATTTAGGTACTATTCACACTTCAACTCATATTTACCATCTGTACAGGCAATCATCTCCACTTTTTCTATCTTTAAGAAATTGAAGATGCAAATTCAAAATGATAAGCAGGCTTTAGTTTTCCACTTGTATAAGTTTAAAATTACAGAATTCTTAATAGTAAAAGAAAATACAATAGACATTCTCAAGTTTGATTTCAAAAACTGAATTCCTCTTTTGAATTATTTTTTATCAGGGAGTAATGCTAACCTGAATGCGGCATACAATAACAGCACCATTCTTCACAAAGAGAACTTTCTTTTTCATGGGTTTCTTTGTCTTCTGATCAATTTGCTGTAGGAGCTCAACAATCTCACATTCCTCAACAACAGAGTGAATGTGCAAGACAGCCTTATAGCCGGCCGTGAAAATTGCCTAAAACAACAGCAATGTTTAAACGTCAAATCACACGATTCACCAGCTACGCTCAAAGAAAATCCCATACGTATAACAGGGATTTAGAAAATCAAAAAAGAAAAAGAAAAAGTCCATCCATACATTGTCTAGCAACTCAAGGATCTGCAGCTGGGCAACAAATTCGGTAACTGAGGATATCGGATGTGCTGCAAAAACAGAAACAAATGCAAAAGCAAAAGCACTTAAAAGAGTTATACTAATATAGGATCCTTCAAAACCAAAAGAAATCGACTAGATTGGAAAGATAAAATTTTCTCTACACCCATTAATTCATCTCAGATGAAAATACCAGACTACAGACAAAAACAATTTAGTTTACCACTATAGAATAATTCTGCTAAACAATATGACCATTTAATAAGATGAGCTCACGTCCGTGCAACAAATATCTACTAAAGGAAGTAGAGCTAAGATCCTGTGTAAATCCAATCAATAGCTCTGATGCAAGTAATTTGGCAAGTGAAAAGTAACAGAATTTCTGATGCTAAGCCTAAAGAAGGCATAGACTGCTTTTGGAATCTTTTGTATTTAGCATCCTTATCGACTTTCATCAGAAAAGAATTTCAAGATAGCTTCCCACATTCTTCAATTTAAACTGAATTGAAGAGATAGTTCAGCATGTTTTGGGGATACTTCTTTTTACAAGTATTTTGCTTAGCGGTTATGCTATAAATAGAATTGTACTTATTGTATAGTTTTTCAGATTATCCACAGTACGCTCTTTTCTGATAGTCAAGATGCTGAATGGCTTGCTCACTTTCTTACACTTTCACACGCATGAATAAAGGTTGTCTTGTTCCCTATCAAGAAAATAAATACCAAAATTATATGCAACAATCATCATACCATGCTAGAATCATTCACTAACACAACTCACTATATTTAATTATTTCATAATTAGTGCTCAAAGTAATAAAACTTTATTATAAAAGAAAACATATACAGCTCATATTAGGTCAGGCCCTTTTAAGCTCAGTAAAACTCTACACTACAATCAGTATTCTAAAACTAGGCCCCACCGACAGTGCTGAGGGACAGCCTATGCGCTGCCCACTAGGTGGCAAACCGCCTAATCAGGCCTAGGCAATCACCGCAGCATTGGTGCCATGGAGACATGATTTTTGTTTTCCAGCACCCAAAATGGAACCTTTTCAGGTGTTATAACTGTTTTTTATAAACACCCAAAACGGTTCCATTTAGGGTGTTTGTTTTAGGGGGCAAAAAAATTAAAAGTGCCCAAAACAGAGGGCGTTTTAATTTCTGCTTCACAGCAGCCGACCCTCCAAAAGAAACACCTCAACAAAACCCTAAGCTTAAACACCCACCAACCACAGAGGGTGCTTTGATTTCTGCATCATAAAAGAGAGGGCGCTTTAATTTCTGCATCACAGCAGCCGGCCCTCCAAAAGAAACACCTCAACAAAATCCTAAGCTCAAACACCCACCAATCACCTATTCTGGTGGCTTCCTTGACCGCCAAGAAAAGACGTAGGTGCTGGCCCACCGCCCAACTAGCACCTAGCGCCTTTTCGAACACCAGCTGGCAAAGGTATTTAAAATGTTAAAATGCTACCTAAATCAAAGCAACTTCATGAAATATCCAAATAGCCATACATTTATTCATTTTTTATTTTATATGGGGAGATAGGATAATGTCCGGCTGAAAGGGACTACCTGGATGCGATACTACTCGCAGAGTTGTTAAATTGTTACAGAGTTAAAGAAAATAAAATGAACCATTTATAGTTCCTCAAAACAAAACAGAATACAATAAATTCAAGATACTCACCAATGCTTGACAAGACAAAACCTGATAAAACATCTTCTTCTTCAATCCCAGATAATCTAACCCTTAGATTTTCACCAGGCCCTGCTCGCCTAGCCTTATCTTCGTCACAGTATATGGCAACAACTTTTACATGAGCCTACAGATTAATATGTCAGATCCTCAGTCACCATCAACAAAAGTAAATGAAAAAAAAAATCAATGAAAAGGTTAAAAACAAGCAGATACAAAGAAAGCACCTTATTTGGCATGACCATCAAGGAGTCACCTTCACGCACACTACCAGATTCTACCTTTCCCATAACAACGGTACCCATGTCTTTAAACTTGTCGATTATAGGCATCCTACAATCAATATATAACACCAGATTAACAATTATAACAGAAAATATTTTCCAATGTTGCTCAAACAAAGAACAAATCATACCAAAGAACATAAAAATACTCATTCATATCATCAAATATCAAAATTGATGATAAGAGCAATACTTGCAATACATGATGCTGGACTAAACATGCTGAAAATCATTCTACAAGTTTTATAGACAAGGAAATCTTTGCTAATTTAAGCAACATCAGTACTCAGTTGAAAAAGGAAGAAAAGAGAACAATTTCTAATCATCACTGATTGTAGCATACCTAAATGGACCTTTAGGATCTCGCTGAGGAACTTCAATGGCATCAAGAGCTTCAAAAAGACACGGACCATTCCACCACGGACATACACTTTTCTCCACTCTTGTTTTCATGTTTGTACCCATCAAACCAGAAATTGGCAGAAACTGGACATCTGAAAGTTTAAAGAAAGAAAAATTACACTCAAAGAAATATACAGATAAATTGTTACATAAATAAGATATTGCTAAAATTTTGATAATTAAAATCATGCTTAATACTTGCCATGGATTCCTAGTACAACACAATTTAACATAAAATGGTAATGATTAATTACGCAGGAAAATAAATCACAAGAAGACCTAATATGCAATGCAACAACAATTCCAACTTAACTAGTATTGCCAATTTAGGCTAAGTTTGGATTAAGTTTATAGCTATCAATTTTGATTCATCCAATGCTAAATGTTTTCACCAAGCCACATTTTGTAAGTTGTTAAAAGTAAAACGTGATCAGGCCACAAGAAATCAACCAAACTTCAATGGACTGACATAATAGAGTTTCAAAATGCAAAATTAGAAATAAAGATATTATAAGGTTGGACCAAGAACTAGTATTGTATCACCTATAAAATAACAATAGTTAATCAGAATCAAGAAAGCAGCGAAAGGAAAGAGATAGAATATATGAACATAACAATTGGAATGGCATTCACTTAAGAACATGCCACACCTGAGATTTCTTTGATTAGAAATATTGACAAAATTTGAAAAAATAACTCACACCTTCATAAGAAAAAGAATTTAGAGTGCTAAACTCTCAATTTTATCTTCAAAATAAATAAACTACATGTCACCCTTTTTTATCAGTGACTCCAGAAAATACTGTTCTCTTTTTCCTTTGGCCACACAATGAAGGAACACATCTCAAACTCGAACATTGCCATTTGTTACCTCATTATAGTACCTGTCACCCTCTTTTATCAGTGACTCCAGAAGATACGGTTCTCTTTTTCCTTTGACCACACAACAAAGGAACAGATCTCAAACTCGAACATTGCCTTTTGTTACCTCAGTATAGTGCAAGTTACTCAGCCACTGAATTAAGGAACTTATACAAATAAAATATGTAACCTACAATCTAATGTCCCAATTAATGCTATAAAATTTATTTCAAGAAAAAAAATTAAACTAAACAGCAACAATTAAAGCTGGTAGACACTTAACAAGAAATTTTGAAATAATCTTGAGGACAATCTTTCTTAATCAAAAATTAAATGATAATATAATAATAATAATCATCACAATAAAATAAAATAAAAAACAGTTTTGCAATAAAACATTTTTTCCAAAAGCAACATACTCCTTAAGAGATACAGAAATCAGAAAGATGCCAAAACATAAGCAAGCAAAAAGATGCTAAAGCATATCAAAGATGGATAATCAAACATAAATTCAAACATACAATAAAATAATTCTACAAATGCAAAAGAAATCCTAACAAGGACGATCGCTAAACTAGTTGAAATTATAGAAAGTTATTGCCAGAAATTTCTGTGATAAATTAATCATTAATAAAAATATCCAATTGTAAGATTCTAAAGCCATAAATAAATTACTTATAACCAAATTTTCAAGAAACCAATGACTCAGTACCTTTCTTCACATTGTAGCCAGAAGACTTTAAAAATGGTATCATCTTTGATTCAATTTCATCATACCTGGCGAAAGGGCAAGATGATGAACAAACAAGAGCACCAAAAAAAAAAAACAAAAAGAAACACACACATTTTTTTAGCCAGATAATACCTTTCTTTTGACCAGTTTACAGTTGGATCATCCATTTTATTTACGACAAGAAGCAGCTTCGACACACCCAACGTTTTTGCAAGCATAACATGTTCACGAGTCTGCCCACCTCTCTCATATCCAGTTTCAAATTCTCCTTTCCGAGCAGATATCACCTGATTTGTAAGTGAGACCAAGATCCAGAAAATGAAAATAAACTGAGAACTCAAAGTGTAGATCATAAACAATAATGCAAATAAATAAAACATAACAGATCTAACTTACCAACACACCAACATCGGCCTGAGACGCTCCACTAATCATATTTGGGACATAACTCTTGTGACCCTGAAACATTAATAAAAGCAACTCTGAAATTAGTTCCTCAACAACACTTGGGAACAACATATCCCAGCAAATTTAACTAAACAAACTAAAACTGCATGGACCATAGTCATATCCCTAAAACGAAGGAGTATCTGAACTTATTAGGATAATGCCTAACTGTAGACTACTGGATCCAATGGCGCAACTCGGTGGAATAAATTTAGAAAACCTTCTAAGAATGTTATAAATGTTCAAAATTTTGAAGTATAATGAAAGCAGTGTTAATACATAGTTCAAATACGTAACACTTCCAGTATCACAAAGTTGGACCTTATCAATCCCTTCTAACAAACAAGTACCAGGAATAATGAAATAGAACAATAATAACAATTCCACGAAGAGTTCCTCACCGGTGCATCCAAAATAGTAAACCTCGTTGTCTCAGTTTCAAAGTGTGCCCTTCCAACTTCAACGGTTTTACCCTACAGCCAGCAATATATACGCTTGATTAAATTTTACAGTTGATGAATTAAATATATTGCAGGCCCATATCCACCAATCCAAAAAATACAAAAAAGCAAACAAGAATTGTCCTCCCCAAACAATAACAGTGTTTTAGAATTTAAAAATGTAGGCTTTTAAGCATAATAAAGAATACCTTGGCCCTCTCCTCTTCATTAGTGTCCATGATGAATGCCATGTACCTAGCACATATAAATGGTAATGATTAACAAAATATATTCCCAAAAGCAAGAAATAAAAGAGGGGATATTAAATATTGTGAATTAGAAGATCCCAAAATATTCACCATGTCGAAACAAAATAAGTTGGAAAGAATTACAAAAAGAACCCTCATTAAAAAGATGGAAAAATTTTCAGTCTAAATCTGCAAAGCAGAGGAGTAATTTCCATGATCATTCAGGCACAAGAAATATTATGATTTAAGAGCAAGTAGAAGTGCATTTAACAGAGGGGGAAAAAAAAAAAAAACCGCAAAGTAAAATCGGTATCCTTAAACAGCACCCATGTTGTTCACATTTTAAAATTAGGTTAAGCAGGTCAACATCATTAGCATAAAATAAGATCCCCTGCTAGTTGTTCACAGTCAAAATACTATAAACATCATCTCCAGATGTTTAGAATATCAAGGGACAATGATGTTCAGAGCTTCATGTCGTTTGTTGTTCACATTATCATGCATACATAGAAAAGTAATATTATCAGGTCCATTGTCTAATTGTTGCAAAGGTTATTATATCCAATATCGTGCCTACCATTCTTGAACTAAATTATCTTGCAATTGCAAAATTTACTCATTTTTCCTCATAAAAGAAGGGACAGATTCAAACTTTTAACCAGTATGAGGATAAAACAGAACACCTAGCCAGCTGTCATTGTCAGTAAATTAGAATGCATGCCAACCAAAAAAAAAAAGGGAGGCAGCCCAAGGATTAATATCATCAATGTGGATTGCCAGAAAACAATCCCTAACCAAAAAAAAAGTAATACTCAATTTTTCATCTCATCTGCTTCCATGCAAACAGTACAATAGAGGGGGGAAACCAAAATAAAATCTCACCAGCTTTCTCTACTTTTGTCCTTTGCTTCTTTCTCATATTTTTGGATTGTACGCTCATCAACCTGACCACTAAGGAAAAGTATTTGACCTCCTGTTGTAGACTTGCCAGCATCTAAAGCCAAACACAAAACATGTTAAATGCAATGATCAAAGATCAGATATTAGTTATTCAAATGTAAAGATCTAGATTTTGGTCTTAACATCTAAATTATTCTACCAGAAAATTCACAAATGTCAACAACAGCATTAGAAATTATCATGAAAAGATGGAGTACAAACAACCAAATCCCCAGTCACCAAAGTCCTTCATAGAACCCAAAAATGTATGGTTCACTTTAGGATTCACATACCATTAAAGGAGGACCAATTGCACTAACTAACAGTGATTCAGCAGAAGTTCAAATGGCAATTTTTGCACAGGAGATGACAGAGACAAAACATCAGCTCTAATAAATTTCCCTCTCAAATATCGCCACTAAAATATGTTATATATCACAAGATCTAGTCAATATTTGACACGATAAGTCTTGTTTCAAGAAACAACCAAAAATAAAAGTAATTCCACAAGATTCACCTCAAGAGAATCATTTTGAACATAAAATGTTCAAAGCAAAAGGTTCACTTAAAACAATTTTAGACTTCTAAATATTTCAATTCAGTAATGGGATCAAATATGGGAAAACCAATCAGCCATCATTCAAATTAGTGTTTCCTAAGCGTGCTTAATTAATTTAGAACATACAAAACACGCAGAAGGCCAACCATATGTCATTTACATCAAGTTGTATCATTAGTTAATAACCATGTACAGATTAGTATTAGACAAGTCATTTATTCATACTGTCAAAATCTAGGACAAATTGGACAATCTACATAAAGTAGATCATAAAATCAATCATAAAATATACTTCCTATCAAAAGTAGAACTTACCAACATGACCAATAAACACAACATTCAAGTGTCGCTTCTTATTTCCCTCTGTCTCTTCCAGTGATTCAACATCTTCTACTGCAGATACTTCCTTATCTTTCACTGCAAAATTAAGTCAAACAATAATTATAAGAGAATCAATTTTTTTCTCCTTTTCTTTTGGTGTAAGAAACAAATTGAAATTCTATAGATAAATGAAATAAAGTAATATAAGGAAGATGAAAAAGAAAGTCCACCCATTTTCAAAAAGGACTTAAACAAGAAAGAAACACACAAGCAACCCACAGAACTTTCTGAATATCCTGAATGAAGTATTATGTCATCTCTTGAAACTCAAAAAACAGAAACAAAAGAAAGGCAGTCACAAAGAGGATCAATGCGAACTGTTATTCCTCCAATCCTTCAAACCAAGCAATATAGAAACAGTTCCACCAGATAGCAACTTCCATTTAGTGAAAGCACAATGATTCTCATTCAGCAAAGGCACACGTAACTCAAAATAAACCATTTCAACTTGTCCTCCAAAAAGAGATTATGTAGTATTATGTCTAGAAGGCAGTGAAGAAAGATATGGAATATGGAAAACGCCTTCAACTTCATTATTGCACTTAGCATACCACTTGAAAAATAAGTATATTATAGGCTTTCTTTTTTTAAGGTTATTTCCACTGTTCTATCAAGGAGTAATAAATCAGCCTTCCATGTCTTCTATGTGGGTTCGTACAGAGGCAAAGAACCCTTCAATCTACTAACTATAAGAATAACACTAACATCAGGCATTATCAGATCATCAAGCCTGTATTATTATAAAAAACAAAAAAATAAAAAATAAAAAAGAGCATGATGGTGAATCCTATGTCGCCAAATAACAATTGAGCCCCTAACAGCTATGCTGGAACTTCTCAAAGGAATTATCCAAACTAAGCTAAAGGATTATTTATTAGATTGTGCATTCCTAACACACCCTTAAAACAAGATTGAAATCTCACTAAATAATCTCTCTCTTCTTCAAGATCTTCCAATTAGACATATAACGCACCCATCCCACTGTAGAAAGGCATAAGAAATACATGCCAACATTAACTTAATCAGAACGCGTCTTCCACCTTAAACTTAAAAGCCCTTTACTTGCCCTCCGATCTTTCCTCCGCTTTCTCCATTACTCAATCCCAAAACATCTATGCTCCTAGCTTTCAATCTATAGGCACACCCAATAATTGCATAGGCCTTCACCCACTCCGCAACCAATTTTATCTACTAAGAAATTCACTGTATCCATCAGCAATTATAACTTTCAAAGGATTAACTTTTGCCCAAGAACTCAACATATTATTTCTAGAACCAAGATGATATCACATAACTTTAATTCAACTCCTGATTAAATCTGATATCATCGAGAGATAATGTTTGTGAAAAGAGGAACACTAACCTAAGATGCACTCAACTAGCAACGAGAAATAGAACTGAACGTCATATAACAAAAACCAATCAAAGCAAACCTTTTGGCTCGGCATGAACTGGCTGAGAGACTGTCCGCACCTCATCCTTTGGATCTGAAACACCAATGATTTTCGAGAAAATGCTTACTTTATAAATTCTTCAGTAGCACAAGTAGGCAAGATGCAAAAGGTTGAATAAAATCATTTCTTTCTTAAAAAATATTGATAAGGTATCGCTTTTTAAGTAGTTTGTAAGGGAAGTTGGTAAGTTATTTATGTAAAAAGACAGCTTATGAAATCATGGAAAAACCAAATCAGTTATACCAGTGGGCTAAAAATTAATGGCATCATGTTACTACAAATTTCTTTCACTTGATTCCAATTTCATGCAACTAGTTTGAAATTCAAAATACCAACCATATCCGACTTATTTAAGAGTTTATAGTATCTCATTTTGAACATAAAGATGCTCATAATTGCAATTTAGATCAAATTTAGGTAATAAACAGCTGTTAACACAACATGCTAGATGCTCCGTCAAGCATGCAAACAAGTTTACATACTTTTTATGACATTGATGCGTATCAAAACGAATATTGAAATAAAATCCAATGACCCTACCAACCTTCCTCCATCTTATCCACCTTCTCAACTTCTTCCGGCTTGACATCTTCTAGATTGACAACACCATTACTCTCCTCTGCTAAGATTCAATACAAGCATTCAAGAAAAATTCAAAATGGAAACAAATGGAAACAAATTCCACCGTAGCTAGATATATACTATAGCAAATCCTACAAATACTACCTGCCGAATCAAGCTGCAACGAGCGAATATCCTCCTCAATATCTACGAATTCAAACAGAAAGAAGCTCAAACTTGTTAATTACATATATCTCAATATTCCATGCTGTCTTAGCAGTTACACTCCACACGTTAACAAGTTCAAAAACCATAAAATGTGGTGTAAACAATATTAATGACATCCAACATTAACAAATCCATCACCCAAAACACAAAAGACCTCATTCAACTATTAAAATGTACTTCATCATATCAATATCATTCTGCTCAGCCAAATCACACTCAAACAAACCAAGAATTGAAACAATTCAAATCCCAAACAAAAACACACTGATAACTTCTCCAGAACAACATATATAAATAAATAATTAAAGATTCACTGCTCAATATTATACTTACCTGAATATCTCAGAAGTTAGCAAAACAACAAAAACAGATAACATTAGCATCCAAATAACCGAATAAAAAAAGAACTAAATTCAAGATAATCAACTAAAAATAGCTTTCAAAAGAATAGAATTAACTGAAATTGGAGATGATCACTAAACCAGACATCAGATCAGAACATAAAAATTGAAAACGAATCGACTAGGAACCGGCAGATCCGACGAAAAATCGAAAAAAAAAAAAAAATGAACAATTCGACAGATTATGCAACAACAGGGAATAATCAGATAGTTAAACGGAGATATAGAAGAGCGTAGAACTCACCCATAGTGACGAGTCTGCGAAATTCTGTAGGGATGCTAGGGTTTGCTGTTGCTCAGTAAAAGAGAAGAGACGTGCGTTGTGTGGCAACGTTTGCTCTGGAACCTACTACCTCCGCGTACGCAACCAAAGGTCCAAAACTGCGCGTTTTAAGTTTTTGATTCACTGTCTTTTGTGATTTTGGTTTGAACCGGGTTTATCCCGGCTTTCGTGGCTGGTCAAACCGGGTTCTAGGAGAATCATTTAAGGATGTATATAAAAATATCCCTATAGTATAGATAAAATAGACCACTTATTTTTCTTTTTTTATTAAATGACACAATGGTGCCTGACATTTTCAAAAACATCATAAACATCTTTTCTTTTCATTTTTTTTAAATTTTCGGATACCTTACTAAGGTCAAAGAATAAAGGGTGGACATCTCTAACCTAATCCGATAAATCCAATCTAGGTCGACACATTTTATCTAGTTAGGTTAGGTTAAATTTTAAAAAAATTAAGATGAGTTGGACTGAAAACTAAATCGAGTTGGTTAGATTGAAAAATTTTCAACCCAACCCAAATAAACGTCTATCTCAGTTCTAAATCTAAAATTTTTCCTTTTTCTAGAAGAATATTTACAGGGATGACGATCAAAGATAGTATTTGTGGTGGATTTAATATTTTATTTATACTTATTTTATTTGTAATCAAATTACTAATATTATGAGAGTTACCAACTAAACCTTTTATATCTTTGTGGTAGATTAAATTCAACCTAATCAATCCAACTTAACTATTATTAGGTTGGATTAGATTGAGCTATAGAATTTATTGATTTAAGTTGGGTTGAAACATTTTCAGAAAAAATAAAAATAAAAACTTAATTTATAATAATATCTCATCGATGGTCTATTGGATTTGAAATTTCTAACATGTTTTTATAAAATTCCTGTTCGAGAATGTTGATCAATCACTTATGAGATCAAGACCCTCCGCAATACCAACAATGCTCGACTTCTGTGTGGTTTGGTGTAGAGCATATTATACGTAAAACTTAGATATTCTTATTGTATAGATGATATGATAGATTAGTTGTATAAAATAGAGGCCAACAGAGGAAAGGTGGGGAGAAGAGACAGGGGAGAAGATGTAGGAGAAGGAGAAAAAGGAGAAAAAAATGAAAGAGACAAAAGAGAAAGAGAAGAAAACGGGGTTTTGAATTGAGTTTCAAGTTTGTTTTCTAGACTTTTCCAATCGCAGATAAAAAACAATTCTCTATGAAAAATATTTATAAAGTTAGTATGACATCGTAGTTTTTGATTTGGCATAATTAATTTTTATTCATTCAAAGATTTTTCCACTTTAAATATGACCAACTTATCTTTCAAAGATAACTTTTCTATTACTTTTCACATTTTTTCGTTAAGTTTGGCCTAAGTTGCTCCACGAAATGACTAATTTAATACTTTTCTAAAACATTAAGGTTCATTTAATCATTTTTTAAAATATAATTAAAATTTTGACTATTTTCCAAAAATAAAAGACTAAAATAATTTTTGCTCTAAAGTGATATTTTCTAAAACAACAGGGATATTTTTAAAATTTTTTAAATTATAAAAATACAAATATAAAAGTACGGTATTGTCCGTCAAAACGTATGGTGCCAAATTGACACGAGTTGGAGGAGAGTCCACTTTTCTCGGTGCGATTGGTGCGCGTATGTGCATGTGTTGGCAACTGGCAAGAATGGTTTTTGATAAGAAAAGCCAACAGTGGATTATTAAGTTTTCTTTTTTGAATATTAATCTATCAAGTCAATACCTAATTTAATTAAATGGATATTTGTCAAATTCTTGTTATCTTTTTTGAATATTAGTCTTTAATTAGTACCATAAGTAAATTTATTAATAAATTTGCTTATCACTCAAATAATTAGTGATTTACATTTATTATTCACACTCATGATAGATGGTTTGAATCCCACCACAAGTACCAACCTATACATGTGAGAGTTTCCTTGTAGATCATAGAAGTTGATATTTTGATATTATGAGAATAGATTTTCATTTATAATATACATTTATTTTTTATAGAAAAAATTATAAGCCATGAATTTAATATTAACCTCGGTAAACACTAATAAACTCATAAACCTTAATTTATATATTTAGAGAGTATCTATTATCAATATCTCCTAACTTTAAATGTTAGGATGAATCAATCAAATTCATTTATTACAGTTGAATTAAATAGAAGAAAAAATTTGTTTGAAGAGAAAGAATGCAATTGATGAATTTGATTGGTTCATCATAACTTTTTTAAGTTATGAGACATTGTTAATAGCAACACTATATATATACATATATATTATAAATCCATGTGTATTAACATCTTTGATGTAGTATTCAATCTCAAGTGTCAATCACATAAATTATATCAAAATTTCCATATCACCTCTTCGTATGTATAGCCTATTGTGCATCCGCAGATTCATTAAGGTGTCAAGGGTTTAATACTCGCCACAAACAATGCTGTATGAATAGTTTTCTTCCATTACTATGGTGCTAGTTGTCTTCATAGATATTCAAGTCAAGTAAATAGTATTTGGTATTGGCAAGTTCCAACAAATGTTTGATCTATTATATATTAGCTTTAAAATATCAAAAAAGTAATAAAAAAAGAATCAATTGTGATTAATATCACTACATCCCGATTATTAGCATTAAAAATGAAATTACATCTTAATGTATTTGGAATGAAATACCATACAACGAATCAAATTACTACAATTTTTCCTTTATTATTGTAAAATTTTATATATTTATTTAGAGTACTAAATTAAGTTTAGCTGGGCACTTTTAGGAATTGGGGGCTCTTTAGGTTGCAAGCAAGGGAAAATAGTAAGAGTCCAAATTTATCGTCATCAAGTTAAATA